>LNGL01000001.1:893826-999073 GCA_001510565.1 Knoxdaviesia proteae | reverse complement strand
TTTTTTTTTTTTTTTTTTTTTTTTTTTTTTTTTTTTTTTTTTTTTTTTTTGGCTTCTTTTCCTCATTAGTCTAGTATGCTTTAGATGCCGATCATCAGCAGATTAGATGGAGTTTTAGTGGCCGTGGCCAGCTGTGTGCGTGCTGCGTCCGAGATAGGCCTAGGGGGATCCAATGCTGGCCAGCAGCATTTCATCGTCAGTCTGAAGATAACCGCAGGCAACATCGCTTCCAGCATCACCGTCAAGCAGGTTACCATCTGCCACTCGAGGAGGGGGGGGGAGGGGGGGTGGTCAATATATGCAAATAGCTCGGAGTTATTTGCTGCCATATGAATGATCCTTCAGGACATCCACTCGGGTAAGCAGACGCAGCTTTCGCCGACCTGGAGAGACACAACTGGTGACACTCTGGCATGGAGTATGGTGGGATTCTGAACTCGACAGGAGGCGGAGGGGGTTGCAGTATTTGTGCACAATCAACACGCTATATTTGCCTTGGGTTGGTGCAATATCTACCACGCCAGATAAAGAGATGCTGCCACCCTAGCTCGACACATAGCAGCGGAAACGGACCCCAACTTGTGCTTATACGAGCTATTTAGAGGGTGTTTGTGAAGGGCTTGAGCCTTGACGACTCACCACTTATCTGCTGGTTTATACCATGACCAGACACACACTCACACACACACACCGCATTGGTAACGTGCTTTCGAGCTAGGATCTTATCTTGATGCACGACAACTCTTTTCCACCTACCAATCCAGGCCTGGTGTTATCGCCAGGGGCGTCAGAGGGGCGTGTGGGTGGAGCCCTTGGGCTATTTGGCTTCTTTGTGTGTTTGACTGACTTCCGATCCTATTCCCTACCCCCCACGACCAATTCGTCCTCGAGACTCCGACCGTGAGGGCTGGCCTCCAGCGACTTCACTGATGGATAGCGACGGCTATACCAGGCATGAAATATGAGACGGTGAAAACACGACGTACAGTGACAGAGAAGGTGAAAAAAGGTTGGTGCCTGAGGGTAGGTGTCTTGGGGCTACGCTCTTGGAGACGACGCACGAGAAAGGCACAGTGTTGTTGGTCGATGTCTAATTCTAATAATGGAGACCGTGGGATCGCGCGCCTCAGTTAATAAAACCGACCATTTTTGACATCCTTCTCCGACATCTTCCACGGCTTCTTTTCCCACACGGCCACGGGATATATTACTTTCAGTTCCCCTTTTTCTCATTTTGAATGGCTAATGAAAGGAAGTCTAAAATAAGGATCAAAAAGAACTGGCATGCTGCGGGCCTGTGCTGTTGGCGACCCTTCGAAGTGAGTGTTCCGCATGAATCCGCAATATTACTGTGCTATATGTGCTTTCCCCCGGTTGAACCATATCTCGTGGTTTTGCCGCAATATGGCCACGAACACTGCCCGCCTCATGTATTCACGTACAAGTGTGGCAGTTGGGCTAGGTAGGCCAGCTTATCTGCTATATTCGGGATCCTATTGACGGTGGTGATGGAGTCCACTGAAACCTGCGGAATCCACCGATATCGCCTCCGCGAGCACCACCACACTGATACTTGTAGTTGTATCGAGTGGCAACCACGTACCTGAAGATAACAACCCAGCTGACTTTCTTCCTCCCTACGCAACATATATAACCGGTCATGCCTCCTGCGGCCTGGAAATGCGCCCTGTGAGACGGTATGACGGATACGACGGCGTCTCGTCCTTGCTGGCCCCCCCCTCCGCCTTCCCCCTCCCCATATAAACAAGGCAACAGAATTAAAGTATCGGGATGTCGGGCTTCGAGGCTGTCTCTGAGATGACTGGCAACTTCACGAACAACCCCACGGCGCGAAGAAGAAAGTGAAGGTTATCAGGTGAAGGAATGTCCGGATATAAGCAGTTTGTGGGGTTTATTTCCGGCAGGCTTCTTTCATGTGAGCCGCCGGGTGTACGTGCTGATACGAAGAAGAAGAAATCAGAAGAAGAAATCAGAAGAAAAAAAGTCCCTTCTGTTGCTGCAGGCAGGGTGAAGCGAGGGGTTGTGAACTCGCGGGAAAGAGATGAGGCATCTGATACACGATAGCATGGTGTTTTATTTACTGAGAACACATGTCCAAGTAGCCGCCCACAAGGGCTTTCTATCCGCGTATCCATGCAGGAGAGAGACACTCTCACTTCAGACGAGCTGCACCAGCGTGACGGTGTCCAGATAACAGCCCACACGTACGAGGGACCTGCATTAACCAGAGGACAGTGACTGTATCTTCATCACGACACCCGGACATACACGGTGGGCTTCCGGTGCCAGTCCGGTTCTGCCGGTTGCCTTTACTGCACTCGTCCATGTACTGTACTCACACCGGCGCCTGGAACACGCTCTTGGCTCTCCTTTCTCTGGTCTCCGACGGCCGTTCTGCCGCGATACATCGAACAAGCACACCCCTCCAATTTTTGGGTTTGCGGGTTTCCCTATTCCAGGCTAGACTAAAACAACCACTCCAAACAAATAGAATAGAAATAAAAATAAAATAAAAAAATAAATAAAACCGGGCCAGTCCCTCTTTGGGAGATCGTCCAGAACTTTTGTATGCAGCGTCTGAGATGGTCCTCTTTTTCTTTGGGGGTGTGTGTTTCGCGGGGGATCAGACGCGACGCACGCCGGCTGCGAAGACGGCGACGAAGCGAAAAAAAAACACCTCATGGGAGCAGACAGCACTCGACGGGAGAGGGGGGGAAAAGCACACGATGCCGCTCTGATGGCGCCAGACGCTGGAGGGCGTAGCGTGATTGCATTGCATTTTCTTCTTCTTGCTCTGTTGAATCCCGTCTCACTGAGCAACCTGCGAGGTCGGACCAAATGACTGTCCTTTGTGCCAGAGGCTTGGGGTGATTTCATTCTCTCTCTCTTCTCTTTGCTCTCTCTGTGTCTGGGGGCCCTATATTACCGGAATATATATCCCAGGAGGACCAGGGGAGAGAAAGCTGGGCTTGTGCAGCAGTGGATGGATTTCCATCTGCTGGCAAACGTCGCGTGGGTTTTAAATTGCTGGAGAGAAGAAACGCTCTGGTTGTGGCCCACTGGGCCCCACGCGCGCCCGTTTCTCGCTTGAGCGTTGTGCGCTGAGATTGACGGGCACAGCACCGAACCGAGAGAGTGGCGAGACAAATTAATTTGTTTATGGAGACGGGAGAGTCCACCGTCGACGAAGTGGGTGAGATGGAACCCCAACCCTAAGGACCCGAAGATATCACTTCCGCGAGTCCCGGCCGGTGACGACTCCATGCCTCCTCCGGGATCCGGCGTCGGGATCCGGCGTCGGGAGGTGGCATACAACAGCGCGTTCAACATGTCCCGAGGTGTGTCCATCTTGTCCCCCCTTTCGTCCCTCGCTTCCCGCCCGTCGCTTGCTTCGTTCTTGTGCGTGATTCTCTGACACCAGGCGTCTTACCCACCACCACCACCACTTACCCACCCGACGCTTGGATCAAGGCTTTGGCAGTGAGCAGCGGTTGTTTGGTTGGATGACTTGCATTGGGGGAGGCGACGAAGTACCCGTTCGATGTGAACTGGGTGTAGGCAGTACATAGGAATGCACAGGAGGATATAGTGAACAGCATATAAAGTGGAATATCAGACCTGGGGGGGAAGACTTGATTATATGGAATCTAATTCCACGCCCCCCGATTTTGCCTCTCTCTCCACTTTCTGCGTTTTTCGTGCTTGTTCCCTGGTTCTGAGCAATCTATCGACGGATAGTTTTTATTCTATTATTCTTTGATTTTTCTATTTTAACGTTCTCTCTCTTGCAGTACCAAGGACCACTCTTTGTGGTCGGTTCTGGCTCTCTCTCCACCCTCCCCCGCCTCTGTCTCTTGTTTCTCTCTCTGCTCCTCTCTTGTGTACGCCTCCTCCTCACCTTTTCTCTCTGGCCCTCTCTCCCCCCCTCTCTATCTCGCTCACTCGATTTTGTACCACTGGGGGCCTGGCGTTTTAGTTGGCCGCGCCACGTCTGGTACTACAGAATACCACATAATTTCCTGTTTTGGCGTCTCGGTCAGCCGGCGCACACCAATGCAGTTACTTTTATATCTGGACGCCTTTCGATTTTATTTTTATATTTAGGCCTTTCTTGGGACACTTCCCACGCATGAGAGTCTTGCCCTATGCAGTTCTGACGCACGTTACTGTACTCTGCCGCCGCAGTTGGTACTTCCTGGAGCGTCTGGCTTGTCTCTGAGGGTTGAAGGAAGCCGACTTCTTCTGCAAAAGCCCGGCTTTCCCCCGGCCTGGCCCATCCTGACTTGCTCTCTGCCGTGTTCTCTTGGCTTGGGTGATCTCGGCTTTCTCTTCTGCACTTCTCCTCCCCCTTCTCCTCAGTATAAGCTCTCCGAGAGTCCGCGTTTGCCAGACAACTCTTGAACTCGCCATTCGCATCTATACACTACACTACATATTCCCACTTATCATCCTCTCTCAAACTTCCTCGCGCCTGGTGTATTCGATATATGTGCCTGTCACTGTGCTCTTACTTACACTGTACTGTATGTATCTTCGTCTTGATCCTCATCCTTCTCGTGCCACCCTGGTATCGACAGAGACATACTCCTGGGAGTCTTTGTACCCATTCTCCATCATCCACACCCCCCCTTTTCCCTTGTTCCCCCTTCCTTGGTTTTATCTCTATCTGTCACCTCTCTGCTCTCACCACCAGATAGCTAGCTATCTTGGGTCTCTCTCGCCTCACTTCGGATCCTTTTCCCCCCCCGTTCTCTCTTTTACACACGGCCCTCGCGCTCTCTGTCGCTTTCCACCTCTCTCCCACTCTCCCCGTCAGTCTCTCATACTTCCTTCTTCTCCCCAACCTACTGTCAGTCATTTCCCTTGGCGACTGCTTCAATTCCGTGTTTTTCCTTTTTCCTCTCGTTTTTATCTTCTTTCTTTCCCCCCCCTTTCCCATTGTATAACCAGAATCAACACGGTCGTGTTGAATGAAGACACATCACGGCTTCTTCTGATTCTTCCCTGTATTGCTCTTCGTCCTCCATCTCCTACTATCACCTCCTCTTCGCCGCTCTTGTGTTTCCCAGCCACACGCATCACACACACATATCTAACTGTGAGTCTGTGATTCCACCCACTACATACACTACACGGCATACCCCAAGTCTGATATCATATCACCGGGCCTCTCCCCCCCCCTCCAAACTGTGTCTCCTCTTCCTCTCTCTCATCTTTTCTCCCCTTTTGCCACCCAGCTGTCTGCTTTTCCCTTGCCGCCTCTCTTCTTTCTCCACATAATCTGTGAACAGCCACGCCTTCATGTAATCAACCGTCTTCGACTATTCCCAGGTTTTGCCTCCGTCGATCTCCAATTCTTCTTTCTTCCATATCCCTTCTCCTCTTTTTTATCTCTCCTCCAAATCCGTCTCCTTGACACTTCACCGTTGTCTCTTCGCGCGTGACCAGCTTGCTCTGCTATACACAAGATCCTCACACCTCTCTATATTATTCTAGGTGATAATCGAACCTGTTGATACCCGCCTCTTGCCTCTTGATGTCATCTCCATCTGGACCTTTGAGTATCACCACCGTCGACAACTAGGACATTCATTTCCACACATACAAAGTAAACAAACCCAATACTTGTAACTCCAGCGTCTGAGAACGGGCTCTCGTTCTACCCCATTTCCAAAATGGGTCCCGAAGACTTCGATCATATTATCATGCCGCGAAATGGCGTGCCGCCATTCCGTTCGCTTCCGTCGCCGTTCTCCGCGTCGCCCTATGACTTCCATGGACGGTACCTGTACGACTCGCCCGATGGCTGCTCGCCTGCCAACGACAACCTCTCTCCCGGAGGTCCGGCCCAGTCTCCGCCGATGACCATGGCCGCCGCCGCCGCCTCGTCATCTCTCTCGTTCTCCGCCGGATCCGTTAGCCCGGTTAGCATATCGGCCACCGCGGCTGCGCCGGCGCGGTATATCGACCCGGCTCTAACCACTAACGTGCCGATGTACTCGGCCAACGCCCCCGACTCATTCGGATTCTCGTCGCCCACCTTCCTGAAGCCCTTTCTGAACAGCCCGATGTCATCGTCAATGGCTGCTGCCGCCGCTGCTGATCTCTCTCCGTTCGACGATGATTTCACCTCGTCTTCCGCCTCTCACGCGCTCCTTGATACCTCCAGCCACCTCTCTCAAAACCCGGCTCACTCTGCATTTACTTCCGCACACACTCCTCTCAGCGACATCTTCCCGCAAATGCCGACGACATCCTCGGCTGCAGCCACCAAACTGACTCCCGTCGCCTCCAGCTCTCTTGTCTTCTCGCAGCCCGCCACCCCCTCTCCGTCTCCCTCAGCAAATATTGTCCTTCCCAGCCGCCCTTCCCCAATGCCGATAAGTTACGACCAGTCTGGATTCATCGAAGAGCTTAACGATGACGACAACTTAATATCACCGTCGCAACCCAAGGACAAGAAGGCCGAGAAGGCTTCATCGTCGAAGTCGGCGTCGAAGTCGTCGGCAAAGTCGAAATCGTCGAAACCGGACCACACCGCCGACTCGCCTTCCGACTCGGACTCCAACGCCAACGCCACAAAGTCGTGGGCCACTCCGTCCGACTGGGAAATGCAGCGGAAATACATCACGCAACTGTACATCAGCGAGGACAAGCCGCTCAAGGAAGTCATGGACACCATGGCCACCGAGCACAACTTCTTTGCCACGGAGAAGATGTACAAGATCAAGATCAAGAAGTGGAATCTCCGCAAGAACCTCCGCGAGGAGGAAGTCAACGCCATCGTGCAGACCGTGGCCCGCCGCGATGCCCAGGGCAAGCAGTCGGCCGTGCAGATTCACGGCAAGAACTTTGAACTGACGCAGATCTTCCGCCACGCCAAGAAGAAGGGCCTGTTGACCACCCAGCGCCGGTCCCGCAAGAAGCGTGCGCAGGCTGGCGCCGACACCGCCGAGGTGCCGTCGTATGTCCGCGTGTACACGCCCCCGCCGGACGAGGACCGCCCCAGCACCGCCGCTGCCGCCATGGCGGCCACAAAGCGGGCGGCACCCAGCCCGGTGACCGTCCGGCCGCCCGACAGCCTCCACTTCCCCGAGGAGGTTCTCATGATTCTCGGAGACTACCTCGACGACAAGCTGCGCACGGGAGAGTGGTTCCACACCGCCCACCAATGGCGCAGTCGGCGCCGCGACGCCATGCTGGAGCTTGCGCGGCAGACGAACCTGCCGATGCCGTCGCCGTGTGACTTTTACAACTACTTCTCGCGCGGGCTAGACGAGCTGTCGCTGCCGGCGTGCTCGATCGACATGGCCACGCGGTCGTTCAACATTGCCTTTGCCACGATGCGCAACATCATGGCGCTGGAGGAGCCGCGTCTGCTGATGATGCTGCTGGCGGTCGGCCTGCGGGCCGAGAAGGAGGGCCACGGCCGCGACCTCGGCGACATGATGTGGCGCTACGCGCACCAGATCTCGCCGTACTGCTTCGGCAAAAACAGCCCGCTGAACCGGGTGTGGCAGCTGCTGGCGACGTCGTTCGTGCGCAACGACACCGGCCAGACGCTGATCCTCGCGCAGTTCCTGGCCGACCGGCTGCGCAGCCACGCCCACACCATGCACCTGAGCATGATGGACTTCTACCTGTACCAGGCGGAGATTGAGCGGCTGTCGAGCGGGCGGTCGCCGCGCACCCAGGCCACGCTGACGAGCCTGCTGGACGAGCTGCGGGCGCAGCCGGTGCAGACGCGCGACTGCATCCTCGAGCAGCGCAACGTGCAGGGCCTGCTGGCGCGCACGTACACCAAGGAGCACAGCTTCGCGGCCGCGCGCATGGCGTACGCCACGCTGCCGTCGCCGCCGCACGCCATCGAGCTGCACGACCGCGCCAGCCTGCTGTACATGACGGGCCACCTGGAGCACGGCGTCGGCGACTACGCCGCCGCCGCGAGCAACTGGGAGCGCTGCCTCGAGATCAGCACCCACATCTACGGCGAGCTGAGCAGCAGCGCCATCATCGCCATGCCGTACCTCGCCCGCACCTACGAGATGATGGGCGACCTGGAGAACGCCGCCCGCGTGCGCCGCGACCTGGCCAGCCGCACCGACATGATCGAGAACAGCCACACCTCCAGCACCGCCGATCTGGCCAAGATCATGACCCCGCCCGCGAGCGATTCGGCGTCCCCGGCCACCCGGTCGCCGTCGGCCTCTTAGGCGGCTCTTCATCTCTTGCGTGCTTCTCTTTTCGTGTCTTGTTCCCTGTCCTCTTCTTCACGATATCTCGAATCTATTAGGGTTCAACCCTATTTCCACCCCTTGATCACGATGTCTGCCTGCTACTCTCAAGAGCCAGGACAATCGACACTCACCAAAACCAAACCCCTAAAAAGAAACAAAAAAACAGGACCAGGGCTTCCTATGTCCCTCCATCTTTCTTATCCTCCCTGGATTTTCATTATTTTCTATCTTATCACTGGATGTTGTTGCGTTGTTGCTGCGGGATGTTGCTTTGTGGTTTTCCTTGTTTGATGGCTTGCTTGTGGGAAATGCGGATGCTTATTATCTTCTGGGGGGGTTTCTTCTTTTTTTCTGTTCTTGTTCTGTGTTTTCCTGTTTCTGCTTTGTGCTTCTTGTTTTCTGTTTTCTGCTGATTCTTCTGAGTGTTTTTTTCTGTTTCCTGTCTGTCTATGAAATGGGGGTGTTTGCTTCTTCAGTTGTACTTTTTTTTCCGTGTCCGGCTGTCTCTACCAGAATGTTGTTACTTTGCTTTTTTATATGTGTGAAATCAGTTCTCTCTCCTTGCCTCTTGATATCTACTAGGCCTCACTATCTATTCCGTATGCCTATAGAATGTGAATATGCAATGTTGGAGATAATATATCACATCGAAGAAATCTTTCCATGATTGCTCCTATATGTGTAAAGTCTACGTATAGTAAGTAGACCTTGTGAACTCAATGAAGACTTGTGTGTAAGTAGATACATGCTAGATCCTGTAACTCCGTCCATGATTTTCCATTCCCGGATGCCGGATCTCCCGTTGCAAAACCACTTCACCACGTCTTCCCGGTGCGGAAAACGGAGAGGAAGCGGAATGGAAGGAGAACCAAAAGAAAAAAAAGAAAAAAAAAAAACAAAAAAAAAACCATAGGACATCAAAGAGCCTTTCTGCTTCTCCTTTTCTCACCTTCCAGATGTGGCAATCTGTGAGCAAGCGTGCTTGTTGTCCTTTGGATTGCTGGTGTGTCTATTGTTTGGTGAGTTGGCGTGCAGTGAGCTTAAATTATTCAATGCTCATCCGACATCTTTTTGCCAGTGCATGGAGTCACCCAATGCACTGGAAGAGTCGGGTGATCGAACAGTAATTTTGTAATATTCGTTCTGATTGTGGGTGGTAACTTCGAAGAGCAGATGCAGCAACAGCAACCCCGCGGTTCTGAGAAGGAAGAGTTTCCTCAATCCCTTCTCCCCAATTTTGAAATATACGGGAGGGAGCCAAGGGCCCGATTGTGTGCTTCGTCTTCTGCTTAACAGCAAAGTGCACACGGCCTGTGTAGTGTGTTGTTTTTGGTGGTTCTGGTGTTGCGTGCTATAATCTCAAGATCACGCTGGGGGTTGTGGGAGAGGACAATGGCAATGAAGATAGCAAAACACGGAAAAAGAAAAAGAAAAAGTGAGTACATGGTACAGCGTGAAGTGCGGTTGACGAAGAGAAAAGCAGGTGAAAAGGTAAAAAATGAATGGGCTAATGATCGCGAGCTAGGTAACGGGAGAAAAGAGACGGTGCTAAGGAAGAAACTGATGACGAGAATGGGATTGCATTGCGTTCCCGGGAAGAAGAGTGATGGAGAAGAGGAAGGGATAGGTGCTCAGCGAGGGAAAAGGATGCCCAGGGAAAAAAAAAAAGAAGAGAGAAGTCACTTCAAGGAGCTCTGGCGACGGCAGCAGCAAAAGCAGCGAGAGCGGAGAGATTGGTAGGGTCGGTAAACATGTGGCTCTCGGGATCAGACACAAAATCAACAACGGTCGGAGGGCAATCCTCCTCCTTCTCCTCCTCCTCCTCATCATCGGCGTCATCAAGGCAAGACATAGCAGCAGTTGCAAAGGAAACAAATGCAACGACTGAAATCACCTGCTTGAACGCAGAGTCCGAAGAGTCCGAAGAGTCCGTCGAGTCTGACGAGTCCGCAACATTATCAACACCACCAGGGAGAGCGGGAGATGTGCCACCGGGAGAAAGAAAGGAGGAAGCAGCAACTTCGGCAAAAGCATGATACGAAACGTTTTGAAGAATGCTGCCAAACGCGGCATCCTGCGCGGGCGCGGCCCCCTCAGAAACCTTCCCGGCAGTATTTCTGGCGCCGAGAGATGCAGCCCAAGCAGCCGCTTTCGCCTCCTCGGCAGCAACAACGGCAGCAGATTCGCCAGCAATCTTGGAGAGAGCAGCGTTGTCGGCTTCAACGGCCCGAGCAAAAGAAGCAGCAGCAGCCTCGGCCGCAGCCTCGGCCTCCAGAATGAAGGCAGTAATCTCGGCACTGGTGGCGCTGTGAAGAGGCGGCGGGACAGTCGAGAAGAGAGGACGCTGAATCCCCTCGCGCTCGCTGTTCTCCTTCTCCACAAGCGCCTGGAATCGCCCGCCAGGCTTCTAGTTGGTCGGGAGATTCTCGAGTTTTCCCCCAGCGGCAATCCACTCCTTCTCAACAAGCCGGTCGCGCGCAAGGTAGAGGAACCGGTATGCGGTCTTGATGGTTCCGTCGCTCACGCCGGCCACGGCCGCAATTTCCTTGCAGCTGCGCGGCTCGCCCATCAGGTGGGAGGCCAGGTAGATGCAGGCCGCAGCCACCGACAGCGGCGAACGGCCAGCCAGCTCCGACACCGAGTTGGTCTTCTGCGCCAGATTGCGAGAAATGTTCTCGATCTTCTGCGCGTTGATGAGGCCAAGGTGCGAGCAGTACCGCGCGCAGAGCGCCTCGGCGCTGGTCGACGACACGTTCTCGTAGGTGTCGACGTTGTTGACCGTTCCAACCATCTTGGTGTTCTCCTTCAGCTTCTGCAGGAAGCTCTCCAGAGCCTTGAAAACCCTCCCAATCTCCTTCTTGCTGACGTTGGTCAGGTTGAAGATTTCGTGGAACGTGCGGGGCACCTTGGCGTGGCGGCAGGCAATGAAGATACATCCAGCGATGACAACTTCCTGAGGCTTGCCCTTCAGAACCTTGTGGTCGTCGACTAGCTTGTAGATGTGCTTGGCGGAATCAGACACCGACTTGCCAGTGTTGATGGCATCGCACAGCGTGCTGATTTCCTTGTACGCCTGCAGAAGACCCCGCGTAGCCTTATCGGACTGCGTGGCGTTGTTCTGGAGACGCTGGAGAGTGCGCTGGGCGCGGCCGTCTCCGGCGGCAATGCTGGTCTCCAGCTGCGAGCCGTTGAGGAGAGGGTTGGCAGAGTCTCCGACACGCGACGGGTCGTCGTTGCCCTGGTCGTCGTTGGCGAAGGTACGCCACTCCGAACGAGTATCGATGATCTTCTCGCCGACGACTAGTCCGCACGATGAGCAAACCATGTCGCCCGACGAAAACTCCTCCACCAGGTTGGGGGGGATTTCCTTGCAATCCGGGCACATGACAATGTTGTCCAGGTCGTCGCGGTAGTCGCCGCTCGGGCCGCCGGCATTTCCATCAACGGTCGCCATTGTAAGCGTTGGCTGTTTGACAGATACAAAAGGGTAGGTGTGAAGTCTTAGATCGATTCGATCGCGCGAGTGGTGCTCGCCTTGTGGAAGCGTTCTCGCTTCTCCGCCTTGAGAAGGCGTCTTCGTCGTTGGTGTTTCTTCACCAGTGCGCGGTACTGCGTCAAGGTTGTTTGATCGTCGACAAACTTGAGTTGGAGATAGTGGTTTGCAAGACGGACAAACAGCGGGGAATGCAGCTTGACTGCTGGAGAGGGAACAACCGGAATGTGAGGGTCGTCACCGGCTTGGATCTTTTACACAACGACGAGGCGCTTTCGACTTCGGCTTCGGTATCTAGTCTGTCTAGGGCGTGGGCACCGGGTATTGGTTTAGCGATCAGGATTCTACAGCGACTTCACTGACTTCGGTCCACCTGTTTTGATCTCTCTGCATCTTTCACTTTCTCTCTTTCTCAGCAAGGATCTTTTGTGTCGACTAACCTTTCCTAGCGACTTCGCTATGAAGAGACTCTCCAGACCGAGCAAGCTTTTGCTCTCGAGGTATTCGTGACCCAAAGACAGTGTGACCGGACACACTCCGATTGTAGTAATCTGAGAAAGAAACGAGTGACTCTTGATGTCTCGAGGATAAAAGAACGAGGGAAAGGAGCCCGACTGTAGCGAAGAATGAGCGACTAGCGATTCTGCAAGTTAGCAAGTGAGTTCAATGCCTCAGATACCTACTGAGACTGTACGGATTGGGGTCAAGGAGGCTGAATAAGACTACCTTAAACCACGAAAGACAGATATCGGCTTGTCTTTGGAATTTAAGCTGGTCTTCACTGCATCAACAGGGACGGATTTGGTGATGGTTGTGTTGATGTTTGGAGGAGAAATCATCAGTTGCGTTTTGCAAAATAGGCAGACAAAGGCCATTCCTAAGAAGCCGCCGGTTGGACCTGTGGCGTAGCATGAAACATTTTTGGGGCGCCACATTACTCAGCTCCTTTTCTTTCTGGTTAGCGAAACACCTATATTTTCATGGGCAAAAACTATTGGCCAGTCATAATTTGAAAGTTCTGCACAGCCACACTAGAAACATTAGGGTTGAGCAGGTTTTGTAACCCTAATGGTTCGTTCCGCCTCGAGAAACTTTGAATGACGGCTATGTCGGTAGCCGTTGTTGAAGAGTCTAAGAGGAATTGGTCAAGCCGATCGCGCAGTTCATGGCGATGGCGTGGGCTCCGCATACTTGGCAGATATGTTCGCTAGCGGTGAGTTTGGAGATAATATTTGCTGGGTAAGAAGAGAGAGAGAGAGAGAGCCTGCATTTCTGGCGAACACGACTTGGCATCTCGTTTTAGGGTTAAGCGCGACACGAAACTAGGGTTAAGGTGATTCATCTCTCAAAATTACCAAAACCCCCACCAAATATTCTGGCTTCGTTTATTTCCCCCTTCCCTCTCTATTCAGTTACAAGACATCGCGCGCGTTTATCTTTCTTTGGCCAAATCCAGCGCCGCCACCTCAAATGTGTGGCATTTTTCTATCAATTACCCAAGGGCCGTCATTCCATCTTCCGGATTCCATCCAGTCCCGGCTCCAGAGACGCGGTCCAGACTATCTCGGCACGGAGACGGTGGGGACCACAAAGGATGGAGGTCTCACCCTGAGCTTTACGTCGTCCGTATTGGCACTTCGTGGGGGTGGAATCACGAAACAGCCGTTTGCCGATGGGTCCGGGGCTGTGTTCTGCTGGAATGGCGAGGCGTGGAGGATAGCGGATGCTCCAGTCTCTGGAAACGATGGCAGCGCGCTATTTGATATGCTGGCTAGGTCCACCACTCACGACGAGATCTTGAATGTCTTCCGGAGTATCAAGGGCCCGTTTGCGTTTGTGTTTCTGTCTCCTCCCACATCATCCGGCGTGAGAAGGCTCTATTTTGCCAGAGACCGTCTTGGACGTCGGTCTTTGCTGATTCACTCCGACGCGGACCGGTTTTGCTTGTCCAGTGTCTCTGCCGCTGATGACTTGGAGTGGCGGGAAGTCGAGGCTGATGGGATATACTCCATTGACCTAGAACAGCGTGATGGGAACGACAGCTCGGACCAGCTGTTGTTTCCTGCCGCGTCAATATCCAGACATGACTGGAGTCCCCTTGGTTTAGACCCAGATTTTGTAAGTTTTCGTGAGAGTCGGTTGATACTTGATTTTTACTACTCCACCGATATGGGGCCGTGAGTATTTGGCTACGCAGCTGATACTTGTAGGTCTTGAATATTGGCAAATTGAACATGGCCATGCCGACAGAGGAATATTCCCAGGACTCTGCTGCAGAGGCTGCCCAGCAACTGCGGGACGCGTTGACGCAATCACTGGAGCCGCGCGTTCTGAATGTACCTGAGCCTCCAGGACACCACGGAGACAACTCAGCTAGAGCATCGGTTTTATTTTCGGGAGGACTGGACTGTACCGTCTTAGCCCGGCTGGTAAGCGAACTGGTGCCTATCGAACAGGGCATCGACCTGATCAATGTTGCCTTTGAGAACCCCCGGGTCGTGGCTCAGCTGCGGGGGAAGACCGAGAACGTCCTGGAAGACATTTACGAAATGTGCCCAGATCGGATCACTGGGAGGAAGTCTTTGGCCGAGCTCGAGGCTTGCTGTCCAGACCGGGCATGGAGATTCATAGCGGTAAGATACGTGGCCTTGTTTACTTCGGGCACTGCTGATGCCCTAACATCGCTACATGCAACAGGTAAACATTCCTTACTCAGAGTACCTCAACCACAAATCGGAGGTGATCTCTCTCATCCGGCCACACAACACCGAAATGGACCTGTCGATTGCCTGCGCGCTCTACTTTGCCGCCCGTGGTATCGGCTATGCCAACGACGCACCCTGCGCCACATCCGCCCGTGTGCTTTTCTCCGGCCTCGGCGCCGACGAGCTGTTCGGCGGCTACGTACGCCACGCCTCCGCCTTCACCAATCCGTCCAACGGCGGGTATGCCGGCCTGCTTAGCGAGCTGCTTCTCGACGTATCACGTCTTGGAAAACGCAACCTGGGCCGTGACGATCGGGCCATGTCGCACTGGGGCCGTGAAGTGCGGTTCCCGTTCTTGGACGAGGATCTGGTGCTGTGGGCGCTGAACTGCCCGGTGTGGCTGAAGTGCGATTTTGGAGACCCCGAGGGGGTGCATTGCGGTGGCATCGAGCCGGCTAAGCGCGTGCTGAGGGTCCTGGCTGAACAGCTGGGAATGCCGGGTGTCGCTAGGGAGAAGAAGCGTGCGGTAAGCTTCCCTTTGCCGTGTCTTTCAAAGTTCCCAGCTGACCATCCTGTGTCCATGCCACTCCAGATCCAGTTCGGCTCAAGGACAGCCAAGATGGAGTCCGGTAGAGTGAAGGGAACGAATGTTCTCAGTTGATGTTTGGTAAGTTCCTGTTTTCCCTTCTCATCCCACCTGGCGATGATGACCAACAGATACTTTTGAGGCCACCCCACTCCATTCGACCCGCTCATGTTGTACTCGGCGTATGGGCTATGGGTCTCTCGAGATCCGTTCTTGCAGTGGCCTAGATGCGAGTGTTTTCGCTTGTCGATAACCCCTTCTGGCTCATTCACGAAGACGATAGTCTTGCTCATCCGCTGTGGTTTCACATGGCGTTCACGGCGATGGAGAATGGGTGTGGTTCTGTGACTAGACAAAAGGCAAGTCTGAGCCAGGGTTTTTTTTTTTCGTTTCTGTGATTCTCTTCGTGGGGATTCAATTCAGTGTATGAACAACGCTGAGACGGCTGTGGAAGGACAAACTGCGTGATGCATCACCATTAAGAACTCGCTAATATATAGGCCACCAATTTGACATCTCCCTCCAGGCCATTTATATAGGAGGGTTAAGTGGTATAGTATAATAATCAACTAATAGCCCGTGATTAACTGAATCCAACCCACCCAAGATACCAAATAGTGACCGAATCCAAGACATCCAAACTTCCGTGCCAGGCAACAGCACTTTCTCTTTTCCACTTTACGGTCGCCGTCCATAGACGACCCAGAAGTTCCAATACGCATGGATCTTGCGATTCGCGAGATCCTTGCGCACGAGGGCCATGAACACGGCGACCTCCTCGGCGGACCAGCCCAGCGCGCGGGTGAACAGGGCGAGGCTCATGGACTCGCAGCCCCAGGTGAAGTTCTCGAGGGCCCAGCGGCCGATCTCTTTGTAGCGCGGGTCCTTGGGCCAGGTGTTGATGGGCCACTTGATGGGCACGGCGACGATGTCGCGGAAGCCGGCATCGGCCATCATGGCCGGCACCTTGCTGATGGCGTCCAGCGGGAAGCCGGCCATGCTGGCGGCCTCGTGCATGTGGGTGTGCCAAAGCGCCAGCGGCGAGTCGTCGGCGAGGGTGTCGTCGTCGCACTTAATCACGAAGTCGATGTCGTGCACTTCGACGTAGCCGTCTTCCTCGAGGAATCTGTGTGGTGCTGTGGTTAGATAGATAGTGGGGAGGGGAAGGAGAGAGAGAGAGAGAGAGTACGCACTCATAGCTCTGGCGGAAGAACTTGGGCCAGTCCTGGAAGGCGCCGATCATCAGCTGGCAGTGGATGTAGTCGAACTTGCTGGTGAAGTTCCACGGCTGTTCTAGGTCGTCGACTTCGAACCTGAGATTTGTGGGGATACTGGCGTGGGAGAGAGGATGCTGTTAGTTTGAAGCAGAGCATTCTTGGGAGGTTCTAGAAGTGTCTTCTTACTTTGGCGGTTGTACGGGGGCGATATCGACTCCAAGAACCTCGGATTCCGGGTGTTCGTCGGCTGCGAGACGGTGTTAGCAGATGAGAATGACCACTTTGGCTGCGGAGTGAGGCATCATACCAAAGTCAATAGTCCACACGCCTGTTCCACAACCGACATCCAGCACGCGTCGCAAGTTGATGTGTGGCGCGAGCGAGCTCTGGCGGTCTAGCGTTAGCCGCACGAGATGGCACTGGAAGTCCAAGCGTTCTATCTCTTGCTGCAATATCGGGAGAAGCGTCAGTGTCTGAGTTCAGAGACAGTGTTCAGGAGAGTATATAAGATTTCTTACCTCGTCCATTGGTAGCACGTATTCTACCCAGTGCAGGTGAGACATGTTAGAATGCGGTTCAGATCTGTTGACAGCAGGCCTCAAGGCTGCACGTAAAGAGAACCACTTACTCGCTCCAAGGTAGCCCTGATATTGACGTCCATGTTCCCTGACTTGCTGGATCAACTCGTCTCTTAGTGACGTGGTCGAAGATTGAAACTGGAAAGTTAGACTGTGTGTTAGCTTGAGATACTTATATGGTGTGATATTGATTATTGGGACTTACGCTTCCAAGAGCCGAATCGCCATCATCAGTGATAGCCTCTTCTGAGTTAACATCCTACATATCAGGAACAGCGCATGTTAGTTAAAGACCCTCTATCTGGTTTAGTCGTCGCGGGGAATCGCCCATAGAATACTCACATCGGCTTCCAGCTGTGCAGCCACCGCCTCCGGGTCGTTAAGAATGGTTGCGAAATAGCCGGGGCCCGCGGGCGGTGAGGCCGGCGATTTGGCGCCGCTGTTCGACTTGGGCGACGCCGGAGCCTCCGGAGATGCCGGCGGCTCGGACTTGCGTTCGGAGTCGGCCGCCTTCGACGCGTCCGGGGGCAGTGCGTCCGACATTGCGGGCAGCGATGCAGACGGCCAAGACACCGGAAGAGGAGCAATGGATGGAGCGGTATGGACGGTGTGCCGCGGCCGGCCGGGGGACGGGACTGATGGGCGCGTGACACACAGCAAACGAGTGGTTTGGGCACAAAAGAGAGCGCGCGTTTGCCGAAAATCGCGGATCTCCAGCAGTGGTGAAAGACAGAAATCTGACCGGGAATCAAGAGAAAGCGTGAAGGAGGGGCAGAAATGGTTGTGGACAAACCAAGACTTTTTTTTCGGAGGGGAAGGTGTTCGCAGAGAGAGAGAGAGAAAAGAAGATACCCAGTTGACACACGTCAAGGTGGGAGCGAAAAAGACAAGGCACTCGTGGGATGCTTGCCAAGAGAAAACGATACGGGGCCAGATTTGGTGGAGTGGCAGCCATTTATTGACAAACATGCACGAGAAAGGACTGGACGGGACCACGTAGGATCAGCTGGAACCAAGAGGGGGAAAGCCAAAGAGAGGAGAGAGAGAACGTCCCGGAGCCGTGAGGTCGGATTTTCTTCCCGCCTACTTCTTGCTTCTTCTGGGACGGGGATAAGAGCCCACGACAATTCTAAGAGCATAGAGCTAGTTCAACGAGTTACGAAGATACGATAGAGCAGAACACTTAGGAAAAGGAGATATGTTGGCATGGACGAGGGGAGAGGGATCAGACAACTCTCACTCGGGGAGGAGATAGGCTGTGGCAATTTTGGACAGAGACCGGACAGACGTGGGCCACCAAAGCGCCCCTCTTTCGGCGGTTCGAGACGACGTTTTCTTGGAGTTCTCATTCGCTTGGAAAAAGGAGCCTGGTAGGATTTTGACTGCAACATTCTTTTTCTCGGTCTAGTTCCTCCAGAAGTTGAGATAAGGTGACAAGATTTTGTTGAACAAAATGGTCTGCGGGAACTCGGCAGACTAGACAACACCACTAGGCCTCTACTACTATACTATGGTGGTATGGGGCTGGCATGTTCGTCTTCTCCAAAAACACTGACGAGACGGCGGAAGCAACTCCTATTAGTCCCCGAAGCATTCACAAGCTAGGCGCAGCCACCCGGCGGCGACGGTGGGTTTTGCGCTGTTCTGGATTGGTTAGGATGCCCGAGAAGGGGGGACAGAGAGGAGAGAAGAGGAGAAGAGAAGAGGAAGCAGAAGCAGAAGAAGGCTTCCCGCTTTCAAGCCAAGACGGAGCTGCATGATATTGATTGTAACCTGTCACTTTCTCCTAGGGCTCCACCTGCACCCAGAAAGAGCCCTGAACCGGTTTAGTCTGGGTTTTGATGCCGCCGAAGAACGAAGGTCCAATACGGCATGTGCTAATATCGCATACAGTGTTGTAGAGCAGGGTAGCCGAGAAGCAAGGGTCCAAATAGTGGTGTGGTGGAGTGAGATTATGTCCGTTGGTTCTTTTGCTCTCTCGGTTTTAAGCACTGATGGCGAAAATCGGTGGCATTGCGCTCTTCCCGTCCCGCCTACCCACACTTTTTCGCAATTCTTCACCCTAACCGTGAAGAATGTTTTGTTTGTCTTCATGGCCAAAGTTTCTTTTTATTCTCCACGACAGGGAGGATTTTCCCGAATAGGAGACAAATGAGACAACACACACACTCTGCATTTTTATATCCCCCTTTCTCCAAAATGTAGAGATGGACGAACGAACAAAGTCAACGACACTTTTGATAGATGATTAAGCTTCCAAAACCCGCTAGAAATTCTCACTGGGTTCCAGGGAGTTTCTAGTGGGTTTATAGCGCTCTTTCCTCCGTACAAACGGGACGCGCCGGGAAAATTCCGTGTCGCTCCTTCCTTTGCACAACCCGCGCAACGACGACGACACTTTCACTCATCGTCAGATCGTTCACGTGTGTTGGACGTCTAACGAGCATAGCCGCGAGTTATGGTGCATGCAAGACGTGATTGATTCTCTATGTAGAGTATAGAACAGAGTGGTTCAGCCTCTTACGACACATCATCCCCTTACAGGCTTTTACCATTCAGACCTCCCCCAGGCTAAGAAATGAGGCTTCCCCCCATGGGATGGATAGGTGAGACGGGACCTGAAATTGAACCCAGCACCTGGAAAGGAGTCAAGACCAGAGGCCCAGGGGACACACGAGTTTACCCCGTTAACCACGGACTCTGCCACAACGTGGACGGAAAGAGTGGCATCCCAATGATCCCATCAAATGTTGGGCTTGGATCCCTGGTGCAGGTTCTGACAGACAGGGAGAAGCCTGCCAACGGAGGCAAGTTCAAGAGCAGATCCATCGGAATAGCGAGCTGAGTGACTCCAGTCTGCGACACGAAGGCAACTTGCCTCTGGGGATACTGTTGAAGAGACCCAACGGCCAGTCGCATGCAATATCAGAAGATCACCCTTTCTTGAGTCTTGTACTCGTGCATTCCATGGGCCTTCAGAACGTCCGAACACCGGACGAGATTTCCCAAGTCCTGCAGCTCACCCTCAGCTCGGTGCAGATCTAGTAAGGTCTGGTAATGGGGTTTACAAGGTTTCCTCTCCTCACTTACTTTCTGACTTGCCGCTTACGATGGCCTTGAGGCAATTGTCCCCACGATTCTGTGCTCCACTTCTCCTCTCGTCCAAGCCTCGAGAGTCCCCTCTGTCCCCCCAAATGTCCAGGTCGGGACCATCACTGGGCTTGGGTTTCTCTTTCTGGCAGTTCTGGAAATCGCGGAGTGTGCCTCGAGTAATACAAGTTGTCTTAATCTTTTACAGTACTTGGCTTATCAAGACGTGGGAGACTGTCCTATCATGTCCCAGCCGATTCTTTTTACGCGTATCCAACTGATTCCCCCTGGTGCTTTTCGACTTGCGCCAGCTGGCTTTCTTATCTTCTTTTGTAATACATGCATAGAGTCCAACCTTGACTTTGGGCTCTTCTGTTCTTTCCACCTGAGATCTATATAGTATATCCTAACGAGGCGTCCAGACTCGTTCCAGTTTGGGACTTCTCATCCTCCTTCCCGTCTCGTCGCGGCAGCCCCCCGAAGCAGAGTTACTACACCCTCCATCCTCTGGATTCTTCCTGTCGCTCTCCGTTTCTCGCATTGCACGAGCTCCTCGTGCTTCTAACTCCTAACCCGCTCCATCACTCCATCCCTTTCCTCCCCCACGCACACAATGGCCACTCTATCTGTCCTCCGGAATCTTCCCGGAACCACAGTTGTGGCATCTGTGGCCGCCGCGTCGCTGGTGGCCTTGACCATCCACACTACCATCGTTTGGTACCGTCTTTCGCACATTCCTGGGCCGTTCTGGGCCGGATTCTCCAAGTACTGGATGGTGAGCCAGTCGTTGAAGGGCCGCCAGCCGACTGCCATCAAGGAGGCCAACGACAAATATGGTGTGTACTGCTGTCTTGAGGGAACATCCAAGTTCGACATTCCCGTCACCCATGCTAACTGTAGATGGTCCGTTGTAGGCTCTCTGATCCGGATTGGACCCAATGAGCTAATTACCGATGATCCGGAAGTGCTCCGGAGGATGATGGCGGTTCGGTCGAGCTACTCGCGTGGGCCTTGTAAGTTCATTCACCCTAGAGTATTCTGCTTGTTCATACCTACCAGTTCGTGATGCTAATACGGTAAAACACAGGGTACGACGCTATGAGGTTCGATCCTACCCGGGACAACCTCTTTTCCATGAGAGATGAGGCTGCGCATACCAAGCTGCGCAGCATGATGGCTGCCGGTGTAAGTATCACCCACGCACTTGCGTTTGCCAACCCCTCTAACCTCACAATAGTATGCCGGCAAAGAGAACGAGTCGATGGAGAGCACCATCGACAGGCAAATCGGCCAGCTGGTCGACCTGATCAGCAGCAAGTACATCTCCGAGGGCGCAGAGTTCAAGCCGATGGACCTGGCGCAGAAGATCCAGTACTTCACGCTGGACGTGATCAGCGACCTGGCGTTCGGCGGGGCGTTCGGCTACCTGACGCAGGACGACGACGTGTTCGACTACATCAAGATCACGGCGACGTTCATCCCGATCATGCTGGTGCTGGCGAACATCCCGGCGCTGGCGCGGCTGCTGCAGTCGCCGATGATGCGCGGCATGATGCCGAAGGAGAGCGACAAGCTCGGCTTCGGCGCGTTTATCGGCGTGGCCAAGCGGCTGGTGCGCGAGCGCTTCGCCAAGATCGCCGCGGTCGAGAAGGGCGGCGACAGCGCTGCGGCGGCGGCGCTGCCGCGCGACATGCTGGCCAGCTTCATCCGCCACGGCGTCGACCAGGAGGCGGCCTCGGGCGAGGCCCTGCTGCAGGTGGTGGCGGGCAGCGACACCAGCGCGTCGACCATCCGCATGGCCATGCTCGGGCTGGTGAGCAACCCGCCGGCGTACGCGCGGCTGCAGCGCGAGATTGACGCGCAGGTGGCGGCCGGAGCGATTTCGTCGCCGATCACCGACGCCGAGGCGCGCCAGCTGCCGTACCTGCAGGCCGTGATCAAGGAGTCGCTGCGGGTGCTGCCGCCCGCGGCCGGCACGTTCTTCAAGACCGTCCCGCCGGAGGGTGATGTGATTGATGGCAAGTTCATCCCGGGCGGCACGCAGATCGGGTCGTCGCCGTTCGGCATCCACCACAGCAAGGCGGTGTTCGGCGAGGACGCCGAGATGTTCCGGCCCGAGCGGTGGACCGAGGCGTCGCCGGAGGCCTTCGCCCGCATGTCGAGCACGGTCGACCTGGTGTTCCACTCTGGCAAGTACCAGTGTCTGGGCAAGACGGTGGCGCTGATGGAGTTCAACAAGGTGTTTGTTGAGGTATGTTTTTCTTTTTTTTTTCTTTTTCCTTTTGTTCCCTTTTTCCTGAGGACGATGATCTCTTTTCTTCGCCGGATCGTCTTGTACTTACAAGCACTGAACAACAGCTTCTCCGGCGCTTTGACTTTGCGCTGATCAACTCGGCCAACCCTGCCAAAATCAGCAATGCCGTAAGTATCATCATCACCGTCTGTGTGGTTTCTCTTTCTGCCCGGCATGAACGCCTGTGTCGATGCCGAATGTTCCGGAAAGCAGCAGCTAATCTGATATCTTCTTTGTTTTCTGTTTGCAGGGTATCTGGATCATCGAGGACTTCTGGGTGCGTGTCACCAAGCGTGAGATCTAAGAAGGATCCTCGAAGGCTTCTTCGCATGTTCTTCCCATGCTGGATGATGCTCACAGACGTGTGTGTCACAAGTATGGGATGAGCTGCGATGGTGTCATTTGTCAAATTCATGCTTGACTCCTGGTATGGTCTGCAATCACGAACATCAACGACAACAGATGACTCTGACTCCTATCACGACTTGTCCACCTATCTTCTCGGAGTCCGCTCTCTAGGTGTCTAGCTTCTCAATCCTCTCTGTCCCAGTTGTCCCATTTCCATCGACGTGCTTTTCCTCACTTATTCCCCCCTTATGATGCTCTTACGATCATTGGCCCTCTTCTTCCATCCTGCTTTGCTTTCCCCTCTTTCAGCCTCTGTTTCTTCCCCTCCTTACTGGCCATTTTCTCTCATCGGTGTTTATATATCCTGGTTGGTCTTGTTTCAGTTCTCCCGCGGGTCCCGACTCCTTTATACGTACGCAAGTGATAGGGGTGGCCTGATTAGTATCTTCCAAATTGACCTCGGGCGGTGGTGGTCCTTCGTTGCACTCACGCTTTTGTGGTGGCTTTTGTCGGTGTATCTTAACGGTATATAATTCGTTCCATATATACGCTCTCCTATTTTCCCCCACATAAGTCCTGCCTCCCTTCCCTTGTAGCCGGTGACATTTCATTATGAACGACATGGTCAAGCATAACAGACAAGACGCATATGACGTTCGGGTTATAAGAGCGGAGTGAAAATACAAGTAGTGAGTGACGACCGATTAAACAGCTAGGAAAAGAGAGCTGAGATCCTGGGTGGCCTGGGATCACCGCCACATCACTCTGCGTACCGAGAAACAGAAGACCTCAAGTCTATGTGCCATAGCGGGTTCCGCCGGTTAAACAATCAATGCCTTATTTTTTTTTCCTTCGTTTTTGGGGGTTCCAGTACGGGTGCATGCAGAAGGGAAAACCTGGGTTGCAACGGCCACTGAGAAACAATCTGCACCTCAAAATAGGCGAGACGGGCGGCTCACACAGAAGATGTGCAGCGCGGGGGAGAGAGATGTGTAAGCGAGCTGAGGGGCTGGTGTATCTTGACGATACAGGAGAAATGGCGATGATGTGTCGTCGCTGTTGTCGTTTGCAGCTCTCGGAGGTCTGGAGTCTGCGTTCGACCTGGACGAGTATGTATGGCATGTATGTACTATAGTAGTATAGTGGTACCTTGGGGGGTTTCGCAACCTGAGGACGTGCCAACGAGAGGCTCATGAGCTCACCGCCGGAGTCTGGATCTAGAGACATGTTTTACCCACATGCGGTCCTTGCGTAGCAGCGTTGATGAGACTCAATAGTATCTCCGACTATTGCATATGAGCTTCATGCCTCTCCCTCACCCATCCACAGAGATCACATCGCCTTGTGAGGACAGCAGTTCCCGGCATTGCTGTGGCGGCGGTGTGTACCACATGAACGGCAACTCTGGATGATGATGCAGCAGGTTTGATGCACAGCATTCTTTTGGCCCCTCAACTTTGGTTTGCGTGTTTGGTTGGCCGGGCTGCAACCCTCCCCCGTCCTCCCCCAGTCTGTTCCGGTCCGTGCGGCCGGCGGCCACTCAACAGGCGAGCGGGTGGGAGTCAATATGGAAACCCAACTAACACCACGTATGGTTCCGCCATCGGGCCACGTTCTTCTGGCAAATTAACTCGGGAGGCTATGGGGATTTCTCTGATTTTTTTTTTCTGGTTGGTGGCTTAACCCCATTTACGTCAGGAAGGTCTTTCATTTCTGTCGTGTTAATGCTCAGACGTCGATGAAACCCGAACATCCGGCTTTGAAACACGGGCTGGCTCCGGGTATAGCTGCATCACGGCCCCTGGATTGTCCATTTCTCTCGGTTTTCACTAGCAGACCTGCAACTAACTGCCCGTGTTTTCTTTCACTCTTTACTCCTGCTTCATATGTTGGTCGTTACGGGAGCAATTAAGCTGGCGATGATATGATCTTTGGGGGTGAGAGAAGTGACTGCAGCCATGGACGAGTCTGCAAATCTGAGCTACTGGCTAAAAAGTGAAGCTCCAAACAAATAAATTCCGAGAAAACACTCGCGAGAATCCGATATACAGGCAAAAAGGGCGATGGACAGAGGTTCCTGGCTTCGGGCTTTTGTGTTTCTCTCCAGGTCCCTGCTCTCCCACCGGAACGCAAATACCGGGCAAGCTGCAGCGTCGATTTCCAGTATGCGATCCCCAAGCTCCCATGAGGCTGAAAACGAGCAACTCGAGATATCTTGAGTGTTTGTGCACCGGCGTGCCACATCGACCTGTGTCTGAGAGCAGAGTCCGCTACAACGAATGTTCTGGATCGGACAAGTGTCGTCAGGGTCCGGACGTGTCGTCTGGTCTGATGTATCTGAGAGATGGAGACAGCAGCTGTCTTATAAGACGACAGGTGGTCTGTGAGGCTTCCAAAATGTCTGTGGGCAGGCCTTCCACACATACAACCAACTCCGTCTCTTCTCATCGTTGCATTTGGGGCCAAACTCGGCTGGTAGCAAGGTAAGAAGCGCAAGAAGCGTCGTCGTAACCCTTCCCGGAACCGGCAACCCGCTGTTCGTTTTCCATGTCCATGGCCTACCTTGTATCTGATCGACTGTTTCGCACGCCACGGCCCACGAGCTCTCGCCCACTCAACAAGACCTTGAGACATCCACTGGTGCTCACCGTTCACCTTCCCCGGCTCCCGCCAGGCTCTCTCGTGTGTGTGCTTCTTGCTACGTGTCGGATCTCTGCAGTTGTCGAGTCTGGCTGACTTCTCTGGTTGGTTGCTTGGTGGGAGAACAACCTGGTTCGAACTTGTGACGTGTGTGGACACGCCCATCATCCCCATCATCGCCGTCTCTTCCCCCAATCTGCTTGCTGTTGATCTCCCCTCCTCGCCGGTCACCGCGCTTGGCCTGCCCTCTTTCCCTCGGTTTCTTGCCTTCCCTTTCTCCTCCTTGTGTCCCGCCCTTCAACCTTCACCTTTGCAAGCCTCCTTGATGCCGGCCCATGTCATCTGAATATATATGATAGCCCTTCTTATAGAGAAACTTAAAGGAAACGCAAGCCACCCCCCTCGTCGCCACATCACCACTTCCTAGACACGTCCACATGTGCCTTTTTTGTCGTCTTTTATATATCGTCTTCGTTGATGCGACTCTCTGTCTTTGTGAGACTTGTTATCGTTCCTCTTCCTTTTTTCCTCCCTTACGCCTCTTCTCTTCTCAACGTCTTCCATCCTCTCTTCCAGACGGTCGGCCGTACGCTCTCTTCCTGTTCGCTGTGCTGTGTCTCAGTCGATATCTCTCTCTTTCTCTTCTCTTCTTCTCATTCCCTTTCCCCCCATTAGTTGTCCTCTACTCTGCTTTCTTTTCTATCTCCTCATTGCACATTGCACTATACACTGTTCATGTTGGATACCCAAACAGTCCCTGAGCTTGACGCTCCAGAACGGCACTCCAACTTCTCTGGCAGATCGTGTCACCTTTCTCTTCTTCCTCTCCTTGCTTCTTAACTTTTTACAATATATTTCTTGTTCTCAACTGTCCAACTCCATTCCACCACCGCTCCTGTTCCTTCTCTTCATTTCTTTTTTTTCATCTCATCACCACCACCATGAAGTCAACACACCGCCCTCCGCCTCTAAACCTCACTCCTCCGCCTGTGGCCAGTCTACAGCGCCAGGATCGGCCAGCATGGTTCAACGGCCCCCGAGTCGTCGAGTACACGCCACCAGTGTCGGTTTACGAGCGAGATGAAGCAAAGCAGCGCAACGCCGCCGAGATCCTGGCCCGGTCCCTGCGGTTGCTGGCTGATTTCGTCCACCTGTTGGTGTGCATGCTGGGCATCCTGGCCATGGCTTTCTACCTTCACTTCGACAGAGACGCCCTGAAAAGAGCATCTGGGTATGTTCTCCATCACTCACATTCAAGCGCCTCTGTGGGGTTTTGGTACTGACTCGTCCACAGCTCCCAAGCCATCGTCCTCGTCTGCTTGCTAGGCATGGATATCTTCCTAGACTTCAACTCGATCGGCCACTTCGACCAGCCCTGGAACTATTGGTCTCTCGTCTTCCGCCTGATCGTCTCCGTTGGATATCTCGCCGTCTTCGTCAGCTACGTGGCCGTCGGCCGTGTCTTCCCCCTCAACTACTCGTTCTGGGGAATCGGCCCCAGCTGGACCAGCCCATCGGTCTATGTGCTGCTGTGGTGTCTTGGGTGTGTCCCCTCCGACCTCTCGTTACCTCCCCGAAGATCCAGCCAGCCTCTAACATGTCTGTCTTTTATCTTTCAGATGCGCCAACCTCGTCTACCTCGTCGTGTTCCGCAGCGTGCTGCACTCCGAGTTCCAGCGCGTCTCGCAGGACATGAAGGACCGCATGCTGGGCCGCGAGCGCAGCTCACGCCGGCCAGACTCGGCCATTGCGCGCGACTGGTACCGCCAGAAGAAACGCGCCGACCTCGAATCCGGCGCCAGCAGCCGTGATTCGTCGCGCTCCGGCTCCATCCGCCGCGCCGCGTCCGTCCATAAGCCCGTGCCGCTGGACCCGCTCCCGGCCGCCACGGTGCCCTCCAATGCCAGCACTTCGTCGTCCTCTTCGTAGCAGAGCCTGAAGAGCAGCCAGACGGTTCCGGAAACCGTCCCGGCGGACTATGGCATTGCACGATAATCCTTTTTTGTCTTTCGTTTTTTCTCTTGCTTTTTCCTTTTGTGTTCGTGCTTTTAAGCGTTTTTACGGAAAACAGGCGCTGTCAGCTTGAGATCCCTCATGTACTATATAAGTCTGTAATCAGAGATGACCATGACGATACCCAATGTACGATACCAATATATCGATCCTGCTTGCTTGTCTAGCTCAAGCAGGCATTCCTTTCTTTTTGACTTCTTCCATGCCATTTGACAGGTGACCATAAAGTGGTATGCCATAGTGTAGCTATATCACCCAAGCTCTAATACCCAAGCGAAACGGCAACGATACGCACAGTCTCTTACCGCCCGGTAGCTGAGAAGATCTTGCGGGCGGGCGGGAGAAACCGCTGCCACAATCAAGACCTGTTTCCGACTTTTTTTGGTCCCTTTTGTGTGTCTCGTAGATGTCCAACGGCGCTTTATCCGGATTTTCCCTTCAACAAGCTCTCGCCAGCGCTCATCACAAGCCTTTACCCGGCAAGCGAGAACATCTCACATTGTTTGTTTGAAGAAGCCACGGGCCTGTGCATATCTCCCGTCATCGCGCGTTTTCTTCGTACGTGAAATGTCACAACTGTGTCGCTGGTAGTGCTGTTGGGTGATCAAGTTGATCATGATAGTAACAAGTTGAATGTTCTTGGATATTAGGGTTAGGGGTTGACTCACAAGTCCACCCCCAGAGCTTTTCAAGATCATCTAGGCGTCAACACCCCGCCATTGCAAATTCTAGGATATATTGAAATCTCCTCTCAACCCACCTGCAGCCACTGTTATCAAACATCTTGAGCTTTCCCGGGATCACCACAATCGCTTTACAAATTCCCGGATCAACGACAAACATCTTTCCCAGTGTTTTGACATACGCGTTTCCCACCGTTGCCGATCCGGATTGATTCACCCATCATCCCCCGCGATGCTCCCCACGCCAGACACATCCCACGTTCCCATCGAACGGGTGTACGAGCCGGCTGAAGATTCCTTTCTCTTCCTGGACACTCTGTCATCAGAGAGCGAGAAAGCCTTCTTCCGGCATCACTTCCGGACAGAAGAACCGGCGAGTCCTGACGCGGCGCCAATCGTCGTTCTTGAGGTTGGCTGTGGTTCTGGCGTGGTTATCAGCTTCGCCACCGCCCATGCGGCGACGATATTTGGCACCGCGCGCGTTCACACGGCCGCTACGGACCTGAACCCGCATGCCATGGCCGCGACACAGACCACTGTTGAGCGTGCTGTCGCCTCTGCACCGGAAGGCGTTGCGGGAACATTCCTCGGTGCCGGCCTTGGTGATCTCGCGGGCGACTGGCGGGGTCGACACCAGGTCGACGTGCTTCTGTTCAACCCGCCGTATGTCCCGACTGCAGAACTGCCTAGACGCACCAACGCCCCTGCGAATGGTGGGGGTTTGATGGACGCGAAGGAGGAGGCCGAGCGCCGGTATCAAGAAGACGGGTACCTGCTGGCGCTGGCATATGCCGGCGGCACCGACGGCATGGAGACTACGGATCGACTTCTTGAGAGCCTGCCGGAGGTGCTATCGCCTCGGGGGTGTGCATATGTGTTGTTTTGCCGACAGAACCACCCTGATCGCGTTATCAAGAGGATATGCGAGATGGCGAATGGGTGGAAGGCCGAGAGTGTAGGGAGTAGTGGGAATACGGCAGGGTGGGAGAAGCTACAGATCCTGAGAATATGGAGGGGCGAGTGACCTCCGTACGACATCTCCATATATGCTTTAGAAGCAGGTGAGAAGGCAGGTCACGGCTGTGGGAGAAACCGCATATATCCCACGGAATATATGATTCATGAGACACCATATCACATTCTGACGGCGATGCATTCAAGCTCTCAGATATCTCACATGCCCAAACGCCGTAGAAGTTTCCCCGCCCCTCCAAAAAGAAAAAAGCCAGAACGTCAAGAGACTTGCACCATCGATAATGCAACATGGTCAGAAGCCAAAAATGACAACAGATGTTGAACTGAATAAGACAGACAAATGCACCGGACTGAAAGATCGTCACCAGTCTGGAGTCCAAACTTTTCGTCCCCAAACACAATTTATTTTTGAAGAAAACTCCAGAAAGCGAAGCCAATCCCGACGTTGAAGAAAAGAGGAAGAAAAGAAAAACCCAACCTGAAGACCAAAAACAAGAAAAAAACACACTCACGCTTCCGGACTTTAACCCCGACCCCGGAAGCGGCCGCGGCCACGACCGCCGCCGCCGCCGCCGCCTCCGCCTCCTCCGCGCCCGCCCCGGCCGCCCCGGCCGCCGCGACCACGGTCGGTCTCTTTCCGCGGCTTGTTCTTGGGCTTGGTGGTGTCGTCCATCAGCATCGAGTCGAGCGGGATCGAGTCGGGCAGGATCACGTAGCGGATTGTCGAGCCGCGGATGTTCATCGAGTCGAGCGCCAGCGAGTCCTGGCCCTGGACCGTCATGCGCACGTTGCGCAGCGCTGTGTTCATCTGGGGCGACACCGACGTGATGGTTCCGTGCACGATCGTTCCTGTAGAGGCAGCACACAAACAACTGTTAGCTTGGGCAGCAGTCATAGCTGTGGTTGGAGATGGCGATGGCGGGGGGCCGTGGACAGTCGCGTGTCGGTGTGCCGCCGGGTCTCAGCCTCCCCCGCCGTTCACCACCCCCCGCCACGCAATTGGCGCAGGGAACTCGTCCAACGTACCATTTTTCAATTCGACCGTCACCGTGTCGTTCGTACACTTCATCAAGAATCTGCACCAAAGAAACAGTTAGCACCCGGTTCGCACTTTTGGATCTGGTGGGAGACGACGAACCTGACTAGCTTCATGGCGGCCAACTGACCTCGGTGAGGGTCACCAAGAATCGACGTGGGAGGAAATTCGCGGGGTAAAAGTCGGTTTATGCGATTAAGGACGGAGAAGAGAGTTGATCGCAAAACATGGAGCGGAGTGTAGAAGTCGCTGTGTTTGGTGGAGTTGGCTGTGGGAGACTTTTGCCGGTGTTTGAAGCATCACAGAGCATTTCTTAAGAAATTGATTTTGCCCCGAAGCTGGCCTGAAGTGTGGCGTAAATGTCCCACCAGCCACCAGGAATCCACACGTGATGTGGCGCGTGATCCCTGCAACCCTAATTTCTGACTGATATTCGGAACCTCAAATCCGGCCACATTCTAATCCATCTTTTTCTGCCATTGCTTCATCACGTCGACACATACAGATATCAATTCTGCAAAATTGGGCTCCACCATCTGTCGTGTTCAATATTGGCAACTAATAAAAACTGACTGTGTGCCCTCTTCCACCCTGCACCTCTCAATCTCCCAACCCTAAATGATGGTGAAAATCGTCTCAATCGGCCCCCAATGCGGAAACTCCTCGCCCTTCTTAGCAGCCTGGACATACGCACGCGCAACCGTGATTTCCAAGCCGGGAATCTCACTGATCTCGATTGCCTCAAGGGCTATGGCCCGCACGTGCAGGTTCCGGTGCAAGAACGGAGCCACCGCGCCATCGCTGAGATCCGGGATGTTTCCCTTGCCCATGATGCTCACCAGGGCGGCAGTCAGCGGAACGACACCCTGGATCTGCAGTCCGCTCGGCTTGGGCGGCGAGTCTCCTTCGATTGGCTGGGGCCCGTGCGGCGACACCAGGCTCACGCTGCCAACCAGATTCTTCGACGACCCCCATTCCTCTGGGTCCTCCGGAGGTTCGCCGATGTACACGTGGATGTAGTATGAGCCCCATTCGTTCTCACTCGGTGCAACCACGTGGACGAGCCACTCGGAGTAGGCTACCTGTGTGATAATCCGGGCGGGGTCAACTCCGGATGCCAGTGCCATCTTGGACTTCTTCCGGAGAGCCTCAGACACGGAGTGTTGGCCGTAGAGGTCGTTGATATCTGCTCGGAGACGCGCCTGTGCCTTGGACGGCATGTTTTCGGTCTGCAGGGTGATTCCGCTTTTGTTGGGCTGGGTGAAATGTTCTGTCTCCTTGTACGTGTACCCAAACGATGTGGTGTACCGGGATTCCTCGGACGTCCAGAAGGACCCGTTCATATCCGACCGGAACGGCTTCAGCGCCGAGCGCTGATCGATGATCTCGCCCGAATCGATCGTGTACGTCCCTTCGCTCGCTGGATACGGGATCACCCACTGGTCTGTATTCAGCGCCTGCCACATGGCCGTCAACCGGTCGACGTTGGCATGATGGAGGAAGAAGACTGGATCAAACGCCGAGAACGTGAGGAAGTGCATGTGGCCACCACCGCCGCACGCCATATGGATGATATCATGGATACTCTCCAGCGAGTCGTCGTCGCTCCCGCCGTGGCTGGCATTCCGCATCTTGTTGCTGAAGCTGATGAAGTCGTGCGAGTGGATGAAAAGCGAGTGCAGGCGCTGCTGGATCCCCCTGAGCTGGAGGTCGACCTGCTCCGATACCTTTGACGGTGTGGACACGGCATCCGGGCTATCTCTTGGGGTGGGGTACCGCATCGACGTGTTCCATGCCGCAAACTACGAAGTGGTAGATAAGTATTTAGTAGCTCTTTCATGCCTTGATGGCTAAAGAGGGAGACTCCACGAAGGCGGTACTAACATTCTGAAACTGACCGAACGCCTCTTTCGGGACAGGGTGGAACTGGAACTGGTACAGCGGGTTCGCGATAGTCTGTTCTCCAGCCGGACCGACAACAGTCACGGTCGTGTTGGTGAACTCTTCGGGAAATGCAGACTCTCCGTCCGGAGGTGTCAAACCCCAGTCCCAGTACGGCAAGCGCCAGTACCGCGCCGCCTGTTGATAGTCCGCTCGTTGCTGGTCGTTGGGGAACATGGCCGCAATAGCTTGCACATGGTCATACAGGATATTCTGTTCCCTCGGGCCGGACACGGCAACCCGCAGGGTTTCGTGTCACTTCAGTCAGCGCCGTCTCCATGTATTGGACGAGCCCCGCGGGTAGCTGCGTCTGCTGATGGAGCCATCTGTGTACGCGTGTCCCCTCTTTATTTGCTCGGCTTACCTCTATCAGCGCCATGTATGGTCGGTGCCAAACGGGGAACAGGATGGACATGTGCGCGCAGTATCCGGTTTGGGAGGTGTTGACGCTTTTGGCCAACACGTCATTCCACGGCTCGAACGGCATTCCGTGGATACCTAAGACAACACGGATACTTTGAGAAAGGGGCGTTCTCTGCCATGGTTTGGGCCATGACGGTCTTGTGGATAGCAGGAAGATACACTCACCAGCGACTTGGTAGAACGACCGCGGAGAATCCTGCTCCTCGTACTGCAACCTGCTGAAAGCCAACAGGAACAAGTCTCGCGCCCGAGGATCAGCCCGGAGTTCTCGAATCTCACGACGGAGCGGCACGGAACCGTTCTCGAACAGCGGCAGTGGCTCAATAACCACTACCGGACCCGAGCGGTTTGCTGGTCCGACCAGGCCAGAGTTGTTGAAGCCATAGTCGTACTGGCCGGGCTCGGCTTGGTAAGTGACATGAGTGTGAAAACGCGAGGGCGGGATGCTTAGGGATGTAATTCCTGGAGTGAAGGCGATGAGTATGAGCAGAATGATTCTCGGCCACTTGGCGATACTTGGGAGCTCGGTGGCCTTCATGGTGGGAGGTTTGATACTCCCAAATCCGGTTGTCGTGAGTGAAGAATATTATGTGAGAGCAGCTAAGTGGCTGTATTGAAGAGAGCGAGACAGAACTCGAACAGCTGGAAGAATGGTGAGGGGAACATTGATCAACTGCCACCTTTATACCCTCCCAGTGCCCAGCAACCACGCATTCACACTCATCCCGGACTTCTCCATAATCTCTTATTCACAAGTGCGACCATTATTCATAGACTTGGTATCATGTACCACAACTCCGTCACGCAACACTGAATACCAGTGTTCTGTGATTCATAGTTGGTGGATAATAGAGAGTCAAGGCCATACAACAGTTGTCCAATGACTGGGGAGACTCTGGTTCTCTCCGTGGGTTCAACCCTAGGCAATATAACCTCACGATACACGACTTTGGGGGGATCGGAAGGCAACAAGTGTTGGAAATGCAGATGTACAAAATGTACTGTCAATAAAAACAGGTCAAATCAACATAGAGACACCAGATACAACATGCTTGGCTGTGTCTGGAAGTATCTTTCGTAAAGACGGTCATTCATCTATGCAGGACAAATAGGAGAACATGAAAACGCCAACAGAAAATAGAAACACACCGCACTTTTTAAGAACTCTTGATGAATGCATTCTTTTTCCTTGCTTCTTTCTTTCTTTCACGCCTCTTGGCTCACAATCATGCCGCCCTCCAACTTCAACGGCCGGCGCGGTCCAACACGCACGGTGTCTTCGTTGCTGACGCGGTACTTCAGCTTGACGCCCATGGCCGCCAGCTCGACATCCAGGTACTTCAGGACACCGGGGATAACCACCAGCGCTGTGTTATCACCGCCAATCCACTGCTGTCCGTGGCCGTCCTCCCAGGTCTCGCCCTCTGCCTGCATGAGCATCTTGGCCGCCTTGCCATCACCGCCGTCCGCGGCCAGCTCGTCCAGCTTGACCGAGCAGCGGCGGCAGCGCACAGCGGTGGCCTTACGCTGCTTGGCCAGGAAGCGCGGCACCGTGGGCTGGGCCGACAGGAACGAGCCGCACGTGCGGCAGATCCACGCCTCGGAGTAGTCCGAGCAGTTGAGCAGGCGGTCTTTCAGCAGGAACGCGGTTCCGTGGGCGAGCAGCGCGTCACGCTCCATTTCACCCACACGGATACCTCCCATGCGCTTACGACCCTGCACCGGCTGGCCGGTGGTCGACACAATCGGACCCGTCGAGCGCACCTGGAACTTGTCGTTCACCATGTGACGCAGACGCTGGTAGTAGACCACGCCAATGTAGATATCGGCCATCAGCTCCTCGCCCGTGATGCCGGAGTACATCGGCTCGTTGCCGTGGAAGTTGTAGCCGGCCTTGACAAGCTGGTCGCCAAAGTACTCCGCCGCGGTGTCCTGCTCGTTGAACTGGAACGGCGTCGAGTCCTGCGCAAGTCCGTGCAGCGCACCGGCTTTGCCCGCCAGAGACTCCACGAACATGCCGATGGTCATACGCGACGGGAAAGCGTGCGGGTTGATGATGACGTCGGGCTGCATGCCCGACTCGGTGAACGGCATGTCAACCGACGGCCACCGCTGCGAACACACACCCTTCTGACCGTGGCGCGACGAGAACTTGTCACCAATGACCGGAGCACGGGGAATCCGGATCTTGATGGAAATAGTTTGCAGCGGCTCGTTACCCGACTCAGATCCAATCAGCCGCACCTGGTCGATGAATCCCGTCTCCGAGTCCTTGTACTTCTCGAAGCTCGTCTGGCCGTCTGTGTTGATGAAGTTGCCGTTATAGTCGTTCTCGACATTGTGGTACGCGCAGAGCACGTCACCCTCGCGCACCATGGCGCCGACCCGCGGAAGTCCGTCGTCGTCGAGCATCTGGAGGTGCTTGTCCTTGACGAGCGAGCCCTTGGCGAAGCCAAACATCTTGCTAACCGACCGCACCGACCGCTCGCGCGAGCTGGGCTTGAGGCTGACCACGTGGGTCTTGTAGATGGTTCCGTGTCCGAAGCCGCGTTCGTGAGAGGATTTATTCAGAATCATGGCGTCGTCCATGTCGTAGCCGGTATACGAGATGACGGCGACGATGGCGTTGGTCCCGTTGGGGAAGTTGTCGAGGCCGTACGCGTTGTGGAGAGGCGACCGGACCACCGGAGTCTGGCCGGTCTGCAGCCGGTACATCTTGTGGTCGGTCCGATGGGCCAGGGATGTTCCCGGTGTTCCCATGGTTTGTTTGGCCATCTGGCACTGGTACATGTTACGGGGCGACTGGTTGAAGTCCGAAAAGGGAGTCATGTTGGCGAGAATGGACAGGATGTTTGTGGGGAGGAATTCCACGTGAGTCTGGCCATCGCGGATCTCGTCTTCAACACAGGCAATTGACATATACGGCTGCTCGAGAGGGCCAATATAGTCGGTCTTGTCCAGAGACAGATACTTCACAGGCCGGACCATTCGTGACGCCTTGGACGAGATGTACACACCAGCATAAGATCCAGCATGCGAGAACGGCACATACCCAATCTCAAGCTTCTGTGGCACTCCGTGAGATCCCTGAACCTTCCAGTACCGAAGGGCATCGGCAATGTTCTTGGATACAGTTGGAGACGTCCATCCAATGACGCGGCCGTCAAGCAGCACCACGACGCTGTCATCTGGCGATCCAGAGCTTCTCTCAACAGCTCCCAGCTGGGAGATCAGCGACGGGATCGCAGACACGTCCAGAGGCTCGGTCATCAGCTCGCACTTGTGGGCCATGTGGCTCAGCAGTCCACAGGGCGAACCATCGGGAGTGTGCACGGGACACAAGAACCCCCACGACTCAGGCAGCAGCTTACGCACGGCAGTTGTCTTGAGCTGGGCAAAGAAGGATCCACGATGCACCATGCGGAAGTGACTGATGAAACGCAAGAAGTTGAGCTTCTCGGCCACAATGGTGAAACCGTTGGCTTGCTGCAGATCGAGACCCGTCGGACTGGACAGATTTCCAGTCGACAGGAAGTATTCCATTGCGTTACCAATGTTCTCGTTCATTCGTCGGAAGATCTTGCCGGGGAAATCCGACTGGAACTCGGAGCTGTTGAAGGTGTTGGCCGGGTTATTGCGTATATAGTCATTCAGCGCCAGACGCAGCTGGCGACCAGTCAGCTCGTCCAGGCGCTCCTTGAGAATCTGAGCATACAGGAAGCCTCCCAGCAGGATCTCGTGGTTTTGGACAGCATCCACGTTATCGGCTGCGCACTCGCCGGCGGCAAAGGCATACAGTTTGCGGATCATGAACAGAATCAGGTTGAACTTGTCCTGGTCCTGGTCCTCCGTAACATTCACATTTCCCAGGTGCACCAGTACCACCTTGCGCAGAAACTCGGTGCCCACGTCGTAGTCAGACATGGATTCTGTCACATCCAGAATGGGCCGGAACTTCACGCCCAGGAAAGATCGGATCTGAGACTGTGTATACAAGCCGTACGACTTGAACGATCGCAGCAAGATCTCCACTCGATCTGTGAGATAGGTGTTCTCGGCGGCCTTGGAGCCGGCCCTGCCAATAATGCCCTCGAAAATCTCCTTGTCGTTGGTGTTGATCAGCGCCTTCAGCACCATCACAATGGGAAGCAGGTACTCGCTCTTGCGCCACGAGAATCGGAATGTGACATTTCCGTCGTTAAGGTAGTGGAGGACGTTGGTCTGTGAGGTCTCGTCGGGCCTCAACGATCGGAAAATGATACCGTACTGAGTGTATCCCGGGCCTCGGTTGGTAAAGCTAGGACGCAACACGGCCAGCGGGAAGTTTCGACGGTTCACTTGCAGCAGTCGGATGAGCTTTTCGTTTCCGTTCACAATAAAGTATCCACCAAGCTCTTCGGATTCCTCCTTGCGGCGAACGAGCTCGGCAGGGGTCAGGCCGCGAAGATGGCATCGGTTAGACTGTGAAAGGGGAGCAAAGCAAAACGTAAGAGTTAGTCGCATTCCACAACATGGAAACTATCTCCGTGAGAGCAGTATCGTCTCACGGAGCGCCAGGTTGCCTTGGCTTGCAGGTCTGCAGGGTCGGGGCCCTAAGGCCCGCGATCTAGAGAGACGAGAGAAGGGTCGGCTGGACAAACCTTGATCATAATGGGCACCTGGCCCAACTCACGATGAAACTCTCGCGGCTCACCGCCATTGATGCGGTACTCGAGAACTGCCGACAGCTTGCCACGGTAAGTGGCATGGCGCTCTCTGCATTCGGACGGGTAGACCTCGCGGACTTTGGCATAGGTGTTGGAAGGCGGCAGCTGGGATGTTTGCAGGTCGACGGACTTGATTCGTAGCGAGAGAGTGTTTCGGGTTTCTGTCGCGCTGGTGCCATCGAGATACTGCTTGACGCCAATGTCGGCAATTGCATGGTCGAGCAGGCCCGGCCGTTTGGGGTCTCTCGAGAAGATGGCATCGAAAGATTTAATGTGGGGGTTCACGGCTTCCTGGAGCAGCGGGTATGCCGACTTGTCCGTCGGGGGATTTCGAAAGAGGTTTTCCCGTCGGAGGGTATTGTACTCATGGTCCCAGACCGTATCTGTTGTTGCGTGGGGAGCCATGATCCAAAGCAATCGGGAGGTGTGCAAAGAGAAAAAAACCAATGGAGGCGGGACAGAAGCGTACAGCACTGTCGCTTGCCAAGTGCTGGCGGAAGGGTGATCTAAGAAGTCTCAAAAGCCTATCTCTTATGCACACAGGTCACACGAAGAAGCGGTAGAGTTCAGAGTATGCGGTTAGAGCTGTGGACTTCGCTTTATGCTTTTGAATTGTGAAGATGAAAATGTTGTTTAGATGAAGAAAAAATGTGCAATTGGAAAGCCTACAAAAAAAAAAAAGATAGCAGATATGATATGCCTATCGATAACGGGCTATAATCAGCACGTGATGTGTTGGTTCTGGTGGGGTAGCTCTATGTCTTGAAACAGTCAGGGTGATGGATAGGGTTAGGGTCGTGGAAATGCTTCCAGTCCACATCACTTCTCGTCTAGATCCTTTCCCACCATTTACGACCCATCCTTTAAGGCCATGAGGTTGCGTGATTCTAGGCAATATCATACATGAACCTACAAATGGGTTTGGCCTATTCATGTCCACCTACCTTGAGGTAACAAATGATGGAACTGTGAAGGCTGAAACCCCTCGGTCTCCGGAACACCAATCTAGCCACAAACTATCGCATGTGATGATTTCAATGGCAGAGAGCAAAGGTGTATGTCCCAGTGAGGACGTGAGAAGTACAGTCCAGTACAGTATATATTCAGAGTTTTCCATGGCATACTTTTGGGAGAGGAAGCACTAAAAGACGAGAATCATACCCACCAACCAACCCACCACCGAACTCCCTGTTGAACCATTCCCAATTCCAGCCGGAACATCCCCAGTCGGGTCTAGGCGCCGTGTTCCCCGTCCAGGGTCAAGCTTTGGGAAAGGGCTGGCCAACCAGAAACGCGGTCTTCATCGAAAATCCATTTTGGGCAGTGGGGAGGGTCCCCAAGTGCGGGCGGCGGCGGCCTCTCTCTGTCTCGATTATCCCGCCCAGAACTTCCTGGTGACGGGTGCAGGGACTTCCCGGCACAGACTCTTTGACCTTGCAGACATGACCCATTGGCTTTTCCTTGACGACCTGGTTCGGATAAGCAGGCCGTGGTGTGAACTCAAACCATCAGCCACGAGACTGGTTTCTTCAACAACCATTTTTTCTGCGAACTGCTTGCTCTTTACCGCCACAGAATCGGCTGGTGGTCAGACCAGATACAGCACCTTGCTGGAAGTTCCTTTTCTTCCGTGCGCATGTGGCCCGGGGAGCGCTAATGTCTTTCGATACCGAGGCACATAATTTGAGATTGGAGAACTTGTCACCAAAGTGGCGTCAAATAAGTCACATCTCGACAGGCAATGTGAGGTTATAATTCTGTTTAGGGGGGTCCAAGATTGTTGAAATAAATCACCAGCACCAGTTATGGCTGTTTGCTGTGTAAATCATTCTCAAACGTGCTGGTTTCCACCCCTGTTTGCCTCACCATACAGCATTTCTTTCCTCTTTTCTGTCTCGGGAATGAGAAACGGTTTGTCTAGAGCAAAGCCAACAGACACAGAGTGTATCTCCTCACCGAGGAAACCCACATTCAAATAGCAAACGGAAATCTTAACTCATCGACCCCAATCAGGAACTAGGCTTGATTGCGACTGTCGAGAAGGGTGGGAAGAACGGTGTGCCATCCATGCCAAATGCAGCCCTCCTCATGACTGTCAATAGGACTTCGCTTGTGTGGGTGTCCAGATTTCACCAGAGATATCACATTTCACCCTGCAGGATGTGAGAGAAAATATAACAATACTATTCCTAGGATATACTAGATTGAAATGCAAGAGACAATGGATACAAGCCGAAAATGATACCGTAAGTATGTTGAAGTTCAGTAAAGCAGACTCGTCTGACCAATCCAACACTACGACGGACAGGACTGTGCGTATATATACGAGTACATCCAGTACCTACATGAGGTACTTTCTCCGGGTAGTTACAGGAGGCTATTGCAGGCGGAATGGATATATGCAATGTACATGTACGTCCATGCCAGATTCCTGCATCTTTCATAGGCCGGAGAGGCGGCTGTGAAACCAACCATAGGCATGATGCTCTTGACAAACAAGCAGCTCGAAAAAGGCGGCAGTGAGATGATGTCCTTCAGAGGGGCAGATGCAATGGAGCGTTACATTCCTTGGTGGTGCATGCAGCAGAAAAGACGAAATTGGAGCACCCGGGGTTTACGCACGGGTTATTTTTGGGTTCCTGTATCCTTTTGGAGCATTCCTCTGATGAAAGAATCGGCCTGTAATCTGCAACCTTTCAGTTCCGGTTTGCAGAATCTCGTGGATGGAAGGAGAGAGCTCTCCTGTTGGAATTCACAGGCCTGGGGCCGCAAAGCCCTCCGGGGTTCTACGGCGAAGATTTATTCAAGAGGTGTCTGGTCTTTGCACTTTGATTGTCAGACGACCTGTCGATATGTACCGTGAAGGCGCTTCTTCGTTATCACACCGCTCTTGTGCCGTGTGAGTTTGCCTGGACTCCCCATCTGTGGCTGGCGTTTGCTTTATTTGCTTGTATCAGAACGAATAGGGCTACTTCCCGAGACGCTTTGCCTCGCGAAAGATCACACCAATCCTGGATTCTGGCTGTCACCAATCTCTTCGGGGACTGACTCTTTGGCTTTTCAGATATGGACTTCTCTAGCGAAGTGTCTAAAATAGAGCTGGGAACCAGTCGGGGTTGAAATGATACGTCGGCTATTGTAGTTACTTACAGGTTGCTTAGATCCCAACTAATCTCAGAGCTGAGCATAGTAGTGTATGATATGGCTAACTTATATATCATATATCGAAAGACATATATCAACCGAGCTGTAATTCGGCACCCATAGCGGCTATTGTCTGGTAGGAAATGAACTAGTTTGCAATCCATTCCTCGCTCTAAACTAGTTGGTTGGGTCGATCACATCACCTAGTCTTTGTTGTGTTAGATGGGTCTAGTAGACTGGAATTTAAAACAGGAACGGGTGCTGAAAAGCAAGAAACAACACAGCAGCAAACTCCGGTTGACGGCTTCACGATTTGATACCGTTCCAGGGATCTCTTCTGCTGTGACGGGCGGGCGTTACGCTTGTCAAGGTGCCTGGTCCGTGCCGGTCTTCGATCAATCCGGGGGTTGACAAACGGGGAAGAGACAAGAAAAACTTGTTGAGCGTTTGCTTGAAAAGTTTCCCCCTTCCACTTCTCTCTTCGCCATCACGTTTGTCCAGGGGGCTGGCTGTTGATGCCTGACAGGGTTATCTTTTATTGGTTCTCGGCAATCTCTGGAGCTTAATAGGCTGGTGGAAAGCTGTTCGGTTTAGGTCAACTGAGGAACATGAACATCACAACCGGGGTTGATGGGGGGTGATATTGGTCTAGTACGGAGTGTACAGTACTGTACAGTAGTATCATCAACAATTTGCCTGGTCGGTGCACTACCGCAACAGCGTGTGGCTGAAAACATGGGGTGGGACGGACCAAAGCTTGGATGAAGGCACGGTCCTGTAACAGCGAAGCCCGGACTTTTCATCTGATATAGGTTTGGCCCCCCCCTACGCCCAACAGAAAATCTTGTGAAGCGAAGGGTGGTGCGCGCGGGCAACGGCCCCAAACGGGATCGCAAACGACCTGTAACAAGTGGCCAGCCGAATGGGGGTGGTGGTACTGCTCAGGCATGGTCCGGTTGTACTGGATGTGCTCAGTGGTGGTCAGCATCTGTTCTCTTCTCGATGATATCTCTGGAACCTCGTCATGACGTTGGGTTGGGGGGGAGACTATGGCGGATCTGCTTACAATATCGCTAGAAGGGAAGGGAATGCTCCTCTCTCTGTTTCCATGAAAGGCATTCATACAGTAGGTACATGCGTTGGACTGTTTGAACCCATTCCTCAGCCCTCTCTCTCTTCAGGAAGGGCAATGTCTCAAGAGTGGCCGTTTTCAGGGCCAGTGACACAGCTGGGCCCCCCTTTCAAACCAGACGCCAGATCCTGCCAGGGAAACCATGATAAGATGAATGAGATAGGGAGACAAGATAGAGGGATCAGAGAGTTTTGAGAGAGAGCGAGAGAGGGCGAATCTGACGCAGCCAGACAAGGTATGAGAGCAAATGAATACACGCCCGCCCATAGGTACCATAAGCGCTCAGCATCACAGAGCGGCGTAAAAGGTCAAAGTGTCTTCCTGGCCGGGGCTCGTTATGGGCGCTACAAAGCCCCAAACTCTCCACCGTGAACCCCGGCGCATATGCGCTTAACTCGCAGACCTGTGAAGATGCCTACAAAGCCCCGACTTCCGGTGCTTCCTGGACCTGTTTTCAAGTCAGCCCTGGGATCCCTCCACACTTTTGTTCATGTTTCATTCTGGCCATCTGTCAGTGGTTCCTGGCTCCTTCCCTAGACACAAGTGCTGCTTCCTTCCTCTGGTTTGCTCTCCAGCCCTGATTCTTTACCCAACCCTTTTTTCATCTCTCGCTAAGCCCTTATCCGAGTTTAACGCATATCTTGCACCTTCCGCCCACCCAATCTCTTCTCTCCTCCTCTTTATTATTCATCAACCCATTCTCCATTTCCCTCCTGCTCTTCTTCGTCTTCGTCTTCGTCTTCTTCTTCTTCTTCTCCAATCTATACTATATATTTCTCTCTCATCCAACTCTTCACCTCTCAACCTAGACAGCACAGCCTTCAAGCCTCTCTCCCAACCTTACACCGACAGTGTCCAAACCCCCGAATATCTATCAGATCTTACTCCGCTTCATATGTCCTGTCATTTCCCGTTCCCCATATAACGCCGCCGTTGCTACCGCTGCCTCCCACCTGCATCTCTCAGTTCTCACTCGGCTTCTCTTCGTCCTTTGTAGGCTCATATTATATCTCGAGCCTCTCCTCCGTCCGTTCGCCAGTCATTCATTTCTCTTGTCATATACTCTTCCTTCCTCTCAGCTTTTGGCTGTTTGGGCTGCTATCTCCTCCTTCACGCCACTCGAAACCCAGAGCCTCCCAGCACGGATACTACCTTCAACTTCTGTGCGCCGGCTTTTTATCAATGCTCCACTAAACGCCTCTCTCGATCTCAGTCCCTCCTAAATCTTGTCTCCTGGACTTCTGGGCTAGCACGACAAGCCAGCTTGGTTCCACCAAAGAACTAACCAGGAAAGACATCCCGCAGCTACTCTTGAAAGAACAATCTAAACCCACCCTTATTATTAGGTCCCTGTTATAGTGGGTTATTTTTCCTCTATAGAAGATCTTCATTTCACCTACTTCCTGGCGCTTGCTGGCCTTTTCTTCGCTGTATTTCTTCCATTCCGTCCCTTCCACTAGATATTCTATCCGTTCGCGAGCCGATCGCGCCTATATCAACTTTCTGCCTTTCCCTGCGCTTTTTTCTCTTCCTTTCTTCGTCTGCCAACATCGTCCTCCCTACTCTGTCCAACGTTATAGTTTCCTCCCACCTGTCTTGTCACCGTCTTCCGTCCTCCGTTTGTTGCTCGGACTGAGAGATCTTGGCGATCTCTAGTCCATCTTGCGCAAGCCCACCTGACAAAGCATCACCGCCATCCAAGCCGAGACCCCATTCCAGAATCTTGCCAGCCATGGCGACCTTATTCAGGCAGATGTACGAGTGGTTGATGCGAACATTTTGGTAGGTTTTAACTTCATGACTCCAGCTTCCCCGCCCACCATACAAACTGCATCTTCGAGAAAAGCGGAAAACTTCGCTCAGCATCTGGTTCTATCTGGCCACCCGCACTCCCCGCGCAAGGATGAACCCAGCGCACAATATTCCCAGAATCCTGGATATCAGCATCATCACCTCTAGCTACACCCCCCACCATGGCCAAATTCTCAAGAGCTGTTGCGATAATGCCTTCACAGACGTTCAAACAAGATTCTCTTGCAACAGAGCAGAGTGATGGCCACAAGAAGTCAAGTCAAGTCAAAAGAAAAAGTTTTCCCTACGAAGATTGATTTCTTGACCGTCCGTCAAGTGGGCACCAGCTGCCCGCCCCCGGGCCAACCACCACCACGGAGCTTTGATATAGCATACACCATTTCTTTCAGATGATATCCGTGATACCTCCTTCGCTTCTAAGATGTATATATTTCTCGATTGCTGACCTCATTTGCGACCGCCCTTGCGCTGCTCCGTCATGGTAGGGCTACCGAAATGGACGTCACGATGATCGGTCTTCACGATGCCGGAAAGACTTCTCTACTCAGAGTGTTAGCTGTGAGTTCCCTCCCTCGAACGTAGTATGAAGAATATTGACCCCGGAGTTTCTTTCCAAGATGTGTCAGGTTTGCTAATCTGAACTTTGTCTCGTGGTATCTTAGGGCGGCGAGTTCGCAATCGAGTAAGATCTTCTTCCCCGCATATTCTCGACCCCTCCTCGCATTTTACACGATCGCAAACCATGATCCGTCTCGATACGCTCGGGATTCCCTCATACATAGAGATTCGACTGTCCTGCTTGCGATTTATATTCTTTGGACCGAGCCTGGAGATATAATACATCCATTTAGCGAGCTCGGCGACACAGGTGTTGACTTGGCGCAATGCGATTTCGGGAATACTGGGTGACTGGTGATGTGGTTCTGCCTTTGCGGATCATTGCTGCGATTGATGGCGCACGCCCAACATTCGCAAACGTGATCAGCAATCGTTGTAACCGCATCGTCTGGCATTCGGAACTCTCAACTCGTTGCCCTCTGTCGCATTATCTCCTGGGATGAATCTCGACGGCTCGTTCGGTCGCGCGACTCGTATACTGTTGATGCTCTCCTGCTAGACAAGGCACCTCTCAAACGCTAACATGAAACCCGAATTCCTCTCATCTTTTTTCTCTTATATAGCTCCATCCCGACAGTAGGTTTCAATATGAAGAAACTGCAGCGTGGGCACGTTACACTAAAGTGCTGGGATATTGGCGGCCAGCCTCGGTTTCGGACCATGTGGGAACGGTATTGCCGTGACGTGAGCGCCATCCTGTTTATCGTCGACATTTCGAACACGTCCCAACTCGATGTCGCCCGTGAAGAACTGCATGCGCTCATGAGCAGACCTGCTCTGCGGGGAATTCCTCTTTTGGTTCTGGGAAACAAGTGGGATCTGCCGCACCGATTAACCGTCGACGAGCTGATCGATGCTCTGGCCCTTAGCGAAATCAACCATCGGGAAGTGTGTTGCTACGCCATCAGCGCCAAAGAGGAATATAACCTGGAAGCCCTGATACAGTGGCTGCTGAGATGGGCGCGGTAAACCTGGTGTTGCTGCAGCACCCCGACTTCTCGCCGCCCCAGGGGCCACACCGACGACACCCTCGGCTCTTCTTCGCTCTTCTTCGTCAGTTTCTTTTGATTGTGCGTTTGGATATTTGCACGTTTTCATTGCGTCGACTTTTTTTTTCTCTGGATTCTCCCCTTGTGTCAGTAATGTTTCCTTTCTGCGACGGTTTTTCTCTTTTCGGTTGATTTTCTCGCTCTCCGTCTTTCCCCCCTCCGGCTTCAGTATGGTGGTGTTCCAGAAGTTTCCAAGGGTCGACAATGCCCTCCTTCTTGCCTGATCACTTCCGCTTGAGATTCCTGATTTCCGATAACTTCCGGTCTATCGTTGTCGCAGGAGGTGTCCAAAACAACAGCACCCAGAACCGCTCTAGCGCATGCCGGTCTGCCTCAAACACGCCCTATCACAATGGCTGCGCTACCTTTCGGATGTCTCACTTTGGGTTGTGAAGTGAGGGGGGAGAAACGAGCCGGGACGGTGTCACGGAGATATAAGGAGCAGGAAACGACCGTGGTACAAGAAAGTGCGCCAAAGGGGGTACATGCAGCGTTTCGCCAGATCTGATCCGATAATCGAGATCGGACCTTTCTTGTCTTCCCTTGCCACGCGTTCTTCTACCGGGTCATGCCTGTCTGTCTGTCTGTCTATCCGTCCGTGCGTGGGTGTGAGGCGTCGGTTCTTTTCAACTCCCCAGGCCGTTTTGTTTGGCTGTCAGATCGTCTCGCAATCGCATTGTGGAAATCGGCAAAACTCGGCCGTGTCCTCTGGTGTGTTGTTGAAACTGGCCCCTTTGTTGTCGTCGTCTCGTTATGCCGTTCTAGCCTCTACTAGAACTCGATCGGCCTCTTTCGACATGTCGCTTCAGAGCTCTGGTAAGCAACAAGCCAACATTTGTGGAGCTTCTTGACACCGGATGTTCTGGTTGCATGGCCATGAACGATATCGCCGGGGTTGCACAAATCGAAGATGCGGTCTCTTCACAATCAGGAAACCATATCTTTCGGCAGATGGCAAACTGGCATTAGTAGGTCCACGGCAAGCCAATAGTCCCATCGATGGCCTACCCAGGGCCTCACCTTTCTCTCTCGCCCCGCACGACAGTCCGCCAGTTCCGGCAGTTGTTTCGCCCAGTTTTTTGTCTTTGTTGGTTTCTCCTTTTCGGCGCGTAAACTGACGGTCATGGCGGAGACGCATACCCCTTGGGCATACTCTCAATCTCACACTTGTTGAGCGAAAGCGAGACCTGGGTGAGAGAGAGGGCGGTCGTTTGTGGGTTTGTGTGTTTGGCCAAGTCCGTGTGTCCTGTCTTGCTTGGGGTGTTCTCGACCATGGCCGACGCCATGTGTTGTGTTGTTGTGGCTTTCTTGGATAAAACTCATCTCCAGTGTTGTTTCTTCGGTTTCATTGCCTTTCTCTTACCTTGGATTGTCTTCTTCAATTTCCTCAACCTACCCTTACCCTTTTCCTCCCCAGCACCTGTTCCGTTCACACCACGTTTTTTCTTCTTGTTTTCTGTTAACGGCCCCCCCTCTGTTCAACCCTCCCATGATTTATCTGGGAACTGCTGGCAACGGCAGTGAGATGTTTTTGACTTGATATATCTCCCTTCTCTCACGAGGATCATGAAGATGGAAAGTTAGGATGCGTCCTTTTGTGTTTTCATTTTTTGATTCAAATTTTTCTTCGTTTTTTTTGCATTGCCTTTTTGGCCAGCTCATATCTTGGATGAATAAACCTGTGTGTTCTTGATAGTAGGCCGCCAGTGCTGTTGGCAGAGGACTTGAATGGGTGCATATGTGTTCACTCGAACAAGCAGTGCGGAGCGAGGGGTGGGCTGGAGTCTATTAGGGTTGGGTAATGATGCTAGGGTCTGGGACTATTAGGGTTTAGATGGAGGGGTCAATCGGGTGTAGATGACTGGGGTAGAATACGCTGGTCTAGGGCGTGATTTCCATGGTTCAGTTCAGTGAATATAACAGGTCTCGACTCATTCAATGCCGGGGCAGCATTCGTCGGGGCGGAATTCCGTGCGGGTGGAAATCCAGGACCGGAGATGCGCGAGGAATTGTTGGTGATCGACACGGTGATCGCGGATCCAAGATTTGGGTGTTCCCGGAAACCGGGCTTGGAGATCAACGAGAACATTATTGCAGGAAAGAAGGAGCAGACAACTGACCTCCGATCAAACCAGATGGGCAAAGTCAAGCGAAAGAGCAAAGCTTGAGGAAAAAGGAAAAGCCAGTCAGTCCATGCCAGAGAATGGAACAGCATCAACAGGACCAACCAGAAAAGACAGGCAAAGATAGGACGGAATTGGACAGAAACCGAGAAAGGCAGAGTTCAAAAAGGGGCAGAAACCACGACCAACCATGATATAAACACAGAAAAGGAAAAAATAAAACCAAGAGGAAGAGAGAGCAGCCACTTGTGATCGTGGGATGGGGGCACATAAGAATAACAGGCGGGTGAGGGGGCCCTGGTTTTCTTTTTTTCTTTTTCTTTTTTTTCTGCCAACGCATCAATGCAGATGCGCGGTTACAGCCCATGTAATGTATCATGTACTGTACATACCGCATGTATCAACCCATAATTGCTGGCATATAGAGAACACAGCAAACAAGGAACGAACACACACCATGGCAGAGGAGTGGGGGGGAAAACGCAGGAAAACAGAGCTCGTCGGTCATATGTGTGTGCAGCTTGGCTGGGAATTGGCCCCCCCCCTCTTCCCTTGTGGGATCCAGATGTTGGATGTATTTTTGGAGGGACTTGGAATTGGCGATATTGCCGACTGCCAGCGCATCGGTGTAGATTAAGCCGCAGGCTAATATATAGTATAATTTTCACAAAGCATGTATACTCGTAGAGGTGAGATCCCCTCACATCCACGCAAAGAAAGACCATCTCCGCCGTTCCCTCTCTCTCTCAGCTAACATCGAGAGAAATGCGGACAGATAGACGCCATATATAACAATCCTGCACTTCTCGGCTGCGACCCACGATCCTATTGGGCGTGTGGCCCCGGGGATATGTGGACGAACAAGAGCTCAAGCACAAGCAGCGAACCCACTTTCTGCCAACGCATAGCTTGTCTTGGGGGTCTGACGCACACACGAACATGGCTAGCTGCATGCTCTAAACGCACTTTTCGGTGCAAACACTGCAGAGCACACTCACCCTTCAGAAAAAAAGAAAAAAAAGAGAAAAGACCGCTCGCCGGAGCGCGCTGGATGGATGGCGGCGGGATGAGTGTATGTCGCGATATGCCGCCACTCATTTGGTCTGTGGCCAATCCCGTGGGCTCCTCCAGCCGCGGGCTGCTGGTATGAAAAGGTGTGGCCCCCCCCACCTCGGAACAGTTGCTCGTTGCGTGCGCGTATATGAAGCTGGATAATGGAGATTTGGTGAGGGTTATCGGGATTGGGAGAGTACAAGGAATTCACATCTTCGTGGACATAGCCTGTGACTGTGAGAGACACGACCAAAGCGCCCGCTCGAGACTCAGACAAACCGCTCCAAGGCTCGGCCAGGATTTGATACACACAGCTTCCCCGCCTTATTGCAGGATAAATACTGAACAGTCCGATTAAAATTGCCAGCAGACCAGATCCGGCGACGTTTATCTAACGTTCTTGACATATTAAACACATGAGGAAGGACGACATGACAAAAGCAGCCCGAAATACCAAAAACCATGAAGAGGATCACGAAGATATTAAAAGAGATGATGCCGGAACTCTTCCCCCCCCCTCCAGAGAGATAGAAAGGAAGCTGCCAAACCCGAAGCAGGAAAGCTAACCCTAATGAGCGGGCCAAAAAAATAATTATTGGCACCTGATTTCTCAGGCACCGATTTCAAGGCTCAAGCTGGCCCACGCCGCCACTTCCAAGACGGACGAAGCGGCCTTTTTTTTTTTTTTTTTTGCTTGAGGCTGCCGACAAGAACCGACGGCAGGGTGGAAGAATGACGAAAGAAAGAAGGGGAGGCGAGGGAAATACGCCATCTATGGTATGTAGAGAGATGAAACGAAAGAACAGGAAGGGAGGAGAGGGAGAAAGGAGGAGAGAAGCTGCGCTGAGAGACAGAGACGAGAGAAAAGGCGGAGAAAAGAAAAAAAAAAGAAAAAGAATCACAGGACAGACAAGTCGGCGTGCTGGATTTCTTGGTTGCGGTACAGGGCGCAAAATATGTATGAGTACGTGAATTATGTATGGTTTGGAGTAGTGAGTCGACGGGACACTATTCGCTGGGCGGGAGGGAGAACAGAGAAGAATGACACTGTGGGCTGTGCTGCTTGGTCTGTTCCTTTACACCGTCTTCTTCTTGCGCGGGAGGCCCTGGGCACGGCGGGCCTTCACGTCGCCCTCAGCCAACCACCGGCTAGCCTTGATCAGCTGGACGACGTTGATGATCTGCTTGAGAAGCATGATGGGGAAGCTGACGGCGGCGATGATCCACGGGATGGTCGAGTCCTGCAAGGGAACGAGGAGAAGAATGTGCGTTAGAGAGAGACAATATGCGTGTGTGTGTGTGTGTTTGCTAGGCAAGACGAGAAAAAAAAGAAGAAAAAAAGAAAAAAAAAAGAAAAAAATGAGCTCACCATCTTGTTCGCGCGGGCCAGCTCGAGAGCCGCAGCACTGTAAGGGTTCGTGAAGATCTGGCCGATTTCCGCCTGGTCGACGGGCGAGCTGGACTTCTGCAGCAGGCTGGGCGACAGGTAGGGGCTGGAGAAGGACAGCAGGTAGAGGGCGATGAAGAAGGTCTCGTTGAGGGCGCAGAAGATGAACAGCACGGTGCGGTTGGTGTAGTACAGGTTGAGGATCCAGCTGCGCGACTTGTCGACGTTCTTGTGGCTCTCGCCGGCGCCGCCCATCGAGAGCGTGGCGTACATGTGCATGTAGTGCGAGGCCAGGTCGAGCGAGATCAGGCTCTGGAAGATGATGGCCCAGCGCGGGAAGGCCGACGACAGGAACACGAGCAGGCAGGCCGTCGTGCAGCGGTCGGTCACCATGTCCAGCACGGCGCCAAACCGCGTCGACTGCTCGAAGTAGCGCGCCGCGTAGCCGTCGAGCGCGTCCAGCAGACACGACACGCTGTAGAGGACCGAACATGTGCGCGGGTGGAGGGGCATGTAGTAGAGCGAGGCCACCGCCAGGATGATTCGAGAGTAGCCTATGTGGGGGAAAGTCCGGAGTGTACGGAGAGACGGCGAGAAGCGCGTCGGAGAGAGACAGACACGCGTGTCAGACGTGTGGATAGCAGATCGGCTTGGGTTGACGTCTCTGGTTATCCATCGCGACTTTCTCCACGGCGTCTGTCTCCCTCTTGGCCCCTCTCTTCGGCTCTCGTCCAGTTCCAGTCGCAGTTAGCAGCAGCTCCATGATCCAAGGGTCGAATGGCTGTCCAGAGGAGGGATCACTGGCAGTCCAGCAAAGGAAGAAAAAGAAAAAGAAAAATAGAGAGTCGTATATAAAAAACCCCCCATCTCATCCATGTTCCCATGTCTGGTCTACCACAGTATGCACCATCGCAGTATGTCGCATCGTTGGACTATTCGACAGCGAAAACGCGCACAAACGGGGGAGAGCTTCGCAGCGTACCGATGATGTTGGGCAGAAAGAGGAAAATGTTCTCGTGCGTCGCATCGTCGTCAGCCTGGATCGCCCGCGGGCTGGACGTGGCTTGCGCGGCCTTTGCCGAAGCCCTGTTCGCCATGGTCTCGAGAGAAAACGGAAGAAAGTGGGAAATTAAACTGAGAAAAGAGACACCTGAGACACACAGAGAGGCAGTAGAGTTGTGGAAGCACTTGGGATATTCGCGCGAAACCAGAGAGAAAAAGCTGGACGAAAAGAGAGAGAGAGAAAGAGAGGGAAGTGTGAAGAACAAAAAAAGGAGAGAGAAAAAAAATAGGACGGTAAACGACGGGTCGTATAGATAAGGCTGGCGGCTTTTTTCGCGGCGGCCGGACTCCTGGTGGTGTGCGTGCAGGAAGGAGGAGGAAAACGGGAAATTTTAAGAGAGCTACAGACGAGTCTTACCACGGAAAAATGGACACCTTTACTCTAAAATATTCTAGATCATACGTCATGTCACGCAGGTTTTCAAGGTCGTCCGCTTGGGGAGGTGGTTGAGCTGTTCTTTGACTGGAGCTTGCAGCCTTTTTCCCCTGTCCAATCTGTTCTTTTCAGCGTGTGAAGTCACCTAAGATAAGCAAGCACTGCCTATGTCTCTGAATATGGGTATTACTTTGAGGCAAGAAGAACGGTGCCACAAAGAAGGTCAACGTCTAGAGAATCCAGAGTCCCTTCAGACTTCCTTGGGGGGGGTGGGGTGAGATCCCAAGTTGTCTCTCCTTCTAAAGGGCAAGTGAACGGATGCTTTCCTGGCTTGATCTGAAACCCCGAGAGTGGTGATACTCTCGTATATACGGGCTTCCTTATATCTCCTGGGAGTGGTGTGTGATAGTTGAACCACTGGCCATGCTACCATACTACTACACACGAACTGCTTGCTCCCCTTAGATGCAGAGAAACGAACACACAGCTAGGAGAGGAGGGCATCTTGATGATGTCGCGACTTCGTGGACATAGACCTTCACAACAGTCTGAGATCGAGGAACCCCAACGCAGATCAGCCGTATCGACCTGTACCGGCCACTTGAAATCTCTGTCTCTCTGTCTCGCTGCATTCCAGCGTTGAGCCAACCGTGCAATTGTGTGAGCTTGTCGTCCAGTCCCCGGATCACACGTTGAAGGCGATCTCTTCCACTGGAGGAGAAACATGTCTGGTGTCACTCTGCAGATTTCGTTTCTTGTTCCTGTTTCCTGATTCTCGAGTGCAGGATATGTCCGGCTCCTGGCCCGAGGGCCCGTCGTCCGGCGGAACGCCCGGGACTAGAACCCTATACCCCAACCCTAAACATTTCCATAACCCTTCCTCCTCTGACGACCTGAAGCATTTCGCGTTGCATATTTCCCACCTCTGTTCCCACCACCTTGGACCTTCAATCCTACCTCACAATCGATTCCTCCTCTTTTACCGGCACGCATTAACTGGGAGTGAGCTGGTCACGACCCACTTCAGAGCTCCTTTTCTCTGTAGGAAAAATATACGATCAATTCTGCCGATCAACCGGCTTCTCTCGGTTGCCAGCATTTTCTGCGGGGAAAAAATGGCCGTTGCCACCACTCTCCCACGCGCATTCACCACAGTTTTCGTTCAATCTACACGGAGGATAAGCGTTGTCCGGGTTTCTTCACCACGGCCTCCGACTTGTGTTCGCCAGTTTTCCCAATCAGCCAGGCTATTACGCACAATGGATGAAAAGCCCATCGGCGCGTGGGCCGGCTATCAAGGCCCGGCCGGCTTTGACATGAGAAGTCAGTAACAAACAGCAGTTCCGTTTCCCCCCAGCAGCCGACGTTTGTGATATGTTAGGCATCTCATCGGGTCTAACCCTGGACGTACTCTGCAGGTGACACCATGACGGCGCCGACGCCGGCGATGCTCATGGCCATCCAGCAGTGCTCGCTACTCGACGACGTGGTGCGTGAGGATCCCACTACCAACGACCTGGAGGCTCACATGGCCCAGCTCACCGGCAGGGAGGAGGCGCTGTTTGTGCTCTCGGGAACTATGGGCAACCAGCTGGCGCTGCGTGCACTGCTCACGCAGCCTCCACACGCAGTGCTATGCGACTATCGGTCACACGTCGTCAAGTACGAGGCGGGAGGGTAAGTTATCGTTCTTCCTAGCTACACACCTCGAGCTCTAGTGCGTTCAGAGCATGCAGTGTCTCATTTTCGTTTTCTGCAGTCTCGCCACCCTGTCTGGCGCCCAGCTCCAGCCCGTGGTGCCCACTAACGGCCGGTACCTGACCCTGGAAGACATCGAGAAGCACGCGGTGCTGGACTCGGACGTGCACTCCTGCCCGACGCGCGTGATCTCGCTGGAGAACACGCTCAACGGCATGATCATGCCGCTCGCCGAAGCGCAGCGCATCTCAGCCTGGGCGCGCGAGAACAACGTGTTGATGTACTGCGACGGCGCGCGGCTGTGGGAGGCCGTGGCGGCCGGCGCCGGCACGCTGGCCGCCTACTGCGCGTGCTTCGACGCCGTCAGCCTGTGTTTCTCGAAGGGCCTGGGCGCGCCCATCGGCAGCGCCATCGTCGGGGCCGGCGCGGTCGTGCGCCATGCGCGCTGGGTGCGCAAGTCGATCGGCGGCGGCCTGCGCCAGGCCGGCGTGGTCACCGCCGCGGCGCGCGTGGCGGTCGACACCACCTTTGGCGCCTCGGGCGACCTGCTCAAAGCCTCGCATGCCGCCGCGGCCCACATTGCCGCGCTGTGGACGGGGATGGGCGGCAAGCTGGAGTACCCGACCGAGACCAACATGTGCTGGCTGGATCTGGCCGCGGCCGGCTGCAGTGCGGCGCGGTTTGTCGAGCTGGGGGCGGCCGAGGGGCTGAAGTTCTTTGGGAGCCGGCTGGTGATTCACTACCAGATTGCGCAGAACGAGACCGCCGTGCTGGCCCGCTTGGAGCGGGTGTTCCGCGCCGCGATGGCCGCCGGGGACGCGGATCCGGCGGCCGGGGGCCCGCAGAGCATGTACAAATCCAAGTAAAGATGAGACTTTTTGGCCAACATTTCCGCGTGGTTCTTCGGGAGTTTGCAGTTTTGTTTGTTTGAGTGTGATATCTGGCTTTCGGAAAGCAAGCATTTGCTCAGGGTGGTTTGATGTCGTATCATGTGTGTTGTCTGCCTTCTCGTACTCTCGTCACACTCAATCAAGCAACTGTTGTGACCTCTGATCCGCCTAGCTACTCACTGCTCACTTTCTACTCACATTTCTCATCTTATCCGCCCTATTTTCTCACTCTGCTGTGTTCAACCCTCTGGGTCGGGCTCATCAACTGGCCCGCTCCGCTGTCCGCCCGCACTTTCTCGCGTCTCTTTCTCGCCTATGCTTCTTTTGTCTGCCCATTCACCTGCCTGCTGCGTCAGGAAATACCGGCATTTTCCACCCCCTTCACTGCATCCCCAAGAAAGTCAGCTGCCATGGATGTCGGTGGTATGCCGGCAGGAATGCACAAGTGTCCGGATTCATATACCACAGGCCCCATGCAAGAGAGACATACTAACAGAACCCGGCTTTCTCTCTGCTGCTCTTCTATCTGGTATTTCCCAAGCCCGGTTTCTTCTCTTATACACCGTTGCATTGGAGGATCGAAAATACCCAATCGTGTCCATTGGATTCCCCACCACGCCTCCATATTACCAAGCTGGGGTTTCGCCCCGGTTTCTGTCCCAAACCCCGCACCGAAGAGAACATTGAAACGCACGACGTTCGGCGGTACTGCTGCCATTTTTCCAAGGCGATATGTCTCCGGGACCTACTCGGGCAAAATCATTATTTTCATTTGCTGCTGACGACCTGCAGTGCTTTCTTTCTCTCAGCCATCGTCGCCGACCACAAGGCCGTTCCAGGCCAGCAAATAGGATGGGTTCCAGCGAAGAGGCCGAAAAAGACCAGTTCAGCATCAATCAAGGTTTCCTTGCGCGATCGGTACGGAGAAGAGCCGAGAGCCAAGCACCGGGAAATGCAGACGCCTTTTACGTCCATTTTCGTTGTGGTGAGGGCCAAAGCTTGTGCCACGAGTCCGCATCCGCCCATCAGACCTTGTGGGCGTTGCTTCCCCAGCCCCAGAATATAGCTATGCAGGCCGGTAGTCAGGCAACCTGGAATGTGGACTTATACAGCAGCTGCTGAAAACCCGGAATCGAGATCGCTCCTAAAAATGGTGCGGCTTGTATGTGCCAAGCGAGAGAAGGGACATCGAAGTTCACCTCGCCTTTGCTGCTGTTTTCTTCTTTCGTTTGCTCCTCCCGGGTAGAGGCTGGGTCGGAGCCAAGATGTCCAAGAAGACGACAGATATCGAGGCTGTCCTTATCTGTTTTTCGGGTGGTTCAACGTTGACCGAATTGGGGATTGGGGACCCCAGAAACAAAGAAGGGATTTAGAAAAATCCCCGAAGTTGAGCGGAGTAAGTGAGAGGAGACAGGCAGATTCCCGATATCCGATCCTAACCATGAAATCGAAACTAGGATCCCTTTCGCCTTGGCCAATTGCAACACTATATCATTTCGATTTTTGTCTTTTCGAGAGTAACCCTTTTTTTTTCGGCCCGTTCATGGGCGGATAGAAAAGCTTGGACGCTTCTGTTATTTTCTGCTTTCTACGACCCTTTCCTTATTACTTCAGCACTCATCATCGTGACGATGCACACTCAACTCTTCGCTCATACCGAGGACGAGCCGGTGCGGAGAAACGGCACTACTTTTCCATCTTCGTATCCGCTGAGCATGACCTCGAATATTTTTTTTCCGGTGCGAGCTCATGATCTGTTGGCAGTCCCAATTCAGGAGAGAAAAATCGCAGGAAGAATAGTGGCCAATTGGTAATGTTCTAGTCTGCGGGGAGAGGGGAGCACAGGAAAACAAGGGACCATTCCGGGAGCGGCGTTCGTATGCACCCCGCGAAATCCTCCAGGGCCGGAAGAAACGAGAAGAAAACGCAGCACACAGATACATGCAGACATTCCAGTATGACTTGCTGGCGCTGTGGAAACGTGGAGAGATGTCACAGGCGGATCTAGGGATGCAAGAGCACAGCGAGAAACGGATCGGCAGAATATGCGCTGCGTCTCTATCTCCAAACTTCCCAGATCAGACTTCATTGTGTGCGAAGGGAGACAATAGGGACTCGATATGGTGGCGACAGTCAACATGACGATCCGGGAGGGGGTGAAGACCCTACTGCAGAAGCCATTCGCTTTGAGAGAGAGGGGAAGGGTGTGGAAAGAAAGGGCCCGATAGGTCACACAGCACTGATCTCTCCCAGACTCGCCGCTATTTCCTCTCGGATCGACTCCGACTGAACCGAGGTGCCAGCAGCTTCTATCTCTCTCTCCGCATTGCTACTCCCCCTTCCCCTCTATCATCGTGTCCCCCCTATAAGTAGAGCCTCCCTCCCTTCTTCGCTTTCGTGAATCATAGACAGGATTCACCGAAGCCTGCTTCTCATCAATCAAGCCCGATGCGTCGTGATCGAGTGTCTTGAAGCATCTCTCGCCCTTGATCTCTGATTCACCCACTCCCTGGTCTCATACTGCTTCCCCCAGACCTTTTCACCTCCAATGCTTCTAGATGTTCATATATATTCCCTTAAGCAGCCCAATCTCTTCAGCTCAACTTCTCTGAATCTGTTCCTTCATCTCCCTCTTCTGTGCCCGTGCCCGCAATTTCTCCGACTTGGGCCTGAAAGCCTGAATCATACATACTATATCGGCACTTATATCATTCGCTGTACCTGATCCTTCCTCCGAACCTTGACTGCGATATATCAGATTCATATGCGCTTCTAGATCTGGCGTTTATTTTTAGACTCCGGCTTCGACCTTTAGAAAGAAGGAGCCATCATTTCATCTTACTCCATTAGACAGGAGCGGCTTTGAACTCGAAAAGGCAAGAGCTCGAAACCCACTCATAACCCGATGACTTGGATCTGACAAGTCAATTCAGGAAGTTTCGAGAAATTCCACGAGTCATAAACTATCGCCGCTCTTTCCTTATATAAACCTCGGCTTGGTGTTCTAGAAGCATCCCGGAATTCTTTATTTCAACCTCATTTCTTCCCACCCGCAAGATATCGAGTTTGCAACATTGACTCGTCCTCTCGTTTCCACAGTTCAGAGCCGTTGGTAAGATGGTTTCTCAATACTGGGCTGTGACAGCGGCAGCCGTTGCGCTGCTGGGACGAGCTTCTGCCCTCTACATCAACGGAACATCATATGCTCCATGCGACTCTCCCATCTACTGCCACGGAGAGATTCTCCGAGAGATTGAGCTGGCGCATCCCTTCTCGGACTCGAAGACATTTGTAGACATGTAAGTGTTCTCCTCGGGCGTCACGAATCATGCAGCATCAGGAACTAACTCCATATCTAGGCCCGCCAAGAAGAGCCTCGAGGAAATCCAAGACGCCTTTGCGAAGCTTGAGAAGCCGTTGTCGAACAACACGGCTCTCCAAAACTTCCTGGCTGAGAACTTCGACCTGGCCGGTGGAGAACTAGAAGAGGTGCCCCGGGACGAGCTCCACACCAACCCGGTGTTCCTGCAGCGTGTCAACGACACCGTGGTGCGCGAGTTTGTCGAAAAGGTCATTGACATCTGGCCGGACCTGACCCGGAAGTACGCCGGAGGTAGCGAGGGCGCCTGTGGCGACTGTCCCAACAGCTTCATCCCCGTGAACCGCACATTTGTGGTGGCCGGCGGTCGTTTCCGAGAGCCGTACTACTGGGACTCGCTGTGGATCCTGGAGGGACTGCTGCGCACGGGCGGAAGCTTCACTGAGATCTCGCGCAACACCATTGAAAACTTCCTCGACTTTGTCGAGCAGTTCGGCTTCGTGCCCAACGGCGCGCGCATCTACTACCTGAACCGCTCGCAACCGCCCGTCCTGGCGCAGATGGTGCAGCTGTACGTCGACTACACCAACGACACGTCGATCCTCGACCGCGCCGTGCCGCTGCTGATTCGCGAGCACGACTTCTGGATGACCAACCGCTCGGTGTCTGTCACACCGCCCGGCGGCAACTCGACGTACAAGCTCAACCGGTACAACGTGGAGAACTCGGAGCCGCGGCCGGAGTCGTACAGAGAGGACTGGATGACGGCCACAAACACCTCGTACTACGCCGAGTCGGGCGAGATCTTCCCGCAGGGCGAGGTCCTGAACGCGTCGCAGTTGGCTCTGGCGTACCGCAATCTGGCGGCTGGTGCCGAGAGTGGCTGGGACTTTGGATCCCGGTACATGAGTCGTCCGCAGGATGCTGTTCGCGGAAACTACTTCCCGCTGCGCTACCTCGATGTAATCTCGACTGTCCCGCTGGACCTGAACTCGATTCTGTATGCCAACGAGAAGTCCATCGCCAGCTTCTTGCGCCACCAGAAGAACACCGCAGCCGCCGACAAGTGGGATGCCGAGGCTGAAGAGCGCCAGGACGCCATGTTCCAGCTGATGTGGAACGAGACGCTCTTCTCGTACTTCGACTACAACATCACCTCGCACGAGCAGAACCGCTTCACCGTCCGCGACAGCGACGCCACTCCGCTCGACCTCCAGGACACGCCGTCGGACGACCAACAGATCCACTTCTCGGTGGCGCAGTTCTACCCGTTCTGGCTGGGCGCGGCGCCCGACCATCTGCGCACGAGCCCGCGTGTCGTGCGCAAGGTGTACCGCCGCGTCGCCGAGTACCTGGACCTGCGGGCCGGCGGCATCCCGGCGACCAACCTGCGCACCGGCCAGCAGTGGGACCAGCCCAACGTGTGGCCGCCGCTGATGCACGTGCTGATGGAGGGCCTGCGCAAGACGCCGGCGCCGTCCGGCACGTGTGACCCGGACTACCGCGCCGTGCAGGACCTGGCGCTGCGCCTCGGCCAGCGCTACGTCGACTCGGCCTTCTGCACGTGGTACGCCACCGGCGGCTCGACCGCCGAGATGCCGCAGCTGGACGGCTTCACGCCCGACGACGTCGGCGTCATGTTCGAGAAGTACGCCGATAACTCCACCAACGTGGCCGGCCACGGCGGCGAGTACGCCGTCGTCGAGGGCTTCGGCTGGACCAACGGCGTGCTGATCTGGATTGCCGATGTGTTTGGCCCGCAAATCTCCCGCCCGAATTGCGGCCCCATTGCGGCCGCCGTGCACTCCCGCCGCTCGATCCGCGGCGCCGCCCCCGTCCCCCGCGGTCACGTGGTCCGGGCCCCGGCCGGGTCCAACGGCGACTTTGGGCAGCGGGCGGTTGAGATAAGCTGGGCTGATTCGCAGTGGATCAAGAAGTTTGGCCGGTAGGGCTGGTGGCGTTTTCCCTTTAGAGACCATCTTCGTTTTGGCTCCCCTCTTTTTCTTTTCTTGTCCTTATCTTCCGCTTTGAGGGTCTCGGGTCCCGACAGACTCGTATATGTATGCGCTGGCCGGGACGGTATCGGTACGGTGCATTATGCGGGGGGTTCGGGTGCTGCTTGAGCAAACTTTTATACATATATGCGTTTTCGTTTGCTTTTCAATACAAACTGCTTCTTTCGTTCCCGTAATGGCAAAATACTCCCGTGCTCGCCCCCATCGCCACTTTCGGCATTGCGAATGCTTCTTCTCGCCGGCCGACCCCACGGACGAGAAAAGTCCTTGTCTTCACAATCAACGGCGGAATTCACCCTAAACAGAAAAGAACCTCAGGCAAACACCGGGACAGTTCGATATTCGGTACTTTTTGCCCCCCACGCCCACACCGGGCCCGTTCTGTGACTCAATCATCTTTGCCCTCTTTTCCCTCGAATTTCTTCGAATTTCTGCACGCAGCTCCGCCCTGCTCCAAATCGTCTCTCCGACCCTGAATCCCGGAGCTTCGTTATGTGTCGGTGGGGCCGTGCAGGGCGGGCTGTGGTCTTTTTTTTGATACTGTCTTTGAGTCACACACCGTTATCTGGGGGACCTTTTGCAGCCTTGCTTTCTATTAGCCAGACGTCCCTGGTGCATAAAGTGACTGATCCATCGGCCTGCGACATCGCCTCTTCCATTGCTGTTCGTATCTAGGAGAGTCATTCAACCGTGGCATATATCAGACCCGGACTTGCAGATCCCATCACCATCCTGACACATTTACATAAAAGGGCCCGGAGTAGTCCTCTTGTTTTCCAGAAAGAGATACTGCAACCCCGATCGACACACAACAACCAAGCAGCTCCCCAAACCATGACGTCTGAAGCCCCCACCTCCTCGGCCCCAGCCGCCGCGCCGGTCTTCGTCACCTCCACCCCGCGCGTGGTGCTGCGGCCAGTCGTGCTCGCCGACGCCCCGCAGGTCTCCAAGCTGGCCGACAACCCGCGCATTTTCGCCGTGGTGCGCGACCGCTTCCCGCACCCGTACACCGAGGCCGACGCCGAGGCCTTCATCGCCGCGCACTCCGCACCGTCCGGCACGCTCGCCGACAGCCTCGCGCTGACGGGGCCCACGCTGGCCATCTGCCTCCCGCCCACCCCCGAGGCCGCCGCCGCCGGCGCCGTGTGCGGCGAGCTGTGCGGCCTGATCGGCGGCGAGCGCGGCACCGACGTCGAGAAGCTCGGCTACGAGGTCGGCTACTGGCTCGGCGAGCCGTACTGGGGCCGCGGCATCGCCACCGACGCCGCCCGCCTGTTCGTGCGCATGCTGTTCGATGCCCACCCCGACCTGAAGCGGCTGGACGGCACCGTCGTGGCGCGGAACCCGGCCAGCCGCCGCGTGCTCGAGAAGGCCGGCTTCACCTACGAGGGCACCCGCCGCCAGGCCGTCTGCAAGGGCGGCGTGATGGATGACTTGTTCATATTGGGCATGCTGAGGGATGAGTGCCCAAAGATGGCTTGATCTAATACGTGTGGGATGGCCTTCCGTTGAAGGAGTGATGGATGTGGGGTTACGGAATGATAGGGTTGCTAGAACCCTAAGCCATGAAGATTATCACGACGACAGGACCAGCGCTTTTGGAACGGAGAAGCAAAATGAAATACTCTGCCAACCAACCCCTACAGAATTATATTACACGTGGCTTCTGCAAGTAAAGCACCGCTTCTCCCCAATAATTTCGCCACTTGTAGAACTCCCATCATCCCGTCTGATATATATTCAGTTGTACAAGCTTTTGCCGGAAACAGACCAATTAAACCCAGAACGTCATTCCGGACACTTTGTGTTTCTTGACAGAAAAGAAAACAAGAGAAAAAGAAAAGAAAAAAAAAAAAGAAAACGAGACAAACTGGCAACCGGGGGAAAAATACATGGGGAGGATACATAATTCTGGATTGTCTGATCCGATCAGACCGCTGCTAAACTATCGTTGATCTCTCACTAAAGCTCCTCCTCCCTCCTCCTCTTTCTCTTCCTCGTCTCCATCTTCATCTTGCTTCTAAGCAATGTCCTCCATAGTCCAGACCTTAACGCCCTTCTCAACCACCTTCGACCGAAGAGAGTCCAGCACAGCACGCTTGGCCGCGCGCTTGGCCAGCAGCTCCGCCTTCTCGGACGGGCTGAATCCGCTCATCTTCTTGCGGGTGGGCGTGCCGCCGTTGGCGCTGAGTCCGCCGGGGGTGGACACCGAGTACCCTAGGACAGACGCGCGAGGACCGCGCGAGGCCGTTCCAGGCGTACCGTAGCTGGATGCACCGGGGGAGAACAGCACCGAGCTCCGGAGGCCGCGCTGCGGGGTGGCCGGTGAGCCCTCGCGGCTAGCCGCGCCCGCTCCGGGAGTGAAGCGCAGACGACGCATCTGAGACTCGAGAACGTCGATATCGCCACTCTGCTTCTCAACCATGCTGGTCATCTTGCTGATCGTACGCATAACCGCGTCGACCGTGGGCACCTGGGTGGTGCCGGCAGCACGGCCGTCTTTGGCGCCGTTGGCGCCCGACATGCTTCCATTGGCGGCCGCGGCGGCATTGGCAGCTGCCAGCTTCGTCTTGAGAAGCGTAAGCGAGTTCTCCGTCTCCTTGAGGAGCTCCTCAAACTTGGACAACTCCCGGCGAACCTCGGCTTGCTGGGCGGCCTGCTCGGTGCTAAGCGGCATCGCCGCCAGCGCGTCAGCCTGCGCCGGGTCAAAGACCGCAAGGAGCGTCTTGGTATCGAGTCGCTTGGCTTGCAGACGCGCCATGCCGCGGCTGAGTTCAGCAATCTCCATCTTCTTGTCCTCGATATCACGCACCCGGCTCTTCTCCAGTTCGGCGGGGAGCTCCACCTCGACCAGGTCAGACAGTTCCGAAAGTTCGCAAAGCACCCAGTCCTCAGGGTCATCTACATCGGCCGGCTCATCGCGGTGCTTCTCCTGGTGGTACACAACAAAAGCTTCCAGGGAGCGAGCGTTAATGCCGAGCGTGTCGATCATAGCATTAATGTCACGGTAAACCGCTTCCACTTGGCTGGGAATGCTATCTTGAGCAGGGGGCGCCACGTCGCCGTGAGCAACAAATTGCGCGATTTCGCGGGTGGGCGTCGGCTTGGCCGCCAGGATCTTCCGGATCTCGTCATCCTCCTCGTCGACCAGCGGCTGCATCTCCGCCGCGTCTTTCTGCGCCCTCAGCTTGCGTTGCTGCTGAATAAATGGATCTTCCGCTTGGCTGAGGGGCTCCCGTTGAACCATAATCGACGAGCCGCCAACCTTGCTCATATTCTGCTTGCTCAGAATCTGCGACGCCATTCCCGGGGCGCTGACCGACCGCGTCTCCGACCGCATCATGCGGTTGGGCACCGCAGCGCGAGCAGGGCTAGGCGAGCGGGGGCTCATTTGCTGTGCCGGGGGCGCGAATAGAGGCGCATTACGCGTAATGCTCGTCGCATGCGGCTTGCTAACTTCTCCGAAAAGGCCACGGGGCTTGTCGGCTCCGCCAGGCTGAGGGCCGAGGCTAAAGGTGCTTCCACTCATTCCACCGAAGGAGCTCTCGGGGGAAATGGCCGGGGTCTGGTTCTTGAGTTCCTTAGCCACATCAACCGCACTCCCATCAAGGCCACCATCGTCCTCGTCCTCTTCTTGCTCGTCAGCCTCTTCCTCCTCTTCCTCGTCTTCGTCGTCTTCTTCATCGATCTCCTCGCTGTCCGAGTCGGGGACTGCAGGCACTGCACGCGCGAATGGGTTCTTAGGCTGTTCGACGATAGTAGCAGAACCAGAGAAAATCGACTTTGCTGGTCCCGCAGGCGCGGGAGCCGTTTTCTTCACAGGGAGGAAGTCAGGCGGCAGCGGAGGCTCGGCCGGTCCGCCACGACCAGCCTTTGCGTCCTGGGGGGTGTGGCGGATGGACGCAGCCGACGACGAGGTAGAGTCGCCGATCGGGTATGCCTGGCGGCTGGTCGTATCAGGAGGGAGAGGAGGTGACTCGAGCGCCTTCTTCGGAGTCTGAGAGCCCGTGTCGGTTGAGCTTTCGCTGTTGGTGAGTTCAGTCACCCGACCAGTAGTGACAGACTGGTCACCCGCTCCCGACAGGCCGTATTCCTTGGAAAACAGGGACGGCCGAGAAGAGTCGGCGGTGGCAAAGCCGAACCGCATCGGGGCGGGAGTCGTGGTCGGAGTGGTCGACAGAGCACCGAACAAAGCCCCGGTGATTTGCTTAGTACCCAAGAGGCCTGCAGCGGGAGTGGTGGACGGCTGGCCAAAGAGATTCTTGGCCGTGGTCGCCGGTGTCGTCGAAGGGGTCGACGTTGACGGTTGGCCGAAAATGCTGGTCTTTTGCGGTGTCGTCGTAGTGGGTGTGGTCGGCTTGGCTTGACCAGAGGGAGCACCAAAGATGCTCTGGGCGGAGGCGGCAGGCGATCCGATGGGAGGCGCAGTAGACGGTTGGCCAAAGATGCCGGGCTTCTTTTCCTCGGGCTTCGTGGCAGTGGTCGAAGATAGGCTACCAAATATGCCCTTGGTGCCAGTCGCGGGCGCTGCGGTACTCGAGCCAAAGGGAGATGAAGTGCTGGTACTCGAGGGCTGTCCGAAAATACCAGTCTTCTGCTCCGCAGGCTTAGAAGCGGTTGACGACACGTTTCCGAAAATACTGCGCTTCGACTCGGTCGCGGTGGCAGCACTGCCGGAAGACATGCTGCCAAAGAGGCCCTTGTTCGCGGGGGCCGGCGCCGGAGTAGTCGAAGGAGAGGTTGGGGTAGTAGGCGAAGGGAGACCAAAGACCCCACCAGTCGTGGGTGCCTGAGAGGACTGGCCGAAAATGCTCTTCGAGGGGGCAGTTGCTGCAGCCGCCGTGCTGGTATTGCCACGGCCCTCATCAGTCGTGTCCATATCCTCATCCTTGCTAGTCGAAGACGGTTGTCCGAAGGATGACTTTGAAGCGCTATCCAGTGCCGATCCGAAGGCTCCTCCAAACATCGAGCCCGACGGCCGGGCCTCGTTGCTGGAGCTGGTATCGGGCTTAAACGAGCTCTGCAACTTGAACGGTGTTCCTCCGAAAGTCGAGGTCGACTTAGCCGGCGCAGGGAACGCGGTGCTCGACGAGTCCATGGAGACTTCGTTCGACGAAGACCCAAACGGGCTCGGCTTTGACGCACCTCCAAAGATCGATCCTCCCGAGCCAGATCCACCTAATAAGGCACTTGTTCCACTGGTACCACCCAGGGAGGCGAACCCTTTCTTTTCGGCAAATCCGGAGAATCCTCCAGAGAGAGCTGATGCTCCACCACCTAGCGAGCTTCCAAAAGGCTTCGCGGTGGACGATGCAAAGGAGCCAAATCCACTCTGTCCAAACGACGGCGAGGTCGCAGAGGTAGTATTTGTCGACCACGGTGACGCATGTGACCCGAGACCGCTGGTGCTACCAAAGCCGCTCTGTCCAAAAGCAGGCGCCGACGAAGCCGGTCCGCTACCAAAAGTGCTAGATCCAAACGCAGGGGTGTTGGATGATGATGCGAGCCCGCTAAGTGCGGGGGCCACAGAGCCAGAGCCAAGGGCCGCCGGCTGACCAAATGCAGGCTGTCCGAAGGCGGACTTGGCCATGCCCCCGCCGAAAGGAGACGAGGTGGAAGTGTTTGAACCAAAGGCCGAAGGGGTGGGAGCCGGAACGGATGAGCCCAGGGCAGTGGGCACAATATCGGGCTGAGAAACAGCCATTCCAGAGTATGTTGTTCCCTGCAGAATGGATTCGTTGTAGATGATCCACCAGGCACAGAGGATGCCTTCGTGGGTCAGAACCCAGAAACCGGGAACCGGGCCGGGAGATTCATCCATCTCAGCCGTGGGAATCGGCTTGTACACGGTTTCCTTGCTTGACAAGTCGAGGGCGGTTCCAACAGGAAGGCTGTTGTCCATGCCGGACGCCTGGGTCATGGGGAGGGTGGCTCGGCGCGAGTCGTCGGCCATCTCACTCATGGTGAAAACGCCAGCTGTGGAATCGGTCGCCATGCCCTCCGCGAGCGACGTCTGAGATCTGCTAAAAACTCCCACGTCGGGGGACGCGGTGGACGTGACGACAAGAAGATCCTGCAGGTTAGGGGCGAAATCTTTGAGCCGCACCATGGTATGGTGGGGGAGCTTATCCGAACCGAAGGGGTCGACAGGGTCGGAAACTTTCTGGAAAGTGTAGCTCGAAGGCGGTTGTCGAGTGACGAAATAGTACACCGATGACGGCGGAGAAGCGTTTGTCGAGGTGTAGATGGCGAGAAATAGGTGGTTCTCGAGCCACAGAATGAAAGACACTGTGAAAATGCAAAGTCGAACGGGTGAGTATGGAGACGCTCGTTGGGAAAATGCCACAGCCAGACAGGACACTCCGACAGAAGTTAAAACTCACCATGATGGCCATTCAGGCCCGGAGGAGCGGGGATCTCAGCTTTGACGTCCCCCTCGGGAGTCAATTGCACGATCGATCCATTACCGCGGCCGACCACCAACTGTTTTCCTTTGGTGCTCCACGACAACGAGCTGACCTGGTCCTGCAAAGGCGCGCTCAGCGAACGCGTCTTTAAGTTGGCCATAAACAACTTTCCAGACGTGGTCACGATGGCGCAAAGCTCCGCCTTGTCGAGAGCCGGATTCGGCGCGAGGACCCGCAGGCTCTCCCCGTTGGTCGAAAGTTCGAACGCGGACTTCTGGTTGCCTTGCATCAAGGACTGTGTTTCGTAGACAGCGAGGCCGCCACCCGACTCGGCGGACACCAGGAGACAAGACTCATCGGTCGAGAATGCGATATGTGAGAGACGCATAGGCATCGGGATCTTGAGTTGGGGTTGGTATGGTCGAAGATCAGAGTCTCCAGACTTTGGGGTCTCCAAAGCCTTGCGAATGGATTCGGTGGTGGCGAGAACAACGGCGTCGGGGCCGGCAGCGGCAACAATGCCCTTCTTGGACGCGATGGTGAGAAGAGAGGCCGCGACCGAGGGGATGGGAGACCACGGCGAAGTAAGTTGGACCTTGGCATCGCTGCCAATGGATCGGAACCCGAGAAGCTATCAAAAAGGAAGAGACGCGCCGACTGTCAGTACGGGCCAGTCCTGAGCGGCAGAGAAACCATTTCGACGAATTCAAACTCAACAGCAGCACTTACCTCGGTCTGTATGACCTCCAACTCCGGGCCAATCGCCCCCTGTCCCATGAGAGAAGACATGGTTACGACGGCTCAGTCGCCGGGGCCAGGAAATGTGAAGACACAACTGGTTGCAGGTGATAGGGACTAGTTGTGTCGCATAGAAAACCAAGATGGGGAGACAATCGTCAACGAGTCGCGAATATCGTAGAGAGGATCTAAGAGTGATAAAGACTCAGAGTGAGCCAAAAGAATCTGAATCGGGGTGCAAGACAGATAGAGAGACAACTGGTGGTAATCTCAAAGAAGAGAGTGGTGATGCTGTTGTGGCTATCGTGATGAAAGGGAAGAAATGGGAGGAAGAAAGAGAAACAAACTTGGGATGGAGTAATACAAAGATGTGAGAATTATCAAGCTTAAGAAGAATTATCTTAAGGAAGATAAAAGAGTTAGGAATCGGGAGTTAAAGGAGGGAAGAATTGAAAGAGGAAAGAGATGTGAGCAGATGTTGAAGACATTGAAAATGATGAGGCAGCTCTCTCCTATAGGCAGCAAACCAAAAAAAAAAAAAAAGTCGCCAATACCTATATAAAAACAAAAATAAATAACATATGCATGCTTATATAAGACATATCAAGTTTAGACCATAGCATGTTAGCTAGCCAATCAGAGTCTAGAATCCCTCTCTCTTCTCCGTGAGTTTATATGCACACAACAACACACAAAGAAGAACATTTAGGAAAACAGCATAATAATGGCCAATGATGCTTTGAGTCCTACAGACTCATGAGATTTGAAAGGAGATGGTAGGGCATCGATATATATAGAATGGAGCAGTATAACGTAGGAGGATCCGTCTGCAGATATCACCACAACCAAGTACTTATATCCAGGCTCCTGCAGCTGGTGCCACCTGGTGCCAGGTGTCCAGCAAAAAGAGCTTTTGCCCCAGCCAATCACGCCCATGATCCTTAAACTTGGTGGAAGGCAGCTTTGAGCCTCGTCATCTGGAGCCTTCAAGTCTTAAGCAAACGCATCCCACCTTTTCTCATACCCACGATATCCTCCTCCTCCTCCTCCCTCGACTACTCTCTCCCAAGCCGCCAACTCTCATACTCTTCTCCCTCGATTGTGTCTTTTTAGATCCTTTCCAGATTGCCCATCTTCTCCTCCATTGTCCCCCCTCCCCAGACCTGCTAACCTTGTAGCGGTGTCTCCCCTCCTTTCCTCTCTGTGCACCTACCCAACCCACCTTTACGTGATAACGCAGACAGCACTCAGTCCGAAAAGCAGAATCCTTCCCATCTCCCACCCAGCTGTCCGCTTTCCTGGACACCTGCCTCCCACATCTTCACAATGCCCGGCTTCGACTTCTCAAACTATAACCGCAATGTGGCTCTGCACGCGCGGGGTGTGCCGTTGCCCAAGGCCACCAGCACAGGAACCACCATTGTGGGGTGCATCTACAACGGCGGTGTTGTGGTAAGTTCCGGCCCGACCAGCAACCCACCGCGAAGCCGCAGAAATGGTAAAACTGACCGTGTTCAATCTGCTGTGTAACAGATCGCCGCCGACACACGCGCAACCAGCGGCCCGATAGTCGCCGACAAGAACTGCGAGAAGCTGCACTTCATCGCGCCCAACATCTGGTGCGCGGGCGCCGGCACCGCGGCCGACACCGAGTTCACCACCGCCATCATCTCGTCGAACCTGGAGCTGCACTCGCTGTCGACCGGCCGCAAGCCGCGCGTGGTGACGTGCATGACCATGCTCAAGCAGCACCTGTTCCGCTACCAGGGCCACATCGGCGCGTACCTCGTCGTCGCCGGCGTCGACCCCACCGGCACGCACCTGTTCACCGTGCACGCCCACGGCTCCACCGACAAGCTGCCCTACGTCACCATGGGCTCCGGCTCGCTCGCCGCCATGTCGGTCTTCGAGACCCAGTGGAAGCCCGACCTCGACGAGGCCGCCGCCGTCAAGCTCGTCAGCGAGGCCATCCTCGCCGGCATCTTCAACGACCTCGGCTCCGGCTCCAACGTCGACGTCGCCATCATCACCAAGGACAAGACCACCCTCAAGCGCAACTACATCAAGCCCAACGAGCGCTCGTCGAAACTCAACTCGTACGTGTTCAAGCGCGGCACCACCGCCGTGCTCAACGAGAAGATCATCAAGAAGGACGATATCGGCCGCTACGTGTCGATCCACGAGCTGTCGACCGAGGACTCCGAGAAGATGGACGTGGATAGCTGAAGCATTTGCCTTCTGGTTTCTGCGCATGTATGTATCATTTGTCGCGGCGGTGCATCGGTCCTCTCTCGGGTTTGTGTGTCCTGGGAAGAAGGCTTTTTTTTCTGGGGTTTATTGTGATATAATCCATCGATCCCTCACGAAGTTAAGAATCCTGGGAATGCCAACCCGTCACACGAAGAATTAGAAAGAAAATCTAAAACCTACCCGTCTTCATGAATTAATGTGCCTGTTTAAAAATAAAATAAAAAATCCTCTCCACGTTTGCCCGATCCCCATGAATTTTGTGTGCACCGTGAAGATGCAAACAAGACATACCAAACGTCCACGGTCGATAGCACCATATAGATGGCGTGATAGACGACGACAAGCAGCCGAGAAGGGTCCCAGAAGCGTCCACCTTCGAATATAAGTTACCATCAGAGGAAGTTATGCGAACAGAGGCCAAAGATTACACCCACGATCCCCTTACGCAAAGTCACACACACGACGCAGAGATACCCAAAATAACGACGATATTTTTTGGTAGATTCCGCCTAATTAATAGAGTTAGGGTATAATATTAAGCGCTTTTATATTGTGACTAGAAATTCTTAGAGAATTTGGTTTCTTACAGGATTCCAACATTTTCTTTTTTATAGATACTTTTTCTCTCCGAAAGTAGCTAAGTACTGGAATTCAGTCTGAATTTACTTTCTTATGAACCAAACACCTCCCAAATGAGCAAGGGCAAAAAAAGATTGCATGCCAGATACAAAAGAAAAATATGTAACCAAGAAAACGATAGGAAAGGATCGGGGGTATGAAGATGGCCAGTTGAGGAGGTTTAAAAACAGGAGCAAGATTGCAGAAGACATATGTGACCCTTTCTATATGGATTTGCAAAAATTGTGCCCTAGAACGCCATGATAATAGTAACGGGAAAAATGCGAGAAAAGAAAAAAAAATATGGATAAGTCGTTAAGAAGTTGGAAATGATGGTGAGAGTAAGTCGTTAAGCGAAAGATGAGCAAGGCTGGTCAGGTACAGTATAGAGCAGAAAGTCGAAGAATGAGGTGGAAAGCGAAAGAGATCCAGAAGGCGGATACAAACGGAGCCCGAAGAAAAAGCGCGGCTTTACGCGTCCTTGCGGCCGAACAGCTTGCGGGACCGGGACTTGTTGCGAGCCTTCTTGTCCTTGCTATCGGGGCGGGGCGGAGAGTCCGGCGAAGACTCGTCGTCGTTGTACTTGGCCTTGTGGATCCAGCTGTTGCCCACCATGCTCATGCCCTTCGCCTCGGCCATGCGGTAGTACTTGGCACTCTTCTTGAGGTCCTTCTTGCAGCCCATGGCCTGGGCATAGCAGAATCCCGCCTCAGCAAGAGCATCCACGTCGCCCCAAGCTATAATCAGGGAGAAACGTTAGTAGCTGGGACGTAGCTCTTCTCAGAGGCAGTGAGGTAAGGAGGGAACTTACAGCCAGCAATCTCGAAACACTTCAGAGCAAGCGCCTTGTCCTGCTCGATTCCCCATCCGTTCATATGGCTGACTCCGAGTTCGTAGATGCTCAGCGCAAACTGCGCCTTGCGCGTCTTGCGCTCCAGCGAGTTGACCGCGCGGCCTTCCTTCTCCTGGCCTTCGTCGTCGGCAATCTCGAGGCTCGCAGACTCGGCAGCCTTGCGGAGCCAGGCAACTCCCTCGCGCTGGTTGGCACGCATGCCCCAGCCGTGGCGGCAGGCCAGGGCATACAGCAGCATGGCGGTGGGGAGGCCCTGGTGGGCGGCAAGGCGCAGGTGGTAGGTCGATTCGTTGAGAGATCCGTTCTCATGGCACTCGATGCCAATGGCCAGATGCTCTTCGGCCGACATTTCCGAGGCGGCCGGCGGGTGGCCGGATTGCGAGGCCTTGATGGTGCTCGCTGAGTCGCTGGTATTAATCGACATGGCCTTCTGGGCTTCGTGCTGCTGTGACACAAGCTGTCTCGCATGTGGAGACGGTTCACCACGCTCCAGCCGCTGTTCATCGGCCGAGTGACGTCCAGCCATCAGCGAAGTGGCGCCCGGACCCAATCTTGTTTGGTCCATGGAAGCGGCTCTGGTAGTATCAAAGGCACCGCTCCGGCTCAAGGAGCTAGACGGGCGAGTCGGGGGAGACGGCGGAGGAATACCATGGTTCCGGCGAATGACATCGCCCGGCCCACCTCCTAACGATTCATCCCAAAGATGATCAGCTGGAGGTGGTTGAGGTTGAGCATCGAGGGGCAAAGATCGCTGGATGGTCTTTCCACGAGGAAGGGCGAATTTGCTGTAGATGTACGAAGGCGCGGCTCTGGGGTCTTCGGCAGCGGCAAAGGCTTCGAAGGCCTCGCTGTTGATGCTGACGGGAGTATGTGCCATTTCTTCGGTGGTCATGAATGACGGCTGGCTATCGGAGGATGGCTGGCGAAGAGGCATGTCGAGGCTGGGCGTGCCGGCACGACTCAACGGCCGTGAGAAATTGAAAGATGGCTTGGGGAGGTCGGAGGCGGCAGAGGGGGGTCTGTTTCCACCAGACGGGGCGAAAGGGGGATACGCGCTGGGGGCTGCGGAGAACACGCTGCTGCCGGAGGAGAGTTTTCGGGGTGGGAGAGAGTGGAAAGACGACGACATGCCGTCCTCGTCAGAGGGCAGCAGAGGCGAAGACATGATGCTGGACGAACGCTTCGGGAACAGTGGTCGGGGAGGGGCAAGACCCAGCGATGTGTCAAAGGAATGGCTCTTTTGCTGAGGCGAAGCGTGGTCGCGGAAGGACAGTCTGTCGGACTTGGATGGCGACGGGGCCAGATAACGGTCGGAGTTGTCCAGCATGTCGGGAGAAGCAGTGCGATTCGCACCCAGGATCATCGAGTCTTCGGTTGAGCGAGGAGGAGCGCGCGGGGACGGGATGGACGGGATGGACGGGAAAGTATTGCTTGTGGTCGACGGGGGAAGAGCGGGAAGAGGAACGTCGATGTCATAGCTAGGAGGCATTCGGCTCATGCGCGGGTGCATCGACATTGGTCGCAGTCCTCCGAAGGCATCTTCGACATCGGACGTGAAGGCCAGCGGAGGCGTTCCGGGAGAAGGGCTGGTGTCGGACTCGGCAGAGATGGTACGGAAATAATCGTTCCGGCCCTGAACAATGAGAGGGCTTGAGGTGGTGAGGGGCGGCAACCGGCTGACACGGCGGCCATCTTTGTGAGAGGACTCTTCCAGCTGTCGCGCGAGCATCCGGCTGTGTAGGGCAAAGGCGTCTAGAGGCGACAGTTCGGTGGGAGCCTCGCCGGCGACATGCTGTAGGCGCGGAGATCGTACGCCGCGTGAAGCGGTAGTCCGATTGGAAGCTTGTGACATCGACCGAAGGTCAAGGTGGCTGGGTCGGGGGGCAGTCATTGTGATAGGATGCTGCCAGGACCGAGGAGAGGAAGAGAGACGTTGAGAATACACAAGTCGACCGAAGATACGTGGTCGCAGACCGGGTCCAAAGAGGTCACGTTGAGATGGTGAACAGACGGGGGAACGAGGGAACAGTTATATTGGCGTAAAACCGAAAGTGAGCGTGCAGTTGGTCAGAGCAGAGATGATCAGCGTTCAGATGCAAAAGGAACCGTGGTCGTCAAATGCGAACGTCACGGCTAGCGACGTGACTTCAGTCTGGCGACATTAACATGGATGTGGTCAGAGATGACTGTAAGATTGTCGCAAAATCCGTATGTTGTCGTCTTTTGGGCACAGGTAAGCGGTGACAAGTCAGTGCGATACAGACGGTTGGTACGAGATTGGCGTTGTGTCTCGTTACGTTTTGGGGGGATTATTGTGGTGGTCGTCGATCAATGTCGTGTTGAAAGGAAAAGAGGAGAAAGACGGAAATGGGGCAAAAAGACAATCAGATGAATCCAACACGAACACAAAACGAAGGGAAAGATTGAAGAAGAAAAGGCTGGTTAGGCTATCGCAGGAGAGGAGACGAGAAGACAGCGATTACAAAGTGGGAGCGAGAAGTGTGGAGGTTTAGGTTGTCTGGTGTTTGCCAGGGAGGTGTTTCGAAGGGCTTTTGGCGTGGGAGGAGAGAAGAAATAAGATACGGGGTTAGAGGGAAGTGTGAGAGGTGGACGAAGATGAGAGGGTCGAGCGTAAGTCTTTTCTTTTCTTTTTTTTTTTTTTTTTTTGGGTAGCTATATGCGTGGATGGTGGTCAGGGTAAAATAAAAATAAAGATATGTGGCGCGAGAGAAGCGGGATAGCGGGAGGAGGGAGGAGGATTTGCAGAGTTGCCGGTATAGGAACAAGTTAGGACGAAAGAAGCGACTGCTTCAGGCGAAGAGGAAAAAGAAAAGAAGAGCAGAAGAAATTAATTAGGAAAAGAAACAAAAACGAAAACCAAAATAGAGGCGGGAAAAGTGAAGCTATCGACAAGTCGGAGATAGGGGAAGAAGGATGAAGTTGGGAAGAGGAGAAGAAGAAGAAGAGAGAGACAGAGAGGAGGAGATACTGAAGATGGGAAAGAACGAGATTACGAGAAAGCGCCATTGACAGGTCCAGAACTCCGATCCCAAGACAATACGGCAGTGACAGAACAGAAGAAGGAGCCACCCAGAACCACTTGAGACAAGAGCGGGCAAGAAGGCAAAGACTGGCCAGACACACGAGGGAAGGCGCAGAGAGAGAGAGAGAGAGAGGCAGGAGAAATAGCCCCGTTCAGGCAAGGGCCAAAAAGAATAAAGAACCACGAAAATCGAGAGACGGAATGGGGGGTGGGATGGAACTGGGAAGGAAAGACACACTAAGGCGAGACGGGGCATGCGCAGATGCAGGAACAAGGAACACAAGAAACTGGCAAGACCGGATATCAGGAACAGTGCCAATTTAGGCTTGGGCACTTGGGAGATTCTCTTGGGACGACCTCGTTTGGTAGCCTGGTTTGGTGCGGTTTGGCTGGCGGCTGTTAGTCAGTCACCGCCCGGCCAGCTAAAACATGGAGGTGGCTCTGTACAGTGTGGGGCTGCTCCGGCGACTGTGCGGGCCATGCAGCCCAACCCCTTTAACTGCATATGGTCTCTTCTTGCATATAATCGAAGCGTCAGGAGCGAAGTCGCCTCTTAGAGAGCGGTTATGTGCATGGAAATCGTCGGATACGTGCATGCCAGCGTGCATATCCAGAGCCGGCTCTGATCGGCAAACACTGTGAAGAAACATTTGATGGGTGAGCAACAGGTGAGGCGATATCCAGACTGTAGAGGGTGGCATGCTTCAAAATGCAGGCGGTGTGTGCTATCTTAGATTGTGAGAGTGGGAGGAGGCGAGAGGTGGTGCTAGCAATGAAATAAACGTCCTCGGATACGAGGTTGCAGTTGGGCTGGCTGGTTGGTTTCTGATGGGATTTTTGGAGTTGTCTTTAATCGGCGGTCGAGGTGGGCCGTCGTTTGGTTGCTTGGACGGTGGAGGGAGAAGAGCTGGCGTTGGGGGATAGTATGGACCAAGATAATTCTCTCCTACCCCTGAGTTGACGGCAGTGTTCACGGTCGGCTATTCTGCGAGTCCACGAAGGATTCTTCGCCGGGTGGTATCCGTTCATTTATCGAAGTATCCTTCGCTGCACAGCCAGACTCTCTGAGACTCTCTCTCCGCTTCATATCCTCATCCCCTCAAGTCGAAAGAGTCGAGAGACAGTCGAGATCAACTCACCAGAAAATGACGGCCGGAGATAGCCCTGGTATGGAATCCCGATAGAAGTTGCGGTAGCGCTGAGCCAAATCCGGTCGCTTATGCCATCCACCCTGCTCCCCTTTTTTCCTTGATTCCGGCTCTCGAGAATGATCAATGCACACTGGCCTAACCCGCCTGCACAAGGATGACGACTCTGTTTAGGATCCCGCTGTTATGGAATCGTGCCCTGAATGAAAACGCCGTGTCACTTTTGCCCCCCCTCCCCTCTCCCTCTCTCTCTATCTCTATCTCACTCTTTCTAGCGGTGCCGTGCAGTTGCGAACCTTGGACCCCAGCCCCTTTTCCGCTAAACGGCATCTGGCTGCTATAAATACAGTACAGTGCATCTGCATCAGTGCATTCAACAAGGGACATCGTGGTAGGGTGAAAGGAGGGTGAGGCCACGGCAGTCGAAAGTCCCTGTTGTAAGCCGGTCAAGTACTGAAGGTACCTCGCCGTCCGTGGCCTTCTGATCCTGGCTTAGACCAGAAGTCCGGGGTATGTAGCGAGCCCCTTGTCTGTTCTCGCTGGAGTGGACGGTCCACAAAAGGCGACACGTTCTCTCTCCCACGCTTTGTGCGCATACGAGGTGCAACACTGATAGAGGGAGGCCATGTAAGTATCATCTGTACCTGTCGGAGGTGGCTGAGGTACTTCCAGGCCCAGGCTTGTCACCGTCAGCTTGTGTTCTCGTGACTGGTGGTGCTGGAATGTCGCATATCAGACTGTTGGAGAGACTCATTTCAACTATGGAGCCCAATCCCGTGTGTAATATCACCAATTTTTCATGCTTATACGAGATTTCCTGTTCTTTTCCCACTAGGCCAGGCGTTTCCCTCGTTAATCTCGATAATATTGCCCAGGCAAGCTAATCACGGCGCTGCCAGCTATGGAGCGACCTGTTGCTCTGTGGTCTCGAGTACAATCTTCACGATACCTCGTGCTCCGTTGAGCCACCATTCCAGAGTCGGTTCCAAGTAGAATATGCCCAGTTTTACCGCTGGGCTATCAATCAGACGCACCAGTTACCACATGCAGCTCCTGGGCTACACAACACCGCCTCGTGTGAAGAGATAATTCCGTGTCGCACCAACTAAGACACCACCAGAAACCAACAAACAACAGACCAATTTCCCCATTGAGAACAAGCCTAAAGCTGTTCCCAATCAGGTTACCGCTTCCCTCCCCCAGCTCTATGTGCTGACGCACTGGAGGTTGACGATCGAAACTAAACGAAATTTCGCCAATTCCCAGCGTCTGGCCAATGATTACCCTATGTTCTCCGTCTGGCCGCATCTCTTTTTTCCTTTTTGGTGCTGGTGCTTGTTCCTCGACGACGCGAAACATTGGCAAACATCGATCGTGTCTCGTTTCGTTTTGTTGCTTTTTTTTTTCTCTTTCACGGCGAAATGTTTCGTCCAGTACGTATGTGGAAATGCTGGCTTCTCTCTCTCTTCGATCGTCTGGAATACCCTAGGTCTGTCTGTCTTGGTCCCTTCTTTACCCCTTTGGCGCCGACTTCCCCAGAGCCACTGTTGCTGATCCTCTTTTGCCGCTTTTCTCCTCCTCTGTCTGCTGTTAGGCTTCTGGAAATTTGACTTCATGCTGGTCCTGGGACGTTCTCAGACGCTGTCGACCTTCCAGTCAAATCGCCACTGGGCTCCCATCCAGACCGTTTCTCGGCACAGGCAATCCCCAACATTGAGGCTGGCCCATGCCCTGGATTTCAATCGGCCGTCTCCCCCTCTCCCCCCAATATGCACAATCAAGTCCATCTGATGCGATGTCTGTCTGCTCATTGGCTGGCCGCCTCCCATCCAACAACATCAGACGATCGGCTTCGGGGTTGCTTGAGTAAGATGAAGGGAAGAAGTTTGTCCTCGCCTCGCCGCACGACTGGTTCAAGCACGCTGTGCCCCATTCCTGTTACAGTCAGTCCATGGCCAGAGAGTATAGCGGCCACGGAGTCAACACTCCATGTCCTCACGCGAGGAATTGACACACACACACACACTTACACTTTCTCTCATGCCACCTGCTTAGCCTTTCCCTTAGCCTCCCGTATTGAGATGTTGTGGTTAGATGCAAACCACTTCGACTACTGCAAATAGTCCATGTTTTGGCCACCGTTCCACAACTCTCCAAAAGTCTGGACAAACCTAATTTTCGCCTGTCCAGTCAGCCTTTCTCCCCCCGTCCAATCCAAAAGTCCAGGCCCCAGAATGGCCAGGATCCTCCTTGAAGGCCAGGTCAATCCTAATGAGACAGTTTCCAGGAAGCGGGACCAATCAAGCCTCCTATTTCAACTAGTTCGCCCTCTATAAATACCATAGTTCAAGGCTTCACGCTCTTTAAGAAGGCGTTCTTCATAAGGTCCAGAGTGGCCTCTCTCTGCCTCTCTTAGTCCATGGGCACAGAATCTCCACCATCAGTCACGGCCAGTCTGCGTGCTCTTGTCTGCCCCAAGCATCCCCATAAATCTTGTAAAAAGCCGTTAGCTCGGTGGGCGCAAGTAGTTCCTGATCCTTCGTTCGCAAAAGCAAGTCTCAGCCCTCTCCCGCCCAGCATTTATGTCTGAAACCCGTGGCGTTCGGCCGCGCTGTCAGAGAGATCATCACCGCATTGATTGGATCCCCCCCCCTTCTGCAGGGCAAATGAGTGCCTGGAAATCAACTTCTTGCGTGGCACAGAAACGAAAAAGAAAAATCTGCTTTGATCTGCTTGGACATCCCTGTTTGGTTCAGGAGGTTTTGGGCGGGCTAAACCTCTGATCTAACTCCAAGATTTCATGAATATCGAATATACTTAGGGTTAGGGTTGGTTCTTTTGGGCTCTTTGTCAGAGATCGTTTCTCTCGCTCCTCCGCATTATCAAACTATACTACAACGTCGACGATGAGTTCTGTTTCCAGGTTTTATGTCTCGGAGATGGTCGTTGTTCGTCTTCATGATTTGTTGAGTAATCTTACAAAGAAACAATCGGGAGAACCACTTGATGCCATTGCCTCGGTTGCAAGCTCCCGGGCGAACATTCATCCGCAAGAAGCGAGGAATCCGAAAAAGTTCCCGAGGGTTATAGAACGGCAACATATCTCAACATCGCCACGGTTTCAGCAATCGACACTTCAAAGTCGAGAATGCAGAATAATATCCGATATATCATTCACAATTGCAGCATAACCACGGATCCAATTTTCTTCTTCCACCTGTTTAGCGACGCAGTTTCGCGACTCCCTTGCTGGGTTTCACAATGGATTCGCGCCGCGCCATATTGACGCCGTGGCACATCGCCGGCGCTGCGGTGGTAGTGGTCGGCGGTTGTGTCCAGTGGCTGCGATACCTGACATACAGCGACCGCCGCACTGTTGCCCCCGCGCCACCCCGCACATCTCCGTTACTGGACGGCCATGAACGGATGATGCACCCGTACCCGGCTAACGTCATGCCCGGGGGCCGGGATGTCAAATCAGCCTACGGCAACATCCGGGTCTATGAATGGGGCCCCGTGGAGGGAGAAAAAGTCCTCCTTCTCCACGGAATCGGGACCCCCGCACTGGCTCTGCAGGACATGGCGGAGACGCTGGTTGCGAGCGGGCGACGGGTGATGCTCTTCGGTAAGATATGGCGAACTATTGCTGTGTCGCAAGCTGAGGGGGAATGTGTATGTGACGCTGACCCTTTTGCTGCAGATTTCTTTGGCCGCGGCTACTCCGACGCCCCGCTTGACCTTCCCTACGACGCACGGCTGTACACCAGCCAGATCCTGCTCGTGCTCGCGTCCTCCGAGCTCTCCTGGACAGGGCCAGACGCCTTCCACCTGGCGGGCTATTCCCTCGGCGGTGCCGTCGCCGCCGCCTTTGCCCGCCACCACGCCCACATGCTGCGGTCGCTCACGCTGATATGCTGCGGCGGGCTGATTCGCGGCGACCGCATGCCGTGGGAGGAGCGGCTGCTGCTGGCCAAGTGGCCGCGCCTGCTCGACGGCCTGCGGGTGCGCATGCTGGCGTCGCGCCTGCGGCCGTGGGTGTGGGGCACTATGGACAAGCCCGAGGCGATGATGACGGGAGACCGCGGCCCCGAGCCCGTGGGCAACATCGGCGGGCCGCCGGTCTTCGATAACGTGGTGATTTCTCGGCGCGAACCGACGCGCCGCGTGGGCGATGTGGTGTGGTGGCAGCTGTCCAACCACGACGGCTTTGTGCCGGCGTATCTGAGCACCCTGCGCTACGCACCAGTCTACGGTCAGCACAAGAACCAGGATACGTGGGCCGGCCTGGCGGCCGAGCTGGCACACCGCCGACGGCGGCTGCCGCCGGCACGGGGACGGGGCTTGTGTGCTGGGAAGGTGTTCATGATTTTAGCGAAGGAGGATGATATCATCCTAGCTGAGGAGACTGTGGAGGATGCTCGGGAAGTTTTCGGCGACGAGGGTGTCAAGATCGTTGTCATTGAGGGGGGACATGAGGTTGCGCTGGCCAACGGAGCTGAGATTGCGGGGTTGATGCAAGACTTCTGGAAAGAGTCGCTGTAGATATCAGAGAGACTCTTATTATATCGAATGGAGATAGCATAGAGCAAACAAACATATGATAGACGACCAGACGTATACATGCACAGAAAGGATACGCATTCAACCGAGACTGTCGAAGTCTGTCTGAGTAAGCCTGACCGCAGAATGATAAGGGCTATTGGCGATCTATGGAAGGAACGACCAAGTCCCGGGTCCTGCGATTTTTCAGGCTGCGTTTGGAGAGCACCTGCTTAAATCAACTTCACGGGTGCATCATTTGAAAGCCCTAAGCCCTAGATTTCGAAATACAGGCACATCACTAAAAGAAAGCAAAGAATCACTAACCAGCCCCGAAACACAACTCCCTTTCTCATAACAAAACACATTCACCAACCTAACATCTCTCTCAGATACTTCGAAACTTCCGACACGACGCCCGACTCTACCAAGTCGACGAGCCGGGTGCGTCAACCCTCAACAATGACTCAAAGAACATATCATCGACTCCCTGAAGCGCCCAATCATCGATCCCGTCGAGAACGCCCGGCATGGCAGCCAGCTGCCGAACCTCCGCGTGCTGGCTGTTGATGAACGCGCTGGTGCCCATTGGAAACCGCGTCCACGTGGTTTCGTCAATGCGGGGGTACGCTTGCCATGGCTGCTGGTGCGGCCATACCGGCTGCGGATACACATACATCATCGGCCGGGCGGCTTCCGGGAGGCTGGCCAGACCGCCGACTCCGCCAGAATGAACCACCGGGACTCCAGCGCAGGGCTGGATGGGTGTCTTGACAGAGAACAGTCCGTCGTCGCTCCCGGCAGCATTATCTATGTGACTCATCGTGGAATCACCGTCCAAGGATGAGACCTTGGCGGGAATGGCTTCCGGCTTGTGCTTTGAGACATTGACACCGCCAAAATACGGGATGGGAATGTCTGAACCATCGGTATCCCGGGGACCGGTTGCTGCGGCGTCGCCAAGGGGGAGAGTTCGGCTGTCCAGAGTCTGCACGTTGTACCGGGACTGGCCGGCGGCAGCAGCGGACTCGTATGCAAGCAGATTGCGGGCAAAATGCGCGGTTTGCTGCGACACAGGATCGTTGTTGAACAGGTTGAGCTCGTCCATGATGGCCAGTGCCGTCTCGATCATTGCACGGTCCGCGAGCCGACTGTTCCAGAGGTCTTCAGAAAACACTTCATCATATTGGTTCGGGGCATCGGGCGATGATTGCTGTTCTGCCTGCGCGACCGAGGTCGTGGGGGTGGCGGCTGTTGTTGTTCCTGGGGCCGTTGACTGTCTCGTTTCTCGCGAGTTGCTGCCTTTAATGGCGGGAGGCCGGGTGTTGTTCAGGTGTGCCAGGAGCAAGGCTAGCGACGAGGTGAAGGCACAGAAATCGACGAAACGGCAGCAATAGACGATTTTGACCCACGACCGGAAAGTGTTGAACCGTTCGAGGACTTCTCGGCTGTTGGCAACGCATTCGACCCGACTTGACGCGGCGAGTTGCGTGGGCGACGACACGAAGAGGAACGGCAGGTGGAGGACAACCTGAATGTTGAAATGGAGAATCTGTGTTTGAAACTTCAGCATCACTGCCATGAGCTGGTCTGGGTGACTGGCCAGACGCTCACGAGCGGCGGCGTCGGGGATTGCCCACCATTCAGACCCGAGGCTGTCGTGGACACGGTGGAAGATGGCCGACATGTCGGCGGTGGCGGCTAGTTCCGACTCGTCTCCGTGCCTCAGGTTTCGCTCAATGATCAGTCCGGCCATGGTGGAGTGGAACAGGTCCAAGTGATCAGCCGCGTGCCTTTGGATTGTGCGGTCGTTGTGCACCTCGGCCACGACGGAATTCGCCAGGTCTGTGTTTAGCCCGCTGGTATCTGGGACTCGAGAAATAGACACCGAGATGGCGCTGGGCATGCCTAGAAGCAGCGAAATCTGCCGCTCGGCCACAAAGATGCGGTCCCAGCAGACGCCAACGTTCGCTACCGTGTCGGGGTGAAGGGCCGGAGGGGGCGGCGGGGCTGGCCGCGACGGATCGCCTTGCGGAATGTGAAGACCTATGAGCTGAGCTAGAGTGAGGCACCGGCGGAAATGCACCAGGGCACGTCTGAGATTTCCAGAGTTGATTAGGAAGAGTCCTTCGATGATGAGACACTCGATTCCTTCGAGGGAATCAATGACCCGGTCGTCGGCGGTCACCAGGCTCGTTGCTAGTCCGAAGTATCGGGCCATGGCCACGCGCGGGGGCTCGGTCATGTTGAGTGCAGCAGAATCAAAATTCGGGGGGAGTTGTTGAAGAGCGACGGCCATTCGCAGCAGAGCGCGAGCGTGAAGGGTCGGGTGGTCGTTTGGGCCGGGAAGTGCTGAAATGACACTTGCTGGCTGGGGCGTTGCCGGCCAGAAGACATCGGCGGTCGAGTTGGGAATGATCTGGAGGAAGACATATGTTCGACCATTTGCAATGAGCATGTCGGCGGTTTGCTGAGAGGGGAGAGCCATGTAGAGGGTTTTTCGGATGTCTGGAGTTGGAGCTCCTGCGCCTCCCATCACGGGCATCATTGGGTATGGCCAGCCGCTCATGGGGTGATCAGCAGCGGCGGCGTCCGGCGAAGGGCCGGCCATTTGGGAAGATGATTGCGGCATGTATCCGTGATCTGCAGCGGCATTCGGATTCATGTAAGAGTGAGGGTCGGAGGGATTCATGTAGTTGATGTTGCTGCCCAGGTTACCTGAAACAGGGAGGTCGGGAGAGCGAGACCTACGGGAGTGGGAGCCAGCGGAGACGCCAGCATCAGACGCAGTGTACGCCGGAGCGGGACTTGAGGTTCCCGACTGGCCGGTGGCGGCGGCAGTGCCGGCCACCGAACCCACAGCCGACATTGGAAACAGCCGGGGAGAGGCAGTGGTGATGGGCGGCTGGTCAGCCATGATTTTCTCCATCACCTTGCCGAGCAGAGATTCGAAGCGGTCGAGACGGGCGGTGATCTCGTCATCCGCAGCCGCAGGCGCGCCGGAAGCTGCTGCTGACGGGGGCTGCAGCGAGCCAGAGGGGGCAGCGGGGGCGAAGCTCGGGCCGGCGAAGCCAGGGCCATCGGGAAGCGCGGATGCGGGCGAGTATTCCTGGCCGATACACAAACTGCCGCGGCGCTGGCAGCCCACACACTTGACGTCAGAGGCACGGAGGAAGAAGCAGCGGATCTTGCGTCGTTTGCCTGTTGTGTTTTTGGGTCGAGGGGATTCCACATCAAGGGATCGACGGGTATATGGTCAGTATCGGCACTTTTTATCTTTATTTTCGTTTGATTCTGGGTACTTGGTTTTGAGGTATCGGCTTTGGGTATTGACGTATGTGATAGTGACGAGGCTTCTTGTGTTGTGGAGAGTTGGTCTGGTGCTGTGGGCGGTCTCATTCCATTGCGCCGTCTGTTCCGCCGAGTGGAAATATGAACGATAGTGTATGCACAGCAACGGTTTGGCGAAGGGGGGTTCAGCGAGGCTAGAGAAAGATGGCGGCAGAGACACTCGGTTTGTGCAGATACGAACGGTTCAGCTTTTGCGCGAGGTACTAACGAGCACAATGATAGGAAACGATACAGCCTGCGTCACCGCCAATGAATCGACGACGACAGCAGCTTAAACACCGACGAACGCGCAGTTCCACCGCCGAGAGGGACGGAGAAGAGCAGTCACCTGGACATGTTTCTCAGGCAGACGATAGGGCTTCCGCTGAGAATGCCTGTTTAGGTGTCTGGGCTCTTCCAGTCCTGTGGGCAAGGGGAACAAGCTCCGTTGCAAGTCCGCCGGACAAAGCTGCCCCCCAATACCTGACTATAGAAGGGGGTAGGGAAGAATGGAGAGGGGGACAGGTGATTTCGCCTGTTGAATGCCATATAAACATGAACTTGGCCCGAGGTCTACCTGTTTGTGTAGCCACCAGCCATTGATTTCACCAGTCCCATTTTCCACTTCCTCGGCCTTCTTGAGTGATGGGCTTCAGCTTGCAACCGAAGGGCTACTGGCCAATATCTGGGAACGACTATTTCCTTTTGGCGGGTTTAACGATGATACTTCATCCGGTGGCATAACTGAAGAAGAGCCTCGAGGGAGTGAAGGAAAATCAAAAAGAAAGAGACTGACAAGACGAAAAATCAAAACAACACTCCGGGAACACATTCAAACAACGCACTAGGACTTACATTCTCCGCAACTTCTCGTGCCCTTTCGAAGATGACGACGAGGGAGCCACGGCTCAGGGCCCAGGTTTTGTGCCGAGGGAGAGTCTGCCATGTTTTCTCCTTTTGGGAGTGACAGACAAGTGACAGGTATGCACAAGATGAAGACGTTCACGGCGGTCGAAATCGGAGGGTTCAACACAGGTCCCCAGAGACAGAGAGGGTCAGACAGAGACGGGCTGCAAGAGTAAGTTTGGCGTTTGCCTGTCTTTTTCTTCTTCTTCTCCTTCTTCTTCTTTTTCTTTTTCCTTTTCCTTTTTTTGATTGCTTGCCTTGTTTTTCTTCCGTTTCAAGCCAAGTTTCCCACCGGGCCGGAATCACACACTGTTTCGCTCTGGATGTGTGTGACCTGGCGTCGCCTTGCTGCGTGGTGATTTTGCGTGTTCAGAGCCAGATATGTGGCTCGGCCCAAGTGTGGTGTGGGATTTGCAAAAGGGGTGAAAGACGCCTCGTCTCGTGGTGAGTGTTGCTCAACGGCGATGGAGAGATATGGGTTTGGCGGCAGTTATGAGAGCGTTTCGCTGCTCCAGGATCGGGCGGGGCGAAGATCAGATCAGAGAAGCGATCTGGATCAAGAACGAGTTGACGGGACGGAGAGAAACAGAGATGCAGGAAGCAAGCCGGAGAGAGGGAAGAGAGAAGACAGCGAAGAGTCACGATGCAGCCCGGGCATCGGCTCGGGCTGCGTGTGTTTGCGTGAGTGTGTATGGGGGTGATGTGAGTGTTAGGGGCATTGGAGAGATATTGGATATGCGATGAGAGGAGTGGTTGTCCTTCGACTGAAAGATGGAGAAGATGAGGCTGATTGTTGGGGGAAAAAGGAGGGAGAGAGAGAGGAGTCGAAACTGGGCCGACGGCGCCAATCCGGAGCGTATTTGGTTCTGGCAATATGGGATACTGGACTCTGAGAAGCCGGAATCACGAGAAAATGCCACACAACACACACATACACACATTCACGAGCAACCCAAAAAGGAACCCTAATTCCGGGGGGTCTTTGACGGTGCGTTTCTTCTTTTCTTTTTTTTTCTTTTACCGCCACACACGCCCCCCCCAGAGACGCAGATCTCCCAGTTGACCTTTTTCGCCCAGACAGATAGGGACACTCCATCCATACTCAACCGCCTTTTGTGCATGTCTGAGCATGCATGTTACAGCAACACGCCCCCCCTGGATTTTCCCTCTCTTGTTCTGAACCTCTGATGGATGGCAAGCGAAGGCTCCACATCAACGGTGTCACCAACCAATCGCTGGAGACGGCGGAACGGCGGAACGGCCGTCGGTCGATTGACCAAGGGACCCCTGGACTTTGAAAATTGAAAGAAGAGACGGTTCATCTTTCGTGGTGCGCTGGCTGTCGTCTCGGAACCGCAACGGCGCAAACAACCGGCACGATACAGACAAACTCGAGTCCCATAGACACGAAGGTTGCAGCAGCAAGTGGCTTGGTTGACTGGACGTGAATGTCTCGGCGGCGAAGCTTGGATTGATTCCGAAGCCTTGACCCGCACGCAGGGGACAGCCCTACGGCGTGTTTTGGAGGGGCCACGACCGAACACGCAGAGCCAAGCTGGAGCCGCCTCCCGTCCAAGAAGGAAGTGAGTTAGTTGCAGCAGAGGGTAATCGCAATCACGGACAGATCATCATTCCCCCACACGCCCGTGTGTGCGCCTACGCTTCGCGGCTGGCGTTCGCGGCAACACTCTTATTTTTCCTTATTTTTTCTTTTTTTTCTCCTGTCTCTTAGCCGAAGTCACACCGTCCAGGATGTGCCCGCCGGGTATCTCGGGGCGGGTCCCTGGTGCGGGCTGGGGGCAGGCAGGAAGAAAGGCTTGTTGACCCACGGCGGAATAGCCGTGACATTTCCGCCGAGCCACAGATGCCGAACAGATGCGGCGGTCGACAAAAACTGAACTCCTTGGGCCAATATGGGCACAGACACTTTTTCCCAGGGCTGAGTTCTCCTTCTCTCGCTTGACCGTCTTATTTTTATTTTTCTTTCTTTTTTTCGCGGCCGTGGGGTGCACCTCTGCGGCGCAATCACCAGCCAAGCACAACCACCACACCCACCCGGCCGCCCGATATCCAGCCTATTGGGACGCCTGCTTCGTACCAGGAACGTGATGGTGGTCAGCAACACCACCCGTGAAGAGAGAACGCGAGAGGCCCCGTTCTGGGGGTTGAGAGATAAGTGGTTATTCCGCCGTCGGGTCTTGGAGTTAATTGTGCTTTTAAGTTTCCGGCTGGGTCTGGGTCTGGGTGCGTTGCATTGGCGAGCCCGACCTGCTAGATTCAGACTAACTTTACTTACCGTCTTTGTTTCTCGTCTGCTGTGTGCCCCCCAGTCTCCAGATACGTAAGCTCTGTTGGTGAGGATCTGAGTATCAACCCCTACAGGCCATTATGGGGACGACGTTCGTGCTGAGCCGAGGAAACAACACCAACAATGATTGCATACATACACCCCCGTTTCTCCTCCCCTCCCTTTGGCATAAGCAAACCGAAAGAAAAGCAGAACCTCGCATCCTGGCGAGAGGTTGAAACAAAAATCCCAGAAACAGGAACCTCCCCCGCCGATGCGGAATCAACGTGGCATTAGCCCGGACCGGGGTGGCTGTGGGAATGGTGACATTGGCCTTTTCTATTTTACTCTATCTTATCTTTCCTTTCATATGTTTTGTTTTCAAGCGTGGGCTTTCTTGCTTCCTCCCGCGCTCGGGAACGACGAAGGATCGCGTGGGTGTGAGTAGGTGAGTGAGTGAGAGGGTGAGCGAGAGTGAAAGTACAGTACTGCTTCTGACTTACACCATGCTTATACCCCCCTCTTCTCTTACATCCACCCAAAAAGGTATTTCTGAGCTGAGTGCCTCTGCTTCTCGTCTCTGCCTCTCCTAACTCTTCTGCTTCTCACCTTTCCCATCACCATCGAACCTCACTCTTCCTGCCCCATATACACTTGCACTGTTTCCGCTGGTCTTCTTCTATCTTGCCGTATCTCCGTGTCTCTTCTTCAAGCTGTTCCTTTTGACATCTGCCTTGCTGCCGCTCACGTCTTGCACTGCTCCCCGACCTCCCGTGTGTTGTGTGGAAGAGACAGAGCGCGTCCATGTCTCACTGCACTTCACCGTCTTAGTCTTGCTTGTTCCATTGTATCTTATCACACGTATGGAATCCACTGCCTGTCTCCTCCTGATATTCCATCACATACCTACTTTCTCATACCAGCGGCCGTCTTGACTCGCGCTCTCGATATACCCACACCCGTGGTACTCTTTCTATCACCCATAGCCACAGATACGCCCACAATGCACCGCACATTCCCTCGCTTCCGAGACCTCCCCGTCGAGCTGCAGGCCAAGGTCTGGACCGCAAACCTTCTCGGCGCCAAGATGCACGCCCTGGAAGTCTGCTACCCGACGCGGCCCATGGAGCTCGACCGCATCCGCACTGCCTCCGGGAGGCCCGGCCGCAGTAGCAGCGCCGACGAGACCACCGCCGTGTTCAAGACCAAGGTGTTCCTCGACTCTGTCCAGTCCCAGGCTGCGCTCCTCCGCTGCCATCTCGACGAAACCGACCGAGCAGCGCCACGGACGCCCTCGCCGGAGGCTACATCGGGGAGTGCTAGTGCCGCCCTGCTACACGACCCGTCGATGTACAACATGTCGTCGAACCTGGCGGCGTCGTGTCTGGGCGCTGCTGATGCCGTCCGCAGACTCACAGCGTCACCTAAGCGCGAGACCAACACCGTCGTGCTGCCCCTGCGCAACCGCCAGGTCGTGTACGACAACGCCGCCGACGTGCTCTACCTGCGCTTCGGCCGGCCGGCGGTGCCCTCCACGCCCACAACCTCCGGAACCCCAATGTCGTCGGCTACGGACTCTCCGCCCGACTCTCCAGCATCCCCCTCCAGCAGCCGGATCTCACCATCTTCGATGACGCTCGACGACGAAGAGGTCCCGCGGGCCTTCCTGAGCGGGATCAGCGATGTGCTCCAGGGCAGCTGGACGCATGAGATGGCCGAGACGCTGCGGCGGGCCCGGCGGATCGCGCTCGATCTGTCCGACCTGGAGGTGAACCCCGGCGTGCCGGAGGAGTACATCCGCGAGGAACTCGCCCACGTGTGCTGCTGCATCGGACATAACCTGGAAGTGCTGTACCTTGCCGACGATAGCCGGTACGCCGGGCCAACTCCGAAAGCACAGCCGGGGGGTGTCTCCTCAGCAGCGGCAGCCGTGGCTAGTAGGACGGCGACTCCTTCGAAAGCGGATCAGGCGAGAGAACTGGATCTGATCCGGGGAAACGGCGTCGTGTGGCGCGAGGCTTCGGCGGGGGGTACTACGGCCGCCGTGAACGCAGCTGGGCTGGCGGACATGTTCGACGAAGAGATCCGGAGCCAGCAGGGCTCGACGGGGCGGTTCCAGGGGGTCCGGATGTTGGTCCCGGAGGTGGAGGCGTAGGGTGGAGAAGAGTGTCCCGGAGGTCGATTTTGGATATCATCCCCCCCGGTAGCGTAGATACTTGCCTTTTCGTACCTAGATATGATAACCAAGCGTATATTTGAACAGAATCTCGACAAGAGACGAATAAATTCCCAAGAAAGTATACACACGAAAAGAAACCCGCACAAGTGAAGTCGAACAAAAGATGAAATAACTACAGACGAAAAGAAACAACAAAAAAGCCAGTGCGAAATATCTCCTAAACTCCAGTATCCCGCCTCTAAAAAAAGAGAGAGACAGAATGAAAACAAAAATGTAACTCTGGTGGTGAAGCCACTGCAGCGATAAAACCGGTAACAGAAGAGCCCACTCATCGACAAATCCCCTTTATCTACCGGTTTTCTAAACATAAAAGTTACTTGAAAAAAAAAGAAATCTTCAAATCCGAAGAAAGAAGAACCCTCCCAGGTCCAATGCTGGCCGGAGGACACTCCTTTCTGTTCTGTTTCTGTGCTTTTCCCCCGTGGTGTCCTGCTGATACCTACCATCTGCATAGAGCGAAGTGCGTCCTGACTGCACTGCGGTGTGAGACACTATCTACAGCTCCTTCGACCGCATCTTCTTGAGACGCGCGGCGCCCTCGAACAGGCCGCGGTCGATGGCCGCGGCAACCGTCAGAGTTCCGCCGATGATCGAGCACAGGGCGGTCAGGAAGCTGGTGAAGGTCTTGGCACGCTCCTCGCGGTTGATGACCTTCATGGGGGAGATATCCTAGAGCGGGGAGAGTAACGGGGGTTAGCTAGAGATACACACAGAAAAGACAGAAGGAAGTGAGAGAGAGGTGGAAGAAGGGAGACCGACATATGAGAAGAAAACACCGGGGATGCCGCCCTTGGAGTGCTGGCGCTCGCCGTGGCCGTCGGCCGAGTCGTCGCCGCCCGAGAGACTCCGGCGGTGGCTGGTGACCGAGTACTGGTGGGTCTCAATGGAGCCGTCGACACCCAGGCCGATGGCCATGTCGTCGTCGTTGCCGTAGGTCTGCGACGACAGGTGCACGGACTGCTTCTCCCAGCCGAGCGGCAGGTACGAGGTCGGCACGATCTTGACAAAGTACATGAAGTTGTAGTTGGGGTCAACGGAGAACTCCTGGTGGTTGTCGAGCGGGCTGAGGTTGTAGTCGTGCCACGAGTTGCGGTTGCCGAGGCGCGACATGATGTTCTTGGGCAGCTGGGGCCCGAAGCGCAGCGAGTGGATGACGTGGGTGAAGTCGTGGCTGACCGGGTTCGGGCCCTTGCCCGGGTCGAGGTACGCGTTCATGTCGTGGATGTGCATGTTGCCGCTGCTGAAGCTGCGGCCCGGCGCGATGTGGAAGTTGCCAATCACCTTGTTGACCTGCAGCCCGCCCTCGATGCGGCAGCCCTCGCGGCGCTGCTCCTCTAGCCGCTCGGCGTAGTGCTCGCGCATGCACTGCTCGACGTTCTCGCCCGAGCCGAAGGCCCACGACGCCTGCGCGTAGGCGTCGCGCACCTCCTCGCACGTGTTGCAGCAGCCGGACTTGGAGGCACCGGCCGGGGCCGCGGCGCCGTAGCAGTCGCCGCAGTATGCGGGATCGAGATGCTTGGCCTCGTCGTGGCTGTGGTCCGCAGAGCAAGGGTTAGATGAGTGTGAAGAAGCCTCCAGCACAGATGTAGGGAAGAAGAAGAAGAAGAAGAAGAAGACTCACAGGTCCATGGCGTTGATGGCAATGACGCCGCCGCCGTCGGCCTCCGGGTGCAGCCGCACCTTGCGGATACCGTGCGCAATGCCGTGCTGCTGCTCGCCCGAGACATCCATGACGTCGAGCGACAGCATCTCACACGGCACGTGCGGGAAGCTGACGTTCAGGTGGATCGACATGCGCTCGCCGCGGCCCTTGTCGACAATCAGCTCGGGGTGGATGACCACGCGGCGGTAGTCGGCCCACTCGCCGAACGACAGCCACAGGACCACCAGCAGCGACACAATGGTGACGACGCCGCCCGACGTGGTTCGTATCCGCGCCTCGTCGACGGTTTTGGCGAAGGCGTCGAGCCTTGTGAATCGCGATCTCGACGACATTGGGTGGGGGAACAGCGGACGATCTGGAAGGGGGGGATCGGGAAGAGCAAAGGCACGCAAGGTGCAACTGAGGCGTGAGACTCGCCGTGTCTGGAAGGTCAAAGGAGCGTCGTTCTTCGCCGTCAACAGCCGGACCGGAGACGAGGATCGGAGGGGGTTGGTGTCGCCGATGTCGGGGTCGGGATCTCGGCCGGGCTGCAGCTCACGAGTCGCGGCCAACTGGCTGGCACTATACGTGTCCCTTTTTTTGGTCTTTTCGTTCCTGGACACAGTAGAAGAAACGTGTCTCAAGTGGAGAGAGGGTTTATGTATGAGATGAGAAAAGAAGACGATCAGGTCAGTTCAGGAGAAGAGAGAAACGAGAACACATAGAAAGCATCACCATTAAAATAAAGGCAGAGGTTCTACACATAAATAAAAGTGTCATCTCAGAATCAAAAGGTGAATTGTGGCCTTTCAGGGAAGAGGGAAGGAACGAACTACTTACTCCTTGTACTTTTTACCCTACTTTAGCAGAATTGGAAGTTCTGGAACCATTGGCAGCTTGTGATTGGCTGGAAAAGCAGCCTGGTTCCTGGATTGTTCGTGGCTGTCATTGGCTGGCGGCAGATCTCTGGCTGTGGATTTATCTGGGATATGATTGGCTGAAAATAGCTCTTCTTGTTTTTTGCATCTGCTTTTTACAAGCAGAACAGAAGCTGTGATGTTTTCTATGGTTTTTTTTCTCCATACCAGATGTTTTTGGAAGCAAAGCAGAAGACTAAACACAGCATTCCGTAAATAACCATCAGCTTTCTGTCCTCTATTCTACTCGTCCGCTTTTCTCTTTTTCCTTCCTTCTTCCCTTCTTTCTCCTTACCTTCACTAGTTCCTCTTCTTTCGTGCTTCTACACACCTCCGTTCTCCAGGTTCCATCTTCTCTCTTCGCTCTTCTCCCCTAACCCAGCTAACTCTTTTCAGTGCTTCTATTCACTATAACTTCTAGATGAGAGCACCGGTCGTGCCTGCCTAATTTTCCCACTGATGCTCCTGCCCCTGCATGTTTTTGAATAGCCCATACAAGACCCTTTTTTTTGGGAAGCTGCTCCAATCAGCTTTAGGATCGCTCCTTCTGCCTTTTCTTCCCCCCAACATCCTTGACAGTTCTCTGTTCCTTTTCTTTCTCTTCCATTTTTCCCTCTCTTCTTTTTTCCTTCTTTCTTACTATCAATCATGTCTGCCAAACAACCATCTCGAGTAGTATTTGTGGGAAATATCCCTTACGGTAAGTTTTGAACCTTTTTCTTCTTCTAGAACATAAGAGACCATCTACTGAATGTGAATCCTCATTTCTTTTCCATTTCCCCCGGATCTTCTAGACCTTTCTGAAGAGCAGATCACCGAAATATTCAGCAGTGCCGGCAAAGTTGTGAACTTCCGCCTCGTCTACGACCGTGAAACCGGAAGACCCAAGGGTTTTGGATTCGCCGAATACCCCGACGCTGGTGCGTGTTTTGCCACGGTCTCTCCGATTCCGATTGCCGGCTCGAAGTGATCCGGCCCCGGAGCTTCGCGCTGCAAGCACTCAACCACTCATACCGCGTCTGTGTTCGCGTGTATCGCCTACTAACTCTGCCGCCATTCTCCCGTTTATCCAATAGACTCCGCTGCTTCGGCTGTCCGCAACCTCAACAACCACGAGATCAAAAACCGCCGCCTGCGCGTCGATTTTTCCAACGAAGGAGGTCTCGACCTAGACGACGATATGAACCCAGCGTCTCATGTATGCAGCCTTCCGCGCCTCCCTTCGCCATGACATCATCTCGCCAACGGCCCGCCACTAATCTCTTCTGCTTTCGTTTGCCATAACAATAGTTCGGTCCTCACTTCTCGTCGAACGGCGCCAGCTCGGCTGCCCCGGCCCCGGCCGCGTCGAATAGCACCCCGCTCCCGCCTCTTCCGCCCGGCAAGGAGCTGCCTCCCGGTGTTACCTGCACCGATGCTATCTCGCGCACCCTCAACACGCTGCCGCCGTCGCAGCTGCTCGACATTCTCGCCCAGATGAAGCTGATGGCCATGAATGACCCGGCCCGCGCCACCGAGCTCTTCAACCAGGCCCCGCAGCTCGGCTTTGCTATCTTCCAGGCCCTGCTCCTGATGAACCTCGTGTCGCCCGATGCCGTCCAGTCTGTGCTCGAGACGGCAACCATGCCTTCCGCCCCCGTTACCGCTCCCCCGCCCGTGGCTGCTCCCGCCGCTTACCCGCCGGCCCACGCCTATGCCCAGCCTGTCGCTCCGCCTGCGGCTCCGGCTGCCGCGTACGGCATGGCCCAGCCTGCGTATGCTCCGGTCGCTGCTGCTCCGGCTGTGAACCCGAACGCCCTGATGACCGCTGTGATGGAGCTTCCCCAGGAAACCATCGACGCGCTCCCCGAGGCCGAGCGTGCCCAGATCCTCGCTCTCCGCGCCAGCTTCGCCGGACAACGCCATTAGCCGCCATGATGGGGCGGTTCTCCAGCTCTTTCTTTCTTTTCATCATCCTCCTGTACACCTGCTGTTCCTCCATTGGTTGAATGGCTATTAGGGATCGTCCGGCATTTGCTGTTTTGACACGTGCGTTTTTTTTTTCGGAACTGGGAAATTGGTGGGGGAACAAAATACTTGGGAACCCGATATCATAGGTGTTGTTTTTTTCTTCTTTTCATTTTCATGCATGGCGTTCGGAATGGTCGGCCCGGGATACTTTGCGAAAACCCGCAGAGTTACGTTTGTTTTCGACGCAGACAATTAAACCAAAACAAGGATACCAGATTGTCACAGAGGGCCTCGTGTATTATGTGGTACAGTAAAGAAGAAGAAGCCCAAACTCCCCGGAGAAACTCTATACCGATATCCCAAACCCATGAATGAATGACTCCCGTCCCTAAAACAAGTAGGCTCGCGTAACGCCCCTCACGTCCGCCTCACCAACCCACCCGCGCGACCAGTCTTCTTCTCCACGACCTCATCCAAGAAATCCACCACATCCACAAAGTTCGTGCACGCCGCCAAGCGCGCGCGCTCCGGCTTGGTCAGCAGGCCGCGCCGCGTCGCGGTGTCGCCCGCCATGCCCGGCCCGCACATCTCCGACAGGTGGTGCAGGGCCAGCTTGAGCGGCAGCGGGCTGCGCACCGCGTGGTTGACGAAGGTCTCGACGGCGTCCCACGGACACGTGGCGTGGCCGGCAAACAGCGCCGGGTTGGCGAGCAGGCCGCGCGCAGCCATCAGGCCCGACAGTCCGGTGGTGCTGGGGCGGGGCGGGCGCTCCGGGGCGGCGGCGGGCAGGCCCGGCAGCGTGGGCAGCTGCGGCAGGGCGGCCAGGTCGAACACGTCGCCCGAGAGCACGACCGGCACGGCGGCGTGGAACTCGGCGAGCAGGATGCCCAGCGCGTCCGTGCTGATCGGCGCGGTCGATGGCGTGTAGCGCGTGCGCGGGTGGACGGTGATCCAGTCGACGTTCGGGCGGTGGCGGTCGCCAACCACCGCGTGCAGGAAGTCCACGGTGCGCCGCAGGTCCTTGTGCACGCGCACCTTGACGCTGACGGAGCGGCCGGAGCCGCCGTCGCGCCGGCGGTCCCAGCCGTGGCGCGCCAGCCGGGCGCGGGTCTCGCACACCATGTCGCGCACGAGCTCGCGCTTGTCCATCAGCGCGGCGCCGAGCGACTCCGCGCACGCCCACGACTGCGGGCAGCCGCAGTTGAGGTCGACGCCGTTGACGAACGGCGCCGCCAGCGTCGCCGCGCGCGAGAGCTCGGCCGGCGAGTTTGCGCCGAACTGCAGGATTGTGGGCGGCATTGCGTTGGCCGTCGATATCGAGAAGTCTGCGGCTCTTGCGTCAGCGCGAGGTCTGGTGTGTGGTGGTACAAGCGGCAAACGGGCGAGCGGAGGGGGCCGGGGAGGGGGGACGGTGACGTACCGCTGTCTCGGGCGAAGTGGTTTCGGTTGAACTCCTTCGCGAGAATCATCGGTGTGTAGCACAGATCCACGCCGTAATCCTGGACCGTTTGCCGGAACGCGAGCTGTTCTGCGGGAAATGGGGCGTTAGCCACAGTGCCACTCCTCAGAGCCATTCTTCGGAACGTTGACGTGCCTTGCTGTACCGGACCATCGGTGCCGACACGTATAGATAGCGGTCTTGACTCCGGGCCAGATCAAACAGTTTGAGGGGGCTGTACATCAAAGCTAGTTAGCTTTCACCCTCAAAAAGCGGATGACGTATGGAGGAGAACCTACTGAATCAGAGGCTGGATGGGATTGCCTCCATCGATGACCACATTGTCAACGGCCATGACAGACTCGAGGCCCAGGTGGTAAGTATCATACGCTCTGAAAGGACGAACTCTCGGGATATAAAGGAAAAGAATTATAAGAATAGTACGTAAAAGAGATCCTGTGGCTGGTGCTAGGAATTAGTGCTATGATACTGGCTAAGAAGACTCACGATGATGCCAAAGGAAAAATGTTTTGATAGTGGGGTTGCTACCCCTCCAACCCTACACCCAAACCCTTGCCACAATCGACAACCCTAACGATACCCAACCCTGACCCTAAGTAGCGGGGGTTTCCACAACGACCTCAAGGCCGACTTCATCATTTCAAAGCTTGAAACAGACGCACAGATGTCACTTAAACCGGCTTAGGCACCCGAACCTTGTCGAATGTGGCTCTAGCAGGTCCCTGCAGAAGAGCTTTTTTGTCTTCAGCCGAGATGTCACGGAAGGACGGGATACTGTACACTGATTGTGTTCTCTTGTAGTCTACTGCTTGCTCACGAAGATTCGGTGTTCATGCGGTCTTTGCCGCGCATAACGTCGCAGGGTACCCGCCACACACCCGGACTATCCGTGACGAGTCTCGAGATACCGGGAATACCACAGATGAACATCTGTACCTTTGGCTTGTGTGCTCCGGTTACCTAGGCTGGAATATTCATGCGAACATGATTTCTCAAGATGGTTAACTTTTGGAAATAAGAGATTCAGTTGCACAAATGGGCGAATATCGAAGAAGTATCGCCCCAAAAGAAGAGGGAGACCCTCGGACAGACCCCGGACAGAACTCGGACAGGAGAAATACACTTGGAGACCTTTTATTTTAGAGAACAGCTACCTCAGACAGAGAGAAGAACAGAGTTAGCCGACGACGAACATCTGAGATATCCTGTTAGACTATGAACTGAGGTTTGCCAATTTACGTACCTGTGAACGCTCAAGTCTACAGAGGTTAGCCTCTAGAGACTCCAAAAAATTTGATCGAGAACATGTTGATGGTAAAGGCGTGGAGACTGAAGAAGAAGAGGAGGTTAGAGAAGAGGAGAAGGAGGAAGGCATTGAAAGGGGATGCGATAAATAAGAAGAGAATGGAGATGAAAGGCGAGAAGAAGAGATGGAAGAGGAAGAAGAAGTGGAAGTGGAAGTGGAAGAGAAAGAAGAGTCACCACAAGAGGAAGAACTTGTCGAAGGATTGAAGCAACATGTGCATCTCGTAGGAGCAGGCTTGCTCCCCCAAACCTGTAGACTTCTTTTCCTTCTGGTGATATATCTCTAGATTAGGGTTTCCTCAGCCCTAGTACTTACATCTTTCTCTCCACACTCTTCTTATCTGACCTGGGTAGTTTAGTACATCCTGGTTCCCCCAGCTCTCTTTCTCTCTCTCTCTCTCTCTCTCTCTCTCTCTCTCTCTCTCTCGCTCTCTCTCTCTCTCTTTCATTTGAGATTTGAGGGGTTTTACGGTTCTGCCGTCTCGTCATGGGCCAGACACCACAATCGCGCATATTTGGAACAGTCCATGACGGGATTGTGCAGCCTAGATCTTCGGTTGGGGCGGCTGTTTTTGGGGTCAACCAGAGAGCTGTCGTCTTCGGGTTTAGAGCGCCGTACTTGGCTTTTATGCTTGAAATCGGCGGTAGAGACAGAAAAAAAACCCCCGGGTGGCAATCTGGAGCTGCTTGGACAGGTCAGTGACGACGAAGACGCAGAGTTCCTTTCAGGGACTGACTGATACGAGCTTTTGCGAATTGACTTCATACAGGCGCTCCTGGAGCTGGAAGTTGCTAAGATCCCAGCTGCAGCCGTCGATGATGGCAGTTCAAATCGGACAATTGGGGCACATACACCTGTTCCAGAGAACCGCACCCGAGGATAGACTTGCGGAAACAAACCACGGAGAGACACAGGGGCGACATTCTGATATTTTCTCTCGGAATTATTACGGCAGGATATAAGAGATAACAGCGAAGGCGAGGGAGCTTACGGGTGGGAGTGAGTCTGAGACCACGTCAAAAGAAGCAGTTCTTAACCGGAGAAAAGAGACAACAGCACGCCATGGATCATCGAAATAAAAATGAATAGAGTAAAAATCGTATCTTCAGCCCTCGGTTAGGCGGTACTGCTCGCCCGTTTGACAAATGCGATCCTCGAGAATGAGAACACAACCGACACACACGCGAGACCTGGAGGATGATGGTGGTTGATTGTCCTCCTCGTCTCGTCTTGAAGATAAAAAAGTTCCGTATGGATGGGTGCAACGGCCGATGACGACACCGCGCTGGGCGAAAATCGAGATCTCTCCGAACCAGAGCTTGAACATCACATCCTTGCAAGAGGACAATCCTCAAAGTACCTGACTGGGATTTACGGAGCCGAGGAAACAAGATTTCGGGCAGGATGAGCAATTCCCCGGAATCCGTCCGAATGCGCTTCGTCAGCCTTTTATATATATCTATATATATATTTATATATATATATATATATCTATTTTTTCTTTTCAATCTTCTTTTGTCCTAATTCTCGAGTCCGGGCTTGGCCGCTGTGTTAGGTCTCCGGCGTTTGCTGTCGGTACGTACAGTATCTCGAATCGTCAATGATCGTGACGCGATGCTTTCCTCGTCAGGGACTTTGCGCACTTACACTCGACGCAGTCCTTACTGTAGGGTATTGGTGGGTATATGTATGTCCGGATTGCCGCAGCTCCTGGATCCTGATGTCTGGTGTTATTGCCTAACATCTGATCTGATCTGGCCGTGCCGGACTTCTTCGATAGAATCTTCTTGCTTCACCTCAGAGTATTAGTGAATATATACACATTGATCGTCTGCGTTTATATGCGAGAGTGTGCGACTGAGTACATCGTTTGACACATCACCCCCATCTTCCCCCTCTCTCCCCCCCTCCTCCTCCCCTCCTCACATCTCCAGCCATGTCCGGACCATCGTCGTCCTCCCGCTCCTCCGTCACAGCCACCGACGCCGACGTCGAAACCGGCCAACTGCGGAGTCGAGAGAGCCACTGGCGCGTGCTGGTCGACCAAGCCGGCGTGACGCCGGAGGTGCTCGCCTTCCCGTACCCCGGCAAGGGCACGGCCGACGCGCCGTTCATCGTCGACTTCCTGCCCAGCGGCGACCAGCACAACGCCATGGGCTTCTCGTCGCGCCGCAAGTGGCTCATCACCGTGCTGGTCGCCGTCGAGGCCCTCTCGCTGACGTTCGCGAGCTCGACCTACGCCTCCAGCTCGCGCCAGCTGCGCGCCCAGTTCGACGTGTCGCAGGAAGTCGTCACGCTCGGCGTGTCTGTTTTCGTGCTGGGCTTCGCCATCGGGCCGCTGGTGTGGGCGCCGTTGTCGGAGCTGTACGGCCGCCAGCGGGTGTTTCTGGCGACTTTTGCGGCCATGACCGCCTTCAACGGGGGCGTGATCGCCAGCCAGAACATCGGCACGCTCCTCGTCCTCCGGTTTCTGGCCGGGTCGTTCGGGGCGTCGGCCTTGACCAATCCTGGAGGAACCATTGCTGACATGTTCACGGCCGAGACCCGCGGTGTGGCTACCAGCTTGTTCGCTATGGCCCCGTTTCTCGGCCCTGGCATCGGCCCGATCGCCGGCGGCTTCCTCGCCGAGAAACGCGGGTGGCGGTGGGTCATGGCGCTGCTGACTTTCTTCACCGGGGCGCTTCTAATTCTCGGGATGCTTAGTGTCCCGGAAACCTACGCGCCGGTTCTCCTCCGCCGACGCGCAACAAAGCTCTCGAAACTCACCGGAAAGGTGTACATCTCCAAGATCGCCTCGCTGCAGCCCCCGCGCTCGTTCGCCGCCGAGATCAAGGTCGGCCTGCTCCGGCCGTGGCTGCTGCTGCTCAAGGAGCCGATCGTGATGATCCTGTCGGTGTACATCGCCATCATCTACGGCACCCTGTACAGCCTGTTCGGCGCGTACCCGGTGGTGTTTGAAGTGCACCGCGGCTGGAGCCAGGGCATCGGCGGTCTCCCGTTTGTCGGGATCACCATCGGCATTATCGTCGGCGATCTGATTGCCGTGTTCGATAACCGCCGCTACGTGCGGGTGCTCCGGGCCGGGGGCGGCTCGGCCGAGCCTGAAGAGCGGCTGCCCCCCGTGATGCTTGGCGGCATCTTTGTGCCGGTCGGGCTGTTTTGGTTCGCCTGGACGGACTCGCCGTCGATGCCGTGGATTGTGCCGATTATTGCCGGCGGGGTCTTCTCGGCCGGCCTGATCCTGGTGTTCTTGGGGATCTTCAACTACTTGATTGATTCCTACGTGGTCTTCGCCGCTTCGGTGTTGGCTGCCAACAGTGTGATCCGGTCCATCTTTGGTGCTGCGTTCCCTCTGTTCACAGTCCGTAAGCTGACTTCAACTGTCTCGACGTTCACTCTCCTTGAATGATGCACACATAAAAGAACTTGCTATATACTGACCTCCCATGTAGAAATGTACAACCGCCTGGGCATCCACTGGGCCACAGCCCTCCCCGGCTTCCTGGCCCTCGCATGCCTGCCCTTCCCCTTCCTTTTCTACAAGTACGGCGGCCCGATCCGGAAGCGCAGCCGCTACGCCCGCGAAGCCGCCGCCATCGTGGAGAAGATCCGCGCCAGCCGGGAGCCCGTGGTGATCACGGAAGACGAAGCCATGGAGGCCGTGGCGGAGCGCGAGGCCGAGGAAGAAGAGGAGCGGCTGGCCGACTATGAAGAGCGCGCGCGCACGGGTAACCTTACCCGCACCGAGACCATCATGACCCGTATTAGCACCGCGCTGGGCCGCCGGAATACCTCCGGCCTGGCCCCACAGTGATCGGGCCGGAATACCTCCGGCCTGGCCCCACAGTGATCGGGCCGGGCTCCGGGACTCACCAAACACAGCCACGACACATTTTCTGATTTCTTCGTTTTTTCTACGTTTTCTTTCTTTCTTCTTATTTGGGACTCATTTTACGGCCGTTTTGGACTGGGTACACTTTTTGCATTGCACAGGCGCCATACCATCAGCATTTACTTAGACTTTCAGACAACTATGTCTTTTTTCTATGATTATGATCACGACAAACCAACACAGATAGACACGATAGATATTAAATATAGACCCATACATCCACACACATAGATTCAACACCCGACGCCAATAGTCGACAGAGTGTCTTGGGTATATGTGACGAGGCTAAGATCCTCGAATATATTGGAATTCCACGCAATATGCCCCCAAACTTTCACCCTCCCTCCTTCAATATACTGTGCGTCTCGCCAGGCTAAATTTGCACTCCCTCGCCGCCGTTGCCATTTATAGAAGTTATCGCCGCCGTGAGATCTGAGCAGCGAATCAGGACAGAGCACCCGAAGCTTGAGATGAGAAGAGTGATAGCTCAGGGTAAGAGGAGGAAACCCAAGTTCAGTAGCGTGTCTGAACGCATCATGGAATGGAGAGACTGACATCATGACGCTGAAGTGAACAGATCTAAGGCACAGCACGAAAGGCGATGCAACCCGGCCCAGGGAGCCGAACACACACAGGCAGCGGTATAACAGGTCCTCTTCCCACACGGCCAAGATACCTCCGCACACAGCCAAATGCAGCCAACACACGACAATCTACTCTGCGGCGCAGTGGTGGGAGTTGCCAGGCGTCAGGAAAAGAACCGGGCAGAAAAAGCGAGAAGATTCTGAACGCCCGCTGACCGGCCGGACTTTTTCTTTCCCCTCTTCTCTACCCACTTCCAACACACTCGCGCACAATTTAAATCGTACCCGAACATCACAGGATGAGCGGGGATCGGCGGCCAGACCCGGGTTCGGGAAGTGTTTCGCACCCGCGCGGCCTTTTTGTCTAGCTGGTTCTGGAAAACGGCGGCGGTATGTAAATTCTCCCAGCAGGTCCCGGTATTGCTCAGATGCGAGTATATGTAGATACACTTATACTTAGAGCAGGGAAGCTCAGCACCAGAGCCACGCGCCCATGGCCAACTCGCGTTCCTCGCCAGCTGGAAGACACGGGCCGGCCAGGAGCGGCTTGAAGGGCTCCGGCGGCGCCAACCCTAAGAGACGCGAGCATTTCTGGAGAGTGGGTGTGTGGATACGGGGTGGATCTACAGCACGAAACGAACTGACGAGAACCAACAGCAGCAAGCGAGCGAGGAGATCCAGACATGTGATATTGCGTGCAGATGAAGTGATGATGGCTTCATTCCCCGGCCTGCTACGTGGCGGCTGGCAACAGCGGCAAACACCTGCCAGTGTCTGGGTGGGAGAGGGAGAGGGAGAGAGAGAGATTGGACGAAGGGGAGGCGCAAGCACAAGCTGTTTAGATTGCAATTATGTGGCCAATTTGCGGATATTGTCCTGTATAGGTTGCATTGGCCGGTTTTCATCTAAAGTCCAGGCTCATATCCTCCGATCTTTGCCTGGCCAGCCTTCTCTATATATAGACAGCAAGTGCTTCCGTTCCTCGGGTTTTGGTTTTGGCTTGGGGGAAGCTTCGGGTCTTCTCTCACGATCTCTTCCTTCCTCTGGGTCGAGCTTTTCAGTCCTCCCTCTCCTCTGCCACTTCATCCCGAGCCATCAGGCTTTCGCCAAGTGTGTGTGTCTTTTCCCTCTTGATACATCGACTGCTTTTCTTTCTTCCTCCTCCGCCTCTTCGTCTCCAAGTGCGAGATAGTCTCCTCTCCTCGATATACATAAATACGTCAGCCTTTTGGAATATCCTTTTCACCTACCACCTCGGCCTCTCTCCCCTCTTACTACTCTTACTCTTCAATCGCCATGAAGTCCGTCACCGGCCTTGCCCTGTTTGTGGCCTCGGCCATGGCCGTTCCACGCGGCCGTGTTCTTGTCAACATGTACTCGCTGACCGTCACCAGGTACGTCGGATTGCACGCCGGAGCACACACCACACCGAGACAGGCCGACTAACCCGGACCCCAACCCGCCACCCCAGCTGGTTCCCCGAGCTCGACAACCAGCCGCTGTCGACGCTGGACGGCGAAGCCGGCGTGTGGCCGTCGGCGCCGGCGCCGCTGCACGTGCTGCACATCGCCGACGCCGACGCCGACGCCGCGGCCGGCGGCGTGCAGCTGCGCATCGCCGGCGCCGAGCCGGACGCCGTGCTCGGCCTCGACTACAGCTCCGACGTGGCCCGCACGCTCGTCGAGTCGCGCGCCGGCCGCAACGGCTCGTTCCTGCCGGTCCACGTCAACGGCTGGGCGCTGATCCCCGTGCCGCCGCGCCTGGACGTGCCCGACGCCACCAGCGCCGTCGGCCCTGCCCCGGCCGCCGCGCCGCCGCTGAAGCCCGACGACCGGCCCACGTTCGAGCTGAAGTGGACGGCGGGGGCGAGCCCCGACGGCCGCTGGCTGGCTATCAGCCGGCCGGGCGTCGGCTGGTACCTCCTCTGGAACAACAACCCGGACCTCGTGACCATTGCTACTGCCACCGAGGTGCGGGTGTTCGCCAAGTTGATTGCCCAGTCTTGAGAACCAGGGCGGTTGTGTTTTGCGCGATGCGAGACTGGGGAATGGGGAACGCGCCACAGGGACGGCAGCGCGGAGAGGGCTTTGGCTTGGCTTGTTTTCGCCTCTGACACGGCTGTTTTGTATCGCTTGCTTGTTCGGTCCTGTTGTACGTATTTACGGTTTATTGAGTATAACACACCTAGGGAGAAACAGAGTCTATGTACATATCGTTTTTTTTGGTCTCCGGTTCCAAGTCAGTTCGTTCGGTGTAGCACGCATCACCACTTCCGGTCCCTGCCATGCATAGCAGGAATCTCAATACGCCACAGATGACGTCGGTGAGGGACAGTCGGGGAGAAAAGTTGCCGTGGCGGTTGCGTGCATGAGACATACGTGCAGTGCCACTGGTGAGGAGCCGGGAGTAGAGGGGAGAAAAAAAAAGAACTGATGAATCACATTGAAGAAAATGAAGATCAAGACAAACGAGGAGAAGCAGAGCTAGGGGAAATGCCTTGTCATGGAATACTAGAAGAGTAGACTTCTCAATGACTCTCGACCGAGACACGGCCACGCACGGAAAGCAAGCACACCGAAGTAAATGCGAAAAGTGAACCAATCTAGGGATTTTCAAGTTTTTTTTTCTATTCTTTTTCGTTCTGTATATAGGCTGTTGTGAGTTCTCCAGTGATGATATACACCCAACATGGCTGTTATCCCACTGAACACTTCCTCCCCGAATGCTCACACTCGTGAGTGCGGTTGTCGCTTTTGGGGGGGCATCAACGTCGAGAGGACTCTCTCTATAATGTGGACTCCTGCACTTGCTAATGCGGCGGAGAGGTGTGTGGTTGAGTAAGAGAGAGAAACCATGTGTGGCCGACATCCGGCGCCTCCAACGGCGTAGAGGGCCAGGATAGTCCACAAGCGGGGGGGCTCTCTTCCACAGCTCCGGCCGCCATGCCGAAACTTCTATTTCGTAGTTCGTTAACTGTTGCTCCAAAAAAAAAAAGAGAAAAAAAAAGAAAAAAAGCAAAACGGTTGAGGTGTACAGGTGGAAGCCGAAGAAGATTCGGCCGTGTATTTGTGAAGCGAAAAAAAAAAGCTAAAGTGAGCCGAAATAAACGAATTAAGAAAAGAAAAAAAGAAAGACGATGCCGCTTAGAAGGCGAGCTCCTTCTTGATCTGCGCAATGGCGAAGGCAGGGTTCAGACCCTTAGGGCACGAGCGGGTGCAGTTGAGGATGGTGTGGCAGCGGTACAGGCTCATCGAGTTGTCGAGGGCGGCCTTGCGCTCGGCCTTGCGCTCGTCGCGCGAATCGGCGAGCCAGCGGTACGACTGCAGGAGGACGGCCGGGCCGAGGTACTCTTCCGAGTTCCACCAGTACGACGGGCACGACGTCGAGCAGCAGGCGCACAGAATGCATTCGTAGAGGCCGTCGAGCTTCTTGCGGTCGGCCTTCGATTGGCGGTACTCTCTGCCCTGTTGGCGGTGAAAGAGGACAGGTGTGTGTTAGAAAACATGTTTCTGATTCCCCATGAAGATACTACTAGAGGGGAACGCGACACGGAAAGAAACGTACATCGGGAGCAGGAGTGTCACGCTGGAGGTAGGGCTTGATCGACTTGTACTGCTTGTAGAAGTAAGTCAAGTCGGGCACGAGATCCTTCACAACGTAGGTGTGAGGAAGAGGGTAGATCTTGACATCTTTCGGCTCGTCGGGGATGCGGCCTGGAGGGAGAGAGAGCAAGGGAAAAAAAGAAGGTGGTTAGAGACTGCAGAGACGAGGAAGCGAAGCATAAGCACAAGACAAAAACCCCATACACAGGCAGGCAAGAGTGTTCTGGCCGTTGATGTTCATGGCACAGCTGCCGCAAATGCCCTCACGGCAGCTGCGGCGGAAGGTGACGGTCGAGTCCTGCTCGTTCTTGATGCGGATCAGCGCGTCGAGCACCATGGGGCCGGTCTTGTTGAGGTCGAGCTGGAAGCTGTCCATGCGCGGCTGCACCTCCGGGGTGTCGGGGTTCCATCGGTAGATCTGGAAGGTGCGCATGCGCGTCGGCTTCGGCGCCGAGTCTTGCACTGAGGCGAGCGTGCGGGCGAACACGCGCGGCCGGACGGCGGCGGCCGGGCCGGCGAGGGCGGAGGATGCGAGGATCCGGGCTGACGAGGAGCGGAGGGCGGCCATTTTTGGGGGAGGAGAGGGGAGGTGTGTGTGTCTTTGAGTGGAGAGGGGGGGAAGAAGGGGAGAGCGAAGAAACGAGGTGAGGGTATGAAGATCGGGCTTAGAACCACCGGAGCATGTGAGGTTCAGCTTCGAGTTCTGCAGATCAACTGAGCACACGGCGCAAGCAGGCGAATTGGGTGCGGTCGTAGAGCAAAAAAGAAGCAGGAGAACAAGCTGTGAACAAGTGAATGTCACTGGGATTCCAGAGTGAGAATGGAGAGGAAAAAAGGAAGGGGGAGGAAATTGTCGTGGGAGAGAGAAAAGAAAAAATAAAGGAAGGGGAAAAAATAAACACCAGAGCCTCTGATTGACGTGAAGCAAAAGCAAAGGAAAGATCAGGGAAAAAAACCACCTCGGTTAATGGGCTCACTGGATTGGGATTTTGGACCAATCACGGCACTGGCATTTTCAATGTTCACTGGAGGCAAGAAAAAAGCTCTTTCCGTCATTTTTCTGGCAAAAACCGGGCCTCGACCGAAGTGAGGAAAGCAGCGAGAAAGTCACGTGTCAGCGGGAATTCCCCGGGAGAACAGCGAAGGCCGCGCTAGTCCCGATACGGATGGATGTCCATCGTACAGTGCAGCGCACCGTGGTGCTCTCATCTTGCGCTATTAGCCGCGCTGCTTACGCCATCTACGGCCTGTGACCCGCGCATTTGGCGTGCTCCTGCCCACTGCAGACCCTTACAGTGTGCATCCGTGCGGACGCCACACAGTACGGAGGCGGCGGGTACCTTTTCCCTTGTACCCTTTTTCACCTTTGCCCCGGATTTTACTCAATGCAACGCTAACTTTTTTTTTTCTTTTTTTTTCCTTTTTTTTTCCACCGGAATAACCTCAACAGCAAGCAATATTTTCCCCTTGGCGAACGAGACCCCGTTTTCGCGGCAAACTGAGAACAGCAAAGCTCTCTCTCTCTCTCTCTCTCTCTCTCTCTCTCTCTCTCGGGCGGGAATCTCTAGTGTCCGGCTTTCCTCCTCTTCCGACGACTTCACCCTTCCGGTCTTGACGCGACTCGTCAATCAAGCCACCGTGTTTGTCTATCCCGACCCTTCTTTCCTTCTTCCCATCCGATCGCCGGAGATCAACAACACTCTCGTCGGCGGCCGTTTGCTGTGTAGATAACCGCGCGCTCACCCCGGGCTCCCCGTTGCCGGACCTAGTTCCCGACGGCGTTGCTGCAGCTGCGGGCTGTGGAGCCAAGCGCCGCTTCTGCCTCTTGAGGCCTTTCTTTTAGTATCAGAGTCTCTTCCGAACACATCTCCCATCTCCCCTCTGCTGTCGCCACCCTCCCGATCTTCCTGACCACCACAGAGACATGGCTGCTGAAGCCAAACGTCTGCCCCCGTGTCGATCCATATCTCTTATATCCTGCTGGCCATGGCATCTCACCTCCTGAAGGGGACGCTCGCACCCTGTCGGCCAGCCTCATCATTCTGTGAGTCTCGCGGCCGGGCCCCGTCCCTCCCGCCGGCCTGCTTCCGCCCGCGAACCCCCGGAAGCGTGAATAGCTGTCCCGGGCCACCGTTACTAACGCTCCTCTGCCTCTCCTTCCCCCAGGCACCTCCCACTGCTTCTCCACCCACACTCCCTGTCCCGCATGGCGCCGCGCCCTCGCCCCACCGGCCCGCCAACCGCGCTCCTCCGTCCGCTTCTCAACCTCCTCCTCGTCCTGTAACGCCGCATCAGCGATGTCCCCCCGCTACAGCTTCAACGTCGCCGCATCCTTCTCGGCAAAAGACCAGCCGTACGACCCCAGCACCCATGTGTTCCACTTCCACCCGGTGACCGCGCCGTCGTCCATCTTCCCACACCCGCCCGGCGCGGTCCGGCCCAAGCGCCTGCGCCATGCCAGCGGCCAGGACGCCTTCTTCGTGAGCCGGCTCGGCGACTCGGGCGCCGTGGCGCTGGGCGTGGCCGACGGCGTCGGCGGCTGGGTCGACTCGGGCGTCGACCCGGCCGACTTCTCGCACGGCTTCTGCGACTACATGGCCGGCGCGGCCTCCCAGCACGACCCGCACGCGCGCAACCCGGCGACGCGCACCGCCGCCGGGCTCGCCGCCCGCGACCTGATGCAGGCCGGCTACGACGCCGTGTGCCGCGACAAGACCATCCGCGCCGGCGGCAGCACGGCGTGCGTGGCCGTCGCCTCCGAGTCCGGCGAGCTGGACGTGGCGAACCTGGGCGACTCGGGCTTCATCGTGCTGCGCGCCAACAGCGTGCACGCCTTCTCCGACCCGCAGCAGCACGCCTTCAACACGCCGTTCC
>LNGL01000001.1:864132-893743 GCA_001510565.1 Knoxdaviesia proteae | reverse complement strand
CGCGTCCGACGGCGTGTGGGACAACCTGTTCAACCAGGACATCCTGGCCATCGTCAGCCGCGTGATGGCGGCCGCGGGCGCGTGGGTGGCCGCCGCCGACACCGGCGAGGTGCGGGCCGCGGCCGGCCTGGCGCGCCTCACCGACGCCGCGGCCGTGCCGGCGCCGCTGCAGGCGCTCGTGGCGACGCACATCACCGCGGCGGCGAAGCTGGCGTCGATCAACCGCAAGCTCAACGGGCCGTTTGCCAAGGCCGTGCAGCTGGCATTCCCGCGCGAGAACTGGACCGGCGGCAAGGTCGATGATATCGTCGTGGTGGCCGCGGTTGTGTCGGAAGACGGCTTGGAGGAGCCGCTCAAGAGCAAGTTGTAACCGCCATCTTTTCTCTTCTTTTTCTTTTCTTTTTCTTTTCTTTTCTTTTTTCTTTCTTTCTTTTTTCTTTGTTTCTTTGTTTCTTTTTCCAGGGTCGGTCGGGTTGTTGCTATTTTCGCGATAGATGAAGAGAGGGGCTTATATAAATGTGCGGTTTCGCGATCTTCGTTGCACTCATATCTTCGGTTTTATTGTCGTCGTTGGGCGAGCCTTTTTTTGCATGTACCACTTCTTGCCTGTTTCCCTTCTGCCTGCTCGTTCCTGTGCGTTTTGGTTACTTCATCTCTGTATTATTCTTGTTTCTCCCGGGCGGTCGTTTCTGCGTGTTTTCACCCAAAGAGAGAGTGTGTGAGCCAGCCATCACCATCATCATTCATGTTGTTTCTCGCACCATACAATGTTTGCTTCTTTTTGCTGGCGATATATATCATCTTGTGACTCGCATTTCATCTTTCAACTAACAAGCACTTCAACCTTTTCTAAGGCGGGTGCTACTCCGCTCGAGTCAATCTCATACTGGAGGTCCAGACCATCTCGTGGGATGGAAGCCTGTGTGAACGTGAATAAGCCTCACACATCATGATCGACGGGGCCCAGACCCCGCCCCCCCCCCCTCCCACTCTGTGGCCGTGATCGCCACGCCGGCCCCGAAACCCGGCGTTTCAAGATCCGCCCTGCGGGTAAATAGCCGGCCAGATAGTGCTTCCATACGCACTGTTGAATCGTCTGCTGCCCTGCACAGCTTCGCAGCTGGTTCACACGCCCAGCGGGGGAGAGAACGGGGGTGCGTTTCATGCCCACGCGGGCCGGCCGGGCGTGTTTGTCCGCGGGGCACCTGAACGGCGGTCTTGGCCTCCAAGGAACGTGGGGGGTGGTGCTCCGGCAGAATTGGCCGATATCCTTCCTGCTGCAGCTGGCGATGGGATGTGTGTGTGTGCTCGAGGGTATCGGGTCTGCGGAAAAGAGCTATTTCGACGGCTACACCGCCCAGCCAGAAACCGGTAGACCACTCGAACATCTGCCCCCCATGTGTCGTCCTGCACCCACCCGCAAACTTCAAGCCCTTGCAGCCAACACATGCACATAGCCGTGTGTAGCCAGCATCCCCGGAACCCCCGGATCCCCGGCATGCAAGCCATGTGAGAAGGCCGTAAATGGACGTAACAAGCGTGGTGTTTGCCGTCATCTCAGTGCCGAACCGGTGGTACAGACTACACCGATCCAACAGAAACACAAACATGCACAAAGTCACCAGACACAAGAGCAAAAAAACCAAGCATATACCAAAGTGCCAATTATTGATCTTCTCGGGATCCCAGTACCAGATCTCGAGTCGAGGGAAAAAAAGAAATACTAAAGAAAACACCCTTCCCTAGCCGCCCCAACCCCCAACAACCACCGACTTCCCTCCCATCACATCACATTACTTTCACTTGAGCAACCACACAAAAGGACTACAACCATTTTAGTACAGGAAGAAGATGGCGGCAACCGACACAAGGATCAGAGCCAGAGGCGAGGCGAGACGTCCGGGGGCGCTGTCGGGAACCGTGGTGTCGGTAGGGGCAGCAGTGGTGGTGGAGGGAGAGCCTGGTGGAGCAGAAGTTTGGTTAGCAAATTCGCAGTTCAACGGATTGTGTCACGTCTGGGCCATTGAAGCCAGATTCTTGCTTGGGCCAATGCCGGCGTAACTGGGGTGGAGTCCCCCGAGGGTGGTACATACTGGAAGCAGTGGTCGAGGCAGCAGTCGAGCTCGACGACGACGAGGAACCGGTGGTAGTAGGAGCCGAAACAGTGGTCGACGAGCCCGTGGTGGAGGCAGGGGTGGTGGTGGAGGCAGGCGCGGTCGAAGCGGCCGAGCTAGAGGCCGACGAGACGGTGCCAGTGCCGATGAAGTTGAAGGGGGCGCTGTAGTTCTCGAGGCCCTCGGCATCACGGATGCGGAACGCATACACGTCGCTGGGGTACTTTGTCGAGTCCAGGGTGACGCTGAGCGACTGGCCGGTGATGCCCTCTACAGGTGGGAGAAAGGAGAGATTGAGTTAGTTCGAGCATTGCATTTGACCTCAAGCAAGGTCGGCCTTGAGAGGGCTCAACGGCAGACGGCAAACAAAAAGCATGGCACCGTGGACTTACGGCCAAGGGTGTCGACGGCAGCGAGCTCGTTCTGGCTAGGGCCGGTCACCAGCTCAACGACGTAGGGAGCGGTGCCATCGACCCAGGTAAGAGGGAAAGGCTGGTTGGGGACGGGGTTGATGACGCTGTTGGTGAAGGAAGGCTTGGCAGCGTTGACGAGGGCCACAAGGGCGGCGGTGGCGAGAACAGAGAACTTCATTTTTCAAGGGATTAAGAAGGGGTGATTAAATTGGTTTTGGGTGAAAAAAAAAGGGTGATCGAAAAGCTTGTAAATGAGAGACGGTGGATGATATATATACACTGTATTAGCTGTAGAGAGGCACAGAAAAGAGATATTAAGGGTAAAAGTTAGCTTGTTGCGCGCTTGTTGGGTTGTGATGTATGAAGGAATGTCTTGTTGATATTCAAGTAGATCAGAGAGGCAACAGAAAGCAGTGAGAGAGAGATTGAGAGCCAGAGACAATATCGCGGTCCTTGGCAGTGGAAACAGTTGACGTGTGGCGCAGAAGATTTGACAGACGGGGTTGTGTAGCCACGGGATTCGGGGATCTCGGGAACAGATGGCGGAGACTGGATGGAAGAGTGACGGGTTGGGCTATAGATCTCTGATAGTTGGGTGAATCTGTTCGTTGATTCGGTGCAGCAAGATATACGATGAAGGGAACTTGTTGCAAGGAACCACGCGGCTGAACATGGGGAAGAGCCGAAAGGCGAGACTCTGGGTATGGAATGAGACAAAAGGCAGCACCAAGGCGCATTGCACGACCGACCGTCGGGTCGATTCACCCACGACTTGCTGGGTGACGAGTCGAGGCAAGGGAACACACACAAAGGCGAAGGCGTGTGGGAGGCGGCATTGCGAAACACGTCAAAAGTGGACACTGTCGAAGTTCCAGAGGACGGCGGGAACTGTGTCTGTCTGTCTCTCTCTCACTCCCTTTTCTCTCTCGGCTTTCTCGCTCTTGCGGGTAGATCACATGTAACCGCCATATATGATGATCGATGCCGTCCATGAATGTATATCAGACGCGTAAGGGGAGAAGATCACCACGTAACAGCAACAGCACACACTTACAATGAGTCCAACAGAGATACAATGGTCCAAACGGGATGGTAGTGACACCGAAAAAAGAGCCAAAAAATATTAGAAAAAAAAGGATTGATAAGCGAGTGTAAAGAATAGACCAAAAATGAAAAACTGAAGAAAAAAATGAAGTTGACGATGGTGGTGAAGCAAAAGACGAGAAGAAGGAAGAAGAGAAAGAAGAAGAGAAGAGAGAAAGAAAAGAGAGAGAGAGAACGCCAGGACCAAATATGGGACGGGAAAAAAAGAAAGAAAAAAAAATAGGAGACCCTAACAGCTGTAAGGGAAAGAGAGCATGAAAGGTCGAAGGTCGTAGCTTCCTTGCCACACGCGAAGTATCTTTACTATATGCATTCCACGGCTTCGGTACCTTCGGGGGCCGGCCGGGGGTTCAGCCACGGCGGTGTCAGCCGAAAAGGCCTGTTAGGACATTTGATGGGGCCACCACGGATCTCCCTAACAGAGAGAGATGGATGATCTCAGGAGGAAGGAGGAGACAGGAGACTTCGGCCTCGTCTTTTTGGGGGTTTTTTTTTCTTTCTTTTTTTTCTTTTTTTTCTTTTTTTTTTTTCATCCATTTTTTTTCTTCCTTTTTTATCCCCTTTATAATCCACCAGGCCAAGACTAACAAAAGCGCTGCTCCTGTTAGGGAGTTTGGGTGCCCAAGGCTAACATCTGGTTCCTGCAGTAGCACCAGCTGCACGATTACTGAAGGCGCGAGCCATGTACGAAGAATTACCACTTTAGGCGGGCTGCACCAACATCAAGACGAAAAAGAAAGTGTGGCTGTGCGGCCGGCGTCACTTTTCCCTCACAGGCCAGCCGGAGGAGGAACGGCGCAGAATCTTTTCCATTGTGGGTGTGTTTTTCTCAATCTTCTCGACGCCGGTCCTTTGCTTCCTTTGTGTTACTCCGTACATGCGCCGGTGGTACAAACCGTGTGGGGAAAGAACCGCAGCAGTGTTGCCCGTCCACTCTCTCCAGTCTGTATCTTCCACCTCGATTCTCGAGATGGCCCGAGCGAGAAGAAACTCTCGTGGCATCATGAGAAAGATTTTCTGGCAATATTAAGAAGATCGATGGAAAACCCCATAGAAATTACAGTAAAAATAGAAATAAAGAAATGAAAGAAAAGGAAAAGAGAAAAAGAGAAAAATACGAGCCTTGACGCGCGACCAGGGGAGGAAGGCGAAATTACCTTTCGGGACTAACGCGGCCGGCATGTACCCAGTACCAGACCGGACTGGTGGCTGTTATTGGGGTCAGCTCAGCACAAGGCAGATCCGGGCAGGCTAGAGCGAGGTACACTGTACTTTGCACCGTGCTTGCAGGGCCTGAGGTTCTGAATTTGCCGGGGAGAGACGAAATGGCATGGGTGGTAAACCTCACAATATCGCCGGAAGGTGCAATTGCCCGACAACTGACGGTTTTTCCAGCTGGCTCTTTTTTCCTCCGTACTATGTGCAGCCGTGAACAGGTGCCCGCCAGCTGGCTGGCAAACAGATGCCCCAAGTTGAAGCATCACGACGTTCGTTGCACAGCATCGTGGTGGTGCAATCTTGCTGTGAGTCTGTGGCATCTGGCCCGAACTGTGCCTGGGCGCAAGATGGATGCGTCGCACAGTTGGCCCCTCTCAGATCTCAGCGCTCGTCACTGACGGTTCTGCGTGTCTGACCTGCTCTCCAAATAAATGCACAATGGCTGTCCCGGATATAACCACCGCCCGTCGTCGATAAAAACGCTGTCCTGCACGTCTCGTTTCTCACCCACTCGCTGATCACGCCAGTTCACCTGACCAAGCAAACAAAGGCCGCCCGGCTATATTTTTTAGTTAGGAACCGCCCCATTCCCGGCCACAGAGATGGCGATGCTGGGCCCTGAAAACTCCTCCAGTGGCGATATGGAGATTGTCTATTGTGAGGGTTTTGCGACTCGGGCTTCATTCCCGGGAGCCGGGAATGTGTCTCTCGTGCCCTCTGGAATGTCGGAGACCAGGTGTTGTGTTGCTCTTTCGGTGGTTTCTTTCTTTTTTCTTTGGCTCACGCCTTGCATGGAAGGTTTCGAAGGCACAACCTCACAAGCCGCCCGTCGGAACGCTTGCAAACGGCCAAAAGCGCCGAACGGCGACTGCTGGCTTGGTTCCTCGAAGTGTCCTGGCCGCTTGGGCACAGCTTCCCCGGTCTTGTCCAGTGCGGGTTTTCCCTCCCGCGAAATTGCAGGTGTTTGGGGCCCGAAAGCCAAGACGAACGTGATTCCGAGCCCGTACTTGGGTTGCATCCATCGTGATGCAAGAACATACAGCATCGTGAACTCCGCACCAAGTCGGCACCCCATAGTCTCGGACCAACGTATGTACTCTAAACTCTGCGCTGACTTTACTGGCTTGCGCCGGTATATAACAAGAAAAAACGCTTCTTCTGGTCGCGTGTCCTCCAGATCTTCTCGTATTCATGTACGGCCGACGATTCTTTTCGCTCGATGTGACCCTGGATATAAAAGACGGCATGTTGCAATTGGAGAAGCAGCTTTCGCAGCTCCATATTGCCACAGTCCGAAAATGCCAAACGTGCACCATTGTGGTCCGGTTCCAAACTGGATCTTCTGGTAGTTGGAGCGGGCCTTTCAGGCTTTTTCCACACTCGTCCGTTGCCTCCGAAACCCGCCCGGCATCCAGACAAAGAAAAGCACCCGTAAGGGTGTGGCCCGCGTCAGACACGAGAGATGCGGCCACACATCTGGTGATGTCTGCCAAAGCACACACGCAAACCTTACCAAGCACTAGCGAGAACGAAGAGCCGAAATAGGTCACGAAAAAAGAAAAAAAGAGAAAAAAAGAGAAAAAACAGGTTATGTATGGAAGGCCTAGGTGTCATCATCGTGGACTGCAAATCTCAGTCAAACCGGCAGCTCACCACCCCGCGCCGCACGCCCTGCGTCTCCTCGCGCAACATCTCCACGCGCGCCCCGTCCGCCACGGCCCGGGCCACAAAGTCGTCCAGCGACCCGCCGACGCCAAAGTACAGCCGCTTGGCGCCGACCAGCGCCACCGCGCCGCGGCCGGCGGCTTCGCGCCGCAGCGCGGCCCGCAGCGTCTCCCAGAACGCCTGCAGCGCGAACGGCGAGTAGATCGTCTCCGCGCCGAGAATCAGCGATGCGGCGGACGGCTGCTCCGGCTGCTGGCGGTGGTCGCCGGGCGCAGAGAGCTCCGCCCGGCACATCAGCTCGACGAAGGCCGCCGACCACGCGCCCGAGAGGAACCGCAGCGAGATGGCCGCGGCGTGCAGGTCGGCGCGGAACGCCGCGACCACCGCCGGCGTCAGCTCGAGGTCGCGGTCCGCGCTGGTCAGCGCGCCGGTTGCCGGCCGCAGCACCGCGTGCGCGCGGTGGCGGGCGAGGGCCCAGGCCAGGATGAAGTTGGGGAGCGTGACCAGCTGGAGTACCGACGGGTTGTAGTCGGCGAGCGTTAGCGAGAGCGGCGCAAAGTCGCGCGTCCGTTCTCGCGCGCTGGCCCCTAGTCGCTGGGTGATGGCCCAGGTGAAGATGGCGAGCGAAGGGAGCGCCGTGCCGCATCCGAGCTGTATGGCCGGCCGTGTGTCAGTGAGCGTCGGTAAACGTAGCGCCATGCATAGAAAGAGAGTCGCGAAGAACAACACGGCCGCAGTCTCTCACCTCTGTAACCCGTCTCGCCTGGCCGTCTCCCGCTCCGTACACGCCGTACCGACCGCCGGCGAGTTCCTGCACCAGATCGACACTGCTCTCCCAGCTCTTGAAGCCGCCCTCGTAGACGCCCGTCTTCACATCATGCGTGCCCAGCACCGCCTGCGACCCGCCATCGCGTGTCCTGCGAGCCGGGTCCTCCTGCTGCTCCTCGTCCTCCTCCGCCATCAACTGCACCCGCACATCCCACAGCTCGCGGCGCGGCAGAGCGACCGCCGCCGCGCCGCCGCCGCCGTCGCCCGCACCCGCAGCCGCCCCCAGCGGCACCGCCAGCACGTTGAAGGCAATCCGCGGCGGCAGCTGCGCCATCATGTCGTCCAGCGCGTGCTCGGCGGGCGGGATCTGCGGTTTTCCCGGCACGGGGAACGCGCTGGCGCGGGCGGGGCCGGCGGTGCTCGCCGCGGCGGTGGCCCCGCCTTCAGCGACAGAGTCTGCGGCCGGGACGCTGGGCGGGCGGGATGCCGGCGGCGAGGGCACGGCGGCGCCGTCGTCTTCTATGTCATCGCCGGAAAATGAAAATGCAAACGACATGGCGGCGGAAGTTCCTGCAGGATACAAAGGCTTTTCGCTTGCGAGGTTGTGGCCAGAGAAGTGACTCTATCGGCCGGCTTATCGATGGCGGGACAAATTCTTTTGCTGGGACTTACAAGGGTGTAACCCTAGTGCCGCGCACATCTAGCCAACTCGATAGCCCCAAACCGATGCTTGCTTCTTATCAACCACCAACCCCAGACGATCCTCCAAATGTGTCTCCTGAATCCAGAGTCTCTCGGCCGGCGCGCGGAGGTGCGGACAAGTCAATCTCTCCTCTTACGCTCTCTCAGCCGCCTCCCAAACGCCGACGTCATCTAGATAGATTGTGTGGTGATACTCCACCGCCTATGCCAGACTCAGCCAGGCGCAGAGGGCTTCGTACATGGACGAATGGCAATGCAGAAGAGGGAGGTCTTGGGCTGGCCATTTTTGGTTTTTCTGCTTGACCCGTGGTTCCGGGGAGAAACATAGAAACATTCCTGGTGCCGGGTACAAACGCAGCAAAGCAAACAAGAAGGGGAAAAAACGCCGGCCACCTCCCCACAAGATATCTACCCGTTGGATTTTCTGGACCCTTCTTCTCGCGTGCAGAAATCAGTGGAAATACAAACACGATACGCCCGTCAAAGTGCCCCTGGAGAGGTTCCAGCTTCCAGCCTCATGGGGCGTTGGACGAAAACAGGTAATGCCAATCCAGGGTGGCGTTTTGTGGTGGTTGTCGGAGATATGGTCCAAGACATGTGGCAATCGGGACTGAGATGGTGGTTTTTTTTTTTTTTTTTTCAGAGGACGAGTTCCAGGAAATCCGGAGATACCAGACAGCGCTGGTCAACGATGGATGAGAGAATGTTCGTCGTCGGCGATAGGAGAAACACCAGAATGTTGAGGGTCGGTGATATGATGGCCAGGCATGGTCGATTCCGACGAAGACCTTGACACACGCCAGCCACGCGCATCAAAATCCGCGATGTGTACCACGCCACTGGATGAAACCTTCTTTTTAAGGTTGAAACGAGCCGCGAATTTGCCTTCAAGTATCAGATGTCAAGTCTGCGCTGGTTCTCTCGTGTCTTGGACGCCGGTCTGCCGTATCTGTGGTTGGGCCATTTACGAAGGCTTGGCCGAGACCTGTGCATGTTTGTTTCTCGCGGTTGGCGGACTCGGGAAGAATACCAAATTAAAAATGAAAATGAAATATCAAGGACAGTATCGCCGGTCGATTTCGCTGTCACCGTCTCGGGATGATCTTCTCCCCCCTCCCAAAGGAAATCTGCGGCTCAACAAACGGACAGAGTTCGAGACCGACCAGCCGGGAATAGCTCGCCCCCAGAGTGATCGGCAGTGCAGAGACGGCGTCAAGGGTCTCTGGTTCTTTGTTCGGACGGTATCTCTCCCACAACTTGACTGCGTCGTAAACCAGCCAACAGGAACCCGGCGTTTCGGCGTCGGGGCTGGACTCTCCCTCCCTCTCTCTCTCTCTCGAGAACTGACGGCAGCGTGGTTCTTTTTGTTTTCTTTTTTTCTTTTTTTTTCCCTGTTTTGTGCACCAGCTACTGCAGCAAGCCAGACACTGGCCCGGGCCAGTGGCAAGAGCTGAACGTTGATTGCTGACCGCCATTACAGCCAAATGCTATATGGGTGGGAGGAGGGAGATACTCGCGTGTGTGTGTGTGTGTATCGGATCCTCTTTCCGGCCTGAGGTTCGGCATGAAACGCCCGCTCAGGACGAGGCTGATGCAGAGGGCAATATATGTCGAGTGGTGAGCGGTGAGGGTACAAGTAGAGTGCGTGGAGTCCATGCTGTTACTATGCACCTAAGCCGTGTAACAGTTGGCATGCAAACAATCCGTGCAGCCTGACAAGACTATTCTGCCATTGCGTCGGGCTCTACACATTCGTACGACGCACATCCTGCGAGCATATGTGCACGTATATGCTCGGAGAGCTCCCCTCGGCTTCCTTGTGCCCTGAATCCTGGGTCTTTGGGAGCCCCTCGAAATTGGAGATAATGGGCTTGAAAAGGACAGGCTCCAAGAAGAAAAGAAGAAGAAAAGAAGAAGAAAAGAAGAAGAAACAGGACGGATCACCTCGAATTGCGCCCAGTTCTGATCCCCGCCAGTGGATCCAGCCGCCCGTAGCCCCAGACTATTTATATCTACAGTGTAGTAGCTAACCGCGGCAGTATCTCTTGGGACTTGGGGGGGAAAGCTTGCCCTCCCCACAGGGGTTTGCATGTCAGGATCGTGATTTGGCAGGCCACTTGGGCCACTCGTGTGCCTTATCTTGTGGAAAACAGGACCTCACATGTTTACCGACTGACTTCCTCGCTCATTGTGACACCAGAAGCTGACAGTCCAGCAAATGGCAAATCAGAGTCACTCGCCGGCTGAACCTCGAGTCTGGCTCTCCGTCAGCAGCCTGGAAAGGCATCGGGATGGCTCTTGTCGGTTCTGTGCGCCGTGTCACCAGTTTCGCCGAGGGGAAGCCCAGTTGCCAGCCTGGCTCTGGATTCCGGGTGTCGAGAGTAAGTGGAGTAGCATGCTTGGGAAACCTTCCTGACCGGCCATATCATGCAGGAGGCGATACTCTGGCTGTAAATCGGCCGTGGTCAGACACCTCCCACCTCCCACACCCTAGATACTAGATACTAGATACACCCGCTCAGCCCTCGGTGTAGAGCTACCACCCGAGATCCAACCGCCAATATCAGCTGTTCAGCTCTTGCGTCGTATCTGCATTCGCTCCTCACATGGCGGTCTCGGAATGATTGCCCTCTCTGTGCGCTGGTCGTTGGTTTCCCTCACAGAGAAGAAGAAAGAAGACACCCGCGGGTGCACAGACACGCTCGCGAGGACCGGGAGAAAGAAACACCCCGTCCGGCCTCTCAGGACCTCGTCACCTCTGGGGACACACTTACTTGCTGCACAGCACCGGCTCTCGGCTCCTCGCCATCTCAGTATCCCGGGGGACCACTTACTTTATGCACCGCATCGCCAGAGTCACCGGACGTGAAAACGAGGCCACATCACCCTTTGACTTCGAGCGTACGGCTCTCCTCTGCTTGCTATATCAAGGTGGAGAAGATACACTCGTTACATATACACTGTATATATAACTTACATCTTGCCTGGTCCTTCTTGATCCCCGTCTTCTCCACACTTTACCTCGCCGCACGCCCGAACTTTGAGCCAGGGAAGTTCTCAAGCGCCAGAGACATACTGATCCCTCCCTCTTTCTCTATTCCTGTCCGATCAGTCACTCTCACCCCACCACACTCCCTGGAAAGCCGCGATTTGGCCGTGGATGCCCAGCTCTCGGGTCTCGGGTCTCGGTTGTCACTTGCCCGGACCAGAAGGACCAGAGTAGGGGTCTCAGATTCCCCGCTCCCTAAATCGATCTCCTTGTGTCCTGCCCTGTTTCCCCCACGTTCCGCTTCTGATATACTTGCCCCCAATGCCTCTTCTATCCTTCTCCAAATCCCTCCTCTCCATCAAATCCGCCCTCTCCATCTTCTCTTCCCTCCTGTCGCCGCCGTCTTCCTCGCCCAAAATGGTCACTGTCCGAGATCCCTCTGTCCCTGTGGCGGACAATGCCGGCCCGAAACCCGCCGAGTACCAGTCGTCGAAGCTGCCGTTTGGAGCCACGCGGCCGCTCCGTGTGGTGACGCTCGGCGCCGGCGCCAGCGGCATGAACTTCATCCGCTCGCTGCGCCAGACGCTCGACGGCCCGTTCGAACATGTGGTGTACGAAAAGAACGCCGATGTCGGCGGAACATGGTACGAGAACCGGTACCCGAACTGCCGCTGCGACGTGCCCAGCCTCAACTACCAGTTCAGCTGGAAGAAGAACCTGGAGTGGACGAACCTGTGTGCGGGACGGGACGAGATCGAGAAGTACCTGTGCACCATCTGCGACGAGGAGGGCATGCGGCCGCTGATCAGGACCTCCCACCGCGTGGTGTCGGCTCTGTGGGACCCTGCCTCGGCGAAGTGGGTGCTGGAGATCGAGTCTCCGGACGGGCTCATCGGCGACTCGGCCGACTTCCTCGTCGACGCCACGGGAATCCTGAACCAGTGGAAGTGGCCCGATGTTCCCGGCCGCGACTCCTTTGCGGGAACCATGATCCACACGGCCGACTGGCCCGAGGGTTTCTCGTGTGACGGCAAAACGGTGGCCCTTATCGGAAACGGCGCATCGGGGGTCCAGTTGATGCCAACAGTCGCGGCCCAAGCCTCCAAGCTCGTCCACGTCATCCGCACACCGACATACATCATCCCGCCGCGGGTGGCCACCATGAAGATGGGAGCTTTGGCGCCCCTTCTGGAGACCATTGAGATGGACAGCAACGACAACTTCTCCGAGGCGCAGATCCAGCGCTTCAAGGACCACCCCGAGCTGTACCACAGATTTGCCGCCGCGCTGGAGGCCGACTCGAACATCAAATTCGCCATCGCCCTCGACCAGGGCAGTCCGCATCAGGCGTGGGCAGCCGCCAAGTGCCGCGAGTTCATTACGGCCATGTTGGGGGGCGACGAACGCCTCTGTTCCATGATGATCCCGACCTTCCCGCTCGGCTGCCGACGGCTGACCCCGGCCCCGGGCTACCTTGAGGCCATCCGGAGTCCGACGGTCTCGGTCACCAACGAGCCGATCGCGGCCTTCGAGCGCAGCGGGCTGCGTCTGCAGAGCGGCGAGCTGGTGGAGGTCGATGTGGTCATCTGCGCTACCGGGTTTGACTCATCCTTCCGCCCGCGCTTCCCGCTTGTGGGGCCGCGCGGAAATCTCCAGGAGATCTGGAAGACGGAGACCCCGACGTCGTACATGTCTCTTGGCGTTGCTGGATTCCCGAATTACTTCAGTCAGTCTTTGCCATTTCTCCGCTCCCCTCTTGACTCCATTGTAACTAACACCTTAACCCTTCAACCCGCCACACAGAGTTCCTCGGTCCCAGCGCCCCGATTGCCCACGGCGACGTTCTCCAGCTTAGCGAGCACATCGCAACCTATATCTCCAAAGTCATCCGCAAGTGCCAACTCGAAGGCATCCAGACGATACAGCCATGCGCAGCCGCCGTCGCCGACTTTTCCGAGCACGCCGCCGCCATGCTCTCCAAGACCGCCTGGGCCGGAGGCTGTCGCTCGTGGTACCAGGAGGGCGGCAACGGCCGCGTCACGGGCTTGCACCCGGGCTCGCGCCAGCACTTCATCAACATGCTGCAGGCCTTCCGCGGCGAGGACTGGGAGTACACGTATGTTGTGGCGGGGGCTGGGCAGAAGCAGAACCGGTTTGCGTACCTGGGGAACGGGTTCACTTTGGAGGAGGCGCTGGCGTTGCAGAAGGCCGAGGCTGCGATGGCGGCGGCAGCCCAGGCGCAGGATAGCAAGGGGAAGATTTGAGACTCAGTCTACGGATAACTGGAATTCCCAGAATGGCTCCTAGATAGAATATATTAACCGCATATTATGCAATCCATTTCCGATACCGTTTAGACGCCTACCAAACATGCAGAATCAAACCAAAAGAAAAAGGGGGCAACAAAGGTCTATGTGGAACAACATCGTACAGAAAACTAGAACCACTCACTCGCCGGCTTTCGGGGAGACACCCTCTCCTACCCACGTTCTAGTAGGAAAAGACAGAAACAGATCAGCGGGAGTGGCCGTCGTCGTCGTGGTCCTGTTCCCGGATGGATTTCACCAGCTCGTACAGCTGGTTGACTTGGTCCTCTGCAGAATGGGGGGGTCAGTTTTAGGGGGGCATGAGCTGGAAGGGGTGAAGAGAGTGGGGGGTTGGCAGAGAGAGAGAGACAGGGAGAGAGACTTACCACTCATTCTCTCGATCTTGGCAATGTCGATCTTCTCGCCGCGCCACGAGTCTCCCTCGATCTTCTGCGCGTAGAGCTGCCATTCGCTGAGGAAGCCGATCTGGAGAGGATGCGGTGTCAGTTGAATAGACTACAAGGCACGGGCCAGAACAGAGCAACACAAACAGCCGAAGGGAAGAAGCCGAAACGAGAAAACGAACCATGTGTGCCGGGTTATCCACGCCCCGGTGGGCGCGGAACTCGGCCTTGACGTACTCGTCGCCCAGCAGCCGCATCTCCGCGGGCAGGAACTTGCGGTGGGCGCGGAGCAGGCGGCGGTACAGCTGCAGCGGCGGGAGCAGGGCCGGCGTCGCGGCCGAGCGGGAGGCCGCGGTGGCCAGGCGGAGGATTGGTGAAGGGTGCATTTTCTTTCTTTGGTGCTTTTTGAACTTGGTGCTTTTTGTGCGTTTGTGAGGGGCGGGTGTGTGCAGGCGGCTGAAACAGTACAAACAGACCGCTTAAAGATAGGAAGATAAAGAATTGTCTCAGCTAGAACTCGGCTCGCTTTTGTGTTCATAGATGTGAATGCCAGGGAATGCCAAAATTCAAGGGTTCATGGAAGAGAGGAAAAGTCGCGATGTTCCGCGACTTCGACCTCGGGCCATTTTTGGGGGATATTTTGGGTTATGTAATCTACCACATCGCCTGATGAGCTGCAATAGAATCATCTCACACTTCGTTGCTCTGTAAGTACCTGAAAGGGAAAGAAATCGGCTTCGAATATATTCAATTTAACATCAGTCACAAACCGTACATACCGAAATAATCCCAGTATTCGTTCCATTATGCAAAAAAAAAAAAAAAAAAAAAAAAAAATAAACCCCTTTATCTCCAACAAATGCTCGTCAACCAGTATCCAAAACAAGGCCCTCTTAGGGTTAGGGTTTCTATATAGGTGAGATTCACGCATCGTCCTCTTCTTCACTTTCCTCCTCCCCGTGCTCCTCCTTGTACTTCTTGCGGTACTCCTTGAACAGCTCGTCGACAGTCTTGCCGGTAAAGTCCATCCACAGACGGTCGTTGCTGTACTGCTCGGTGCGCATCGACGCGTTCATGGCGCGAACGGTGCCGGGCCCGGCCACGCGCTCGACGTACTCGAGGAAGTAGGCGGTCTTCTCGTAGCCGTCGGCCCACGAGCCGCCGGGCCGGTCGGTCCAGTGCGGCGGCGCGAGGCCGGCGCGCAGCCGCACGAGATCGGCGATGCCCTCGATCAAGCCGCCGGGACACGTGCCTTTGCCGTCGAACTGGAACGCGTGCACCAGCTCATGGGTCAGCACGCCGGCGACCTCGCTCTGCAGGCGCGCGGCGGACTGCGCGGCCACGTAGCCCTGCGAGATGTGGATCTCGGCGTCGGCGGGGCCGCCGGGCCCGCGCGTGGTGTAGGCCACGCCCGGCATGTCGCGCACCACGAAGGTGACGGAGCGCGTCGGCGGCAGGTGCTCGGCCTCGGCCGACCCTGCCGGGTACAGCTGGTCGAACACCGCGTGGACCGCCGTGGTGATGGTCCCCGGCAGGTCCGTCAGGCTGAGGAAGGCGCGCGCCCCGGGGGCCGTGAGGTTGCGCACGTCGAGCTGGAGCGCCACGGCGTCGCGGCTGTGGCGCGGCCGGTGGGCGATTTCGCTTTCGGCTCCGGGGTCGTCGGTGGTGGCGGTTGCTCCCCCGGGCAGGATACTGGCCACCGCCTTGGCCCTGCCAGAAGCAAGGGGGGTGGGGGTGGTTTCGACCATGGTGAGTCTGGAATATAAAAATGCAGAGGAAGATTATATCTGTGAAGATATCGATGCAGCCAAAAAGGAGAACTTGAGATGCTTCCTTCCAAGCAAAGAGGCGATTCATATATCCAAGAAAAGAAGATAAAAGAGCAGACGAAGGGGGGGAAGACAGGCCGAAGAGGAGATGATGATACGCAATTAGGGAGGGACGGCGGTAAGGGAGAAACCACCCAAGACACGGCACGGTGGTCGACAGAAAATCCGGAAAATGGAGAGATTGGAGACTCAGTTCTCGCGTTTCCGAGGTTCGAGATCGCCGCCGGTGCCGAAGTCCACAGTTTATCGGCGGGCGGATTGCTCGATAATGAATGTTGATGTCGGCGGTTATCTGCTGTGTTGTCTGTAGGAGCTTCCGGCGGTAGGGTGAGATTTCCAGAAAGGAACGGAGGGAGCTTATCGCGGCTGATCACGTGCGGTGAGATGCGGCTTTCTAGAAGTCCCCGGCTCGGTATCTGGCCGACTCGGCGCTGGAATTACCGCGTAGAAGCGCCGTCCTTTGGCTAGACCTGAGTTGGTGCCCATATTTAAGGTGGAATTTACATCATTCGCTTGGGACAATCCGGCAAACGGTCCCCATGACCGGCCACCATTCACAGACCCTAACCCTAACAACACCGCGCATTCCTGACCGGCGTCGGCTCATCTCCCCGCCGTGCCTCGAACTTGCTTGTATCGAGCGCCATAGCGGCGTAACTCGAACCGCCGGGGTCTCCGTCTCACAGGCTTTATTTTCTGACTCTCTCGTCTGCTTCTTAGTCTGGCTTCTCTTTTCTCTCCTGCTTTAGTATGGGAAGGCATCCGTCTTAATCATCGTCGTCTCTTAACCAAGTCTCATCTCCACGAACCATCTCATTGCATCCTCCGGTGTTTGTCTTGTGCTCACGGACTCTTACAGAACCAACCAAACGAACAGACGACACACACACACACACACAAAATGCCCGTCGTCTCCTCCATCGCCACCGGCGCCATCGGCGGCCTGCACGTGTACATCCTGGCGCTGGAGATGTTCTTCTGGACGAAGCCGGCCGGCCGGCGCGCCTTCGCGCTGAGCGCCGACTTCGCCGAGAAGACACGCGCGCTGGCCGCCAACCAGGGCCTGTACAACGGCTTCCTGTCGGCCGGCCTCTTCTGGTCGCTGCTGCACCCCGTGCCGGCCTTCGCCGTCCAGCTCCGCCAGTTCTTCCTCGGCTGCGTGCTCGTCGCCGGCCTGTACGGCGGCGCCACCGCCAACCGCAAGATCTACTTCATCCAGGCGCTGCCGGCGGCTGTTGCGCTTGGAACTGTGTTCCTGGGCCTGTAAGGGGTGGCCTCTTCTCTCCTCTGTTGTTTCTCTCGCCAAGGATCAGTTGCATGTGGACACACTGGGTGGTTCTATATCATTGCCATGGACGGGGAGCGATGCTTGGGCTTCGGCGTATCACGTATCGGGGCGCGGTACATAATCCACATCTTCACATTTCTGTACTTAATGGATCAGTGAGCCATAGAATATCCGGAAAATATCATATCCGCACACTTTTCCTGCCAATTTCCCCTTCACCTTCTCCTCGAATCCTTCGACGACAACCTGGTCATATCACGAGCCCTAACCCAAACCGTCAACCCTAATACACACAGTGCCGGGTGTATTTCCGCACTCAACGCACAGTACGGGCATCATCTTGAATCTGCAGCTTCACCAAAAACGCAACGTACACCCAAAGCAACCCCACGACGACTAAACGACACTCCTCCTAACATTTCATCTCCGATTCTGCCCCATCGATTCGGACTGCTCAATTTGAGACCCTCCTCCGTCTTCCTCTGTAGACTTTCACGGGCGATCTTCCCAGCGTGCGGAGTTTGTGCAGCGGAGCCCACCAACAGACGAGCGGCGAACCTCCGATATCCACCACCGCAGCTCTTCACGATGTCCGAGACCGAGAAGCAGTACCAGATCAGCCCGATTGTGCAGGAGTCGGTGATGCACAACACCAAGGTGAGCCGCGCAGCAGCAGCAGCAGCAAGACTGTTCCACCCACCGACCACCGGATCCGCCCGTCCATTACTAACCCCGTCTTTCCACCACCCGCCGCCAGACCGTGACGAACCTGCAAGGCATCATCGCATCCCTCCTCGGCGTCTCCGCCGGCATCCTCGGCCTCGAGTCGTACGCCGGCTTCCTCTTCTACATCGTCTTCACGCTGATCACCACCGCCGTGTTCTACTTCGTGCGCGTGGCGCCCGCCTCGACCGCCGCCGGCCTGGCGCTGTTCGATACCTCGCGCTTCTTCCGCGGCTCGGTCGAGTTCTGGACCGGCGGCTTGACGGCCGGCATGTCCGGGTACATCTTGACGTGGACGCTGTTCTACGGGCTGGTGAGGGCGTGATGTGGGAGTCGTCGCGGGTTACAGCGGGTTTGCGGTGGGTGGGCTAAAACTGGGCGATATGGGGTCGGTGTATATGTAGTTTCTCACAAGAAATGTGCACATGAATATCAAATATATCTGTTCTTCGCTTTCTACAGATAAAGTTTCATTCGGCCGGTACATACATGCTATTGACACAGATACTGAGCCGGGGAGTCGTGATCGAGTCCGCCTCGATACTTGAGCATTCATTCGAGGCAAAACAGTATCAGGAAGACAGAAACATTGAAGAGCAAATCGGATAGTAAAACAGCAAACGAAGAACAATTCAAACCAAACAGTCGAAGCAATCTCATGGCCAATCTAGCACCGCTACCCCCAAATCCAACATCATCTCATAGATCCGAACACATCGCTTGCATTGTATCCACACATCCATCCATCAATCAATCAACAATCTGCACCACCTGGCCCACATACCCCTCCAGCCCCGACCGATCTCTGCGGCCCCCCTCCAGCACTACAACCTGCGACCCAAGCTCAATCCACTCGCGGTTGGTCATCAGCTCTAGCGCCACCTCGACCTTGACCGCCGCCGCCGTCTCGCCGGCCGCACCGTCGTCCACCGCCATTGCCTCGTCGTTCAGCGAGAACACGTCCTCGATGTCGTCCGTGGCCGTAAGGCGCGGCGAGCGCGGCATCTTCGAGACTCGCGTGACACGCGCCACCGCCCGCACGCTGGCATTGTACATGTTCACCAGCGAGCCGACGGTCAGGTTCGCCGCCTCCGCGTCGGAGAACTCGACGGCAATGCCGCTGGCCGCCTGCAGAGACAAGCCCGAGACGACCATGTGGGACGAGGGCACCGCCATGACCATGCCGCGGCGGATCCGCGGCGGCGGCGCGGTGGCTGGGCCGCTGGCGTTCCGGCTGGCCGGTACATCGACGATGATCCCGATAGTGCCTACCTGGCCGGCCTCGAGCGTGATGACGGGAAGCCGCAGGTTCCGAATACTAACGATACGGGCCCGGTACCATTCGCCCGCAATGGCCGACGCTGACACCGTGTTTCCCATAGCTATCCGTGCCAGCTCCGACGACGACGGGTGCGAGATCGACAGGCCAAACCTAGCACCCCCTCCGGCGGTAGGCCGATCGTCCGGGTGCAGAAGCTTGGAGTACTCATCCTCAGCAGGGAACGGGCCCAGAATCACTTCATCGTCAACGCTGAGCTGGCCAAATCGCAACGAGCCCGACACAACCAGGCCGTTGTCGGGATGACCTGAGGTGGTCCGTGCCGCAGTGCTATACGATGGCGGTAGACTGAAGGTGTCGTCGATATGGAAGATGCACGCAGGCTGTTCCGGGTTGAGCGCGTCTCCAACAAAGTCGCGGGCTGTCGGAGGCGGGGGGACCGGCAGGTGACGGAGCAGCGCCTGGAGGGTGTCCATGCCAACACCTGTAACTGCACTCGTCAGCAGGATAGGCACAATGTCCACACGGCCAGTCTCGGAAGCCTCCATGAGGCTAACGATGTCCTTGACCTTTTGGGAATCTTGCTCGGGGATGTGGTCATGCATCTCCCCCGGTCTCTGGTCCGGCATGAGTATCTTCGGCACACGTCCAGCGGCTTTGATGGCGGTTAGGATGTTTCCTAGAGTCTGCTGGAGCGTCTTGCGCTGGGCAAGATCAAACTTCGTAATGACAACAGCGAGAGGAACACGAAGCTTGAGACAAAGGTCAAGGTGAGCTTTCGCCAGGTCAATCACTGCCGCGGAAGAATCACCAGCTCCAGGAACTGCGGAATCGCGGGTGGTGTCACCACCATCTCCGGCAACACAGAGAATGGTCCAGTGGGGGGCCCGGCCGATGATTCCGCGCAGGGTGGTTCGCCGGTACCGCGGATGGCCGGCCGAGTCAGACACAAACACAAGGCGACCATCCTCAGACAGGTCGTGGATGTCCAGCCACGATTCCACGTTCTCGTGGTGGTAATTGATAACATCGTTGCCTTGATACCCGATGAGTTCCTGGGCCACTGAGCTAGTCACTCCGGTTTCGACCTCGTGGCGATGGCGCAGGAGATTCAGGCGGCTACGGCCTCTTCCGTTGTCGAGAGTGCCAGTGCTCAGCGTTCCCAGCAGAGTAGACTTGCCACACGTAGTTGGCCCCGTCAGAGTAATCCGGAGCTGCTCTGTTGTCGACAGGTTCTTGCACGGGTGGGGCTTGGTCTGGGAAGCCTCAGAGGTACTATTATTTGCCTTATCAGAAGCTCGATGATCGTTGAGGGCAAGATCAGGCGTGACGAAGGCCTCGGCAACCCACAGCTTGGCTGATCGTTTCTGAACAGCTGAATCGGGGCCATCCGCTCTCTCGAAGTACTCGCAGTCGCCGACGATGATAAGACGGATAACTTCAACGTTGCACCCCAAGCTGGCGGCCATGACCGTCAGAGTCGAAGTACTCTCGTCCATCTCATCCTTCGTCAGACCAACCAACGTGCCATCGTCAGACACTCCAATCTCATACAAGGCTCCCCGGGACTCTTCAAGGCCAGGAGGAAGCTTGCCGGGCCGGAGCGGCTCCGGGCTTCCGTTGCAATCTTCCAGGGCCACCGGCAGTTTGGGGATAACAATGTCCCGCGAGTTGGAGGCATGGTAAGGCGACGATTGCTGTAGCCGCCACAAGAGTTGGGTGGTCAGTTGCTGCAGCCGCTCCTGGCGGGTCTGGTTAGAAGACGACAGGGCGGGAGAGGACGAAACGGATGTGGAGTCGACAGTCGGCGCATACACGTGGCCGGGCTTCTTTTTCGAAGTGCTCATGGATGCGTAGCCGCGGCGGGGACGCAGGAGCAGGTGCAATTTGTACTCGGTCGGGCCATCCTGCGGCTCGGCCTCGAGTTTGGTGATGCTGTACTCGGACAGATGGCCCGGGCGGACAGGGGTGCCGGCCGGAGACGGGGACGTTGAGAGGGGGAGGCCGGGCTCCTCCGGCACAAGCCACGGAGAGGCGACCTTGGGAGGATCCGGGTCGTAGGAGAATATAGACGCCATAGTTTTCGGGGAAATGGGATATCGAGCACGCTATTCACAGATAAATAGACGCGCAAGACAGGCGGATGAGAGATGCGGTGAAGAGTGAAGGGGAAAGTTTAGGAAGGGCAGCTAAAGCAGAAGAGAAGATCTATATTTGATGTACAACAAGGGAAGAAGCAGATATCGGGGCCACACACAGATATAATCGGAAAGATATTCGGGGAATCATTATGAGGATAGAGACGATGAAGGTTCAAGACGAGAGAAGGTAGACAAACGATGGCTCACTCTCTCTCTCTCTATTCCAAGAAAGAAATACGTCAGGTATAAGTAGTCTATCTAGGCAGACAATGGGGTCATATCTGCAAAAGAGACCGAATATGGAATAAAGGCAGTAACCTGGCTGGTGGAGATGTGAAAAAGAAGATTGTGACCGGTATAAATAAGAAGCAGATCACACCGTCCTTATGTGATAAGGGGATGAATGAGCTTCGGCGAAGTGACACATCATGCTTTCCTATGCAGCTAGAGAATCTCAGGGTTAGGGTTGGGGGTTAAGCCAATCAGACACGGCTGTTGTGCTTTAGCAGGTAGTGCAGAGGAGTCACCCCTAGAGTCAAAGATTACAGGGCAGTGCAGTGCTATAAGTCTCTACTTCCCATTCAATCAGGATCACGTGACAAGATGCCTCCTTTGTATCTGTCCTATCTATGTCGGTCCAGACACAAGATCTCGGCCAAATTCAGCCTCTCCCTGCATTCTTACATGGGCCAGTCCATCAGCATTGGAGCTCTGTTGCAAGTAACGGAGACTGCCTCTTCGGCCGTCTGGACGCCACCCACTGCTATTATGGATAGCTGGCATCGGGGTTGAGGCCACAGTTGGATTAGGGTTGGTTAGGGTCCACTAGGGTTACTGGTGGCGATCGAGCGCCGAAGCCGGCGGGGCATTCTAGGCCAGCCTGAACTTTTTTCCTCCTTTGCTTTCTGGATTATCAATCTTGATCAAACGGCTCTTCTTCATGGCGACCCCCACCATAACTTTCACCCAAGAATGCAGACTCGACTTCTTCTACTTCACCCTTCTTCACATTCCGCTTCCCCGCATCGGAGTTTCGGTCTTTCACCATGTCGCCCGCCCTGATATCGCCCGAGCGCGCCGAAGACGTGCTTGCGAACCCGACAAAGCCTGAGCTCGTGGCCCCGGAGCCTGAGCACTGCCCCGGGCCCGAGTCTCAAAACGCCGGAAGTGCCGATTCGTGTAATGGGTGCCCCAACCAGGCGATCTGTGCGTCGGCACCCAAGGGACCTGATCCCGATATCCCGCTGATCACCCAGAGGCTGGAGGGCATCCAACACAAAATACTGGTGCGTGACCTCTTGTCGTATGCGATGCCTGCTATGGCTTATCATCACTGGCTGAAACTAACCTGTTAATACGGGGTAATCAATACAGATCCTCAGTGGCAAAGGCGGTGTTGGAAAAAGTACATTCACCAGCCTGCTTGCCCATGCGTTCGCCATGGATGCCGACAACACGGTCGGCATCATGGACACCGACATCTGCGGGCCCAGCATCCCGAAGATGATGGGCGTCGAGAACGAAACCATCCACGTCAGCGGCACGGGCTGGTCGCCGGTGTGGGTGATGGACAACCTGTGCGTCACCAGCATCCAGTTCATGCTGCCGAACCGCGACCAGGCGGTGATCTGGCGCGGCGCGAAGAAGAACGGCCTGATAAAGCAGTTCCTCAAGGACGTCGAGTGGGGCGACCTGGACTACCTGCTGGTCGACACGCCGCCCGGCACCAGCGACGAGCACCTGAGCGTCAACACGTTCCTGAAGGACAGCGGCATCGACGGCGCGGTGATCATCACCACGCCGCAGGAAGTCGCGCTGCTGGACGTGCGCAAGGAGATCGACTTCTGCCGCAAGGCCGGCATCCGCATCCTCGGGCTTGTGGAGAACATGAGCGCGTTTGTGTGCCCGAAGTGCTCGCACGAGAACTACATCTTCAAGGCTACCACCGGCGGCGGTCGCGGGCTTGCCGAGGAGTCCGCCATCCCGTTCCTGGGCTCGGTGCCCCTCGACCCGCGCATTGGCATGGCGTGTGACTACGGCGAGAGTTTCTTCGATTCGTTCCCGGATAGTCCTGCCTGCAAGGCGCTGGAGAACGTCGTGGCTGGTCTGCGCGCCGAACTGGCGTAGTAGGGGTCAGCACGCACGCAATCACCAAATAATGAATTTATGCCATACCATCTCTCTCTGAGTCTAGCAAGAACCTCAGTTGCACTACGGCGCTGATATTGGAAAACCTGTACAAAACTTTAACAAAGCAAGCAACCCATCTTCACTGCATTGACCCCCAATCCCTAAGTGTGAGAAATCTCCCAGCAGCAATTACTCCACCCACTTTCCCTTTCTCATCGTCTCGGCCGTCCACTTCCTCCAACTTCTCAGCAAGCTTATCGTCCTTTGCCGGGCCACTTAAACACGTCGGCTCTCCAAAGCGGCCGAAGACCTCCATATAGGACCCGCTCTGGTCCGCCCGCAGCTCAGAACCCGCCACACAGAGCAAACTCGTCCAGCTGCCCTTCTCCGCCGGCCAGATCATGCCAACCATACGGACCAACGCGAACGTCTTCGCCACGAACGAGCGGCTGTCTTCAACCGAGGACGCCAGGTTGGTCTCGTTGATGCCCGGGTGGACGACGGTGGACCAGATCTCGCCGTGGCCGAGGTAGTTGGTCTACCACTGGGCCTCGAAGCCGTCGGCGGTCATGGCGAGCGGCGTAGCCATGATGCCGGCGTTGTTGACCGGGCCGTGCACAGCGGGCTCGGTCGCCAGGATGTGGGCTGCGGCGGCGGCCACGCTGGAGAGGTCGGTGAGGTCTATTTTCAGCACGTCGATGTTGGCTTTCGGCACGGTTTCCCTGATGCGGGCGATGGCGTTGGCGGCCTTCCCGGCGGAGCGCGCGCTGAGGTCCACGTGGGCGCCGTGCTCGGCGAGGTGCTGCACGGTGTTGTAGCCACTGGGCCGTGTTAGCCAGCCATCGTCGTGTATTCATTTGGGGTGTTGTGGAAGGGGGGAAGTTTGACTTGCATGCCAGAGTTGCCGCCGGTGACGATGAAGACCTTCCCTGAGAGGTCCGGAAGGGTGTCTGGAGAGAAAGTCACGGTAAAGGATGGAGGATATTGGAGGTTGTGGTAATTATCAATGAGGAAATCAGCTTAGGTGTCAGTGCCTTTGATGATGCTTTTATGTTATTCTGTGTCTGTGTCTTCTTGGACTACTCCGACTGTCGAGTACAGAGCACACCTTGCCCTCTTTATACGTTCAGTCTGCCATGCTCTGGCCCGACCCAGGACCGGTACGTCCGTCCACAGCCCAACTAGCAAGTGCAGACGGCGGCATCGACGGTGGTGTGTCTCTTGGACAATGTGATGTCAAGGCGTACGTGGGCCATCGCCAACTGGCCGCCAAATCGCCTGGGGTTGACAGTGTGCTTCCTACTACTGGATTTACACGGCAGTGTGCCATCCGCGCGGTGGCTTGACACCGGCCGCCGCGGCCAAGGACCCATGAATGTGAGCAGCCTGCATGAGGCTTGAACGTCTCGCACGACTCCGTCCTGACCACGGCCCTGAACTTCCCGCTGTGGGCGGAGAGGGGCGAGCTGCCGATTCTGGAGCTGGGCCGGGGGGCGGTGTCGGAGGTGTCGGTGTAGGACGAGTCACAAGTATACGGTAAGATTAGGCAATATATATCACCAGTTTTCATCTCATGCCCGCCTGCGATCGGGGCCTCCGAACCTCGACAACCGGAGTCCACTACCCACCTCATCTCACGCCCATAAACGCCACCGCAGTATATAACGTGTCCATAACCCCCAACCCTAAGCACCACCAAAGCTCCAAGCTCGGTCGATCAGACAACCAGCCTGAGTTCAAGCCATGATACCCTACAAGGATACCACATGCCCAGTGCCAAACGTCTTTTTATATGCACTGAGATCGCCTCCCGAAAAGGACGAAACAACCCCATCTGCGTCAAAACAGGCCCCAAATCCCCACCATGGGTGTCTCAGAAATGCTCCCCTGATGTTAGATAGTGTTCCTATTATAAGCAGCAAAGCCAGCAATAGCAACGGCTCCCGTTTTAGAGGGGCTCCAAGTATCAAAAGGCGCTCTCCTTTTGCGATGCGCTGAATTGATTGTGCCACAAATGAAGCCATCACCAAACGGAACACAGCCAGAAGCTTCAGCTGAAGAGGCGATGATTCAGCACCGCAGATGAGTGTGTACATGTCAGCCACATAGTACAGCCGCCTGAACCACAGGTACTGCACTAAGATACGCCCGGCTTAGGGTTCTGGCGGGGGCTGTGTCTCGTAGACTTTTGGGGGTTCTTTTGAGTTTAGTGGGCGGGTTTTGCTGCTTCTAGTGGCTACATAGCCTGCAACCGGCATCTCATTGGTGCGTTGGCGCTGATCAAAGCGCCCGGGAGTGCCACTGTAACCCGAAGGAGGCTGCTACAAAATCTGCATCAGTGCTGGAGCATCGGCTACAAAAAATAATCGGCCTTGGGCCACCGCCTCATTCTCGTCTTTTCTTCCTTTTATCGCCTCTCTCCGCCTCTTCCCTCTTCTCGTCTTCGTTTTTCTTCTTCTCTCCAAAAAAGAAGTTTGTAGGGTTTTGGTCCGGTATCGCTATTATACGACTTCTTTTTTTTATTACCTCATTGATTTCGCTTATCTTTATCCCACTCCCACTTGACTCATCTCCAACTGTCGCTTTCGGCCAGCCCAGAACTGATTCCCCCGCCTGTTCACAGCCTCGTCAACTTGGCGTTGTGAACTCTCCGAACTCGCTCTCTCTCTCTCTCTCTCTCCCACTCATTATCTCTCTCTTCCACAGCCATGAAGAAGTTCGGCTTTTCGAAGAAGGACGAGGGCGATGGCCGGTCGGCCCTGTTCTCCAGCCGCGAGCGCTCGTCGGCCCCGCCGCCCTCGCAGAACCCCTATGCCAACGCCATGAACGACAACCCTGATCCGTACTCGGCAGACGGCAACCGAGCCGCCAGTGCAAACCCATACCAGAACCCCCGCCAGGGCCTGCCAACCGGTCCCCGCGCCGGCGGTCTGCCGGGCGCACCCGGTCCTCGCAACGCCAGCCCGTACGGCGGCGCCCCGGCGGCCCAGGCACCCCCCCAACAACCAGCACAACAATCTGCAGGATACGGCAGCGACCGATACGGTGCTTCGGGCGGCTACGGCAGCAACCGGTACGACTCCGGCGGTGCGGGCAGCTACGGAGCTGGCCGGAACGCCGCCCCCCGCCAGGGTGGATACGGCGGTCTTGGCCCCGACCCGAACAACGACCGTCCGGCCTCCAACTACTCCGGCGACACGGTGGTCGAGCAGCGCAACGAGCTTCAATTCCCCGCCCAGGCGAATGCCGGGTACCGCTCCAAGTACCGTGACGTGCGGGGAGCCCCGCCTCCGAACAGCGGCGGCAGCGGCACGGCGTACGGAAACGAGGCCGGCAGCGGCGGCGGTGGCGGCTACGGCGGCGGCTACGGCGAGGAGCGCGAGCTGACCGAGCAGGAGCAGGACCAGCAGACGTATCAGGACACCAAGGTGTCGATTGTGGCCGAGGTCGACGACACCATCAACACGCAGAACCGCATCCTGCGCAAGATTGCCGAGGCGCAGGACAGCGGCGCGAGCGCGATGAGCAACCTGCAGATCCAGGGCGACCGGCTGTACAACACGGAGAAGAACCTGGACCTGGCCATCTCGTACAACCGCACGGCCGAGGAGCAGGTTAAGGACCTGGCCCACGCCAACCGGTCGCTGTTCAGCGTGGCCGTGCGCAACCCGTTCAACGGCAAGAAGCGCGAGGAGCTGCGGCGGCAGGAGACGCTGGAGCGCCACCGCCAGGAACGCTCGGTGCGCGACGACACCAAGGCCGCCCAAATCGAGTCCAACCGGCTGTACCAGGGCGGCGGCGGCGGCGGCGACTCGCGGCCCTCCACCACGTCGTTCCAGCGCCCCAGCGGCGTGCCGTCCAAGTACGACCTCGAGGACAGCGACGACGAGTTCCAGGATACCCGCCGCGAGCAGGAGCGCATGTTCAACGACAACATGGACGCCATTGAGGGCGGCGCCCGTGCGCTGCACGGCATGGCGGTGCGCACCGGGGCCATTGTGGACAACCAGATTGCCATGGCCGATCGCATTTCCTCCAAGGTACGTTTTTAGATACGCCTCCGGTTCATCGTTTCTTTTTCATGCGAACCACTCTAACACATTCTGTCTCTTTCTAGGTCAACAAAACCGAGGATGGCATTGCTGTCAACAGAGACAGACTGAACAGATTCTTGTAAACGTCATAATCTTGCTTGGGGTTGAGCTTAGGGTTGAGCGGTAGTGTCATGACCTGAAGTGTCAGTTTTCTCTCTTTGGTTTTGTTTTCTGCAGACTAGGATGTTTAATATATGATGTTTTTTTTGTCTTCCTCCTGTTGTAATCCTACTATCACCAGAATATGTCATGTCATTTCTCTGTGATTGCATGTGATATCGGCGAGTTTTCATCGTGAAGTTCTTGGCCGTGCGGTAGCATGTGCGCAACACTGTATTACGTCACGTGCCGTCTTATCGTTATCGCGGCCTCTTCAATTTTTTTTTCAATTTTTTGCTTTTTTATGCAGCAAGTTCTCAACCTACAAACAAGCACCCAGCAACATCCCAAAACAACCGACACACACAAGTCTGTCAACTTTTCAAACATGGCAGCAGACGAGTCAGGGGGCCATGCCCGGAAGAAGCGGAAGCTCCAGCAGGACAAGAATTCGGTCAAAATCGGCGGAAAGGTTCTTTCTCTCAACGGGTACTTGAACGGTCCACCGGTGAAGAAGCCGAAGCCCGAAGAATCACTGCCGGCCAAGTTGGCCGATCCCGAGAAGCCAAGTTCCACAGAACTGGCTGAGCCCGCTATCCCGCAAAAGCCCAACCCGGAGACTGCGAAGAAGCACCAGAAGTCCGGACCCTCCTCGAACCACGAACGGCAAAGCAACCCCAGCACTGGCGGCTACAGGGCCCGGCCATCGAAGTGGAAGGAGAACGCAGCGCTGCTGAAAACCCGCCAGCAGCTCCCGATCTGGAGCTACCGCGAGCAGATCCAAACGGCGCTGCGCACGCGCGACCTGCTGGTGGTTGTCGGCGAGACCGGCTCCGGCAAGAGTACGCAGGTGCCGCAGTTCCTGGCGCGCGAGAGCTGGTGCAGCCGGCGCACGGCAAGCCTGGCCGACGGTCGGCGGGTGGGCGTTGGCGGCGTTATCGCTGTGACACAGCCGCGGCGAGTGGCTGCCACCACGCTTGCTCACCGCGTGGCCACGGAGGCCGGGGCGCCGCTGACCCAGGCGAATGGGCCCGGCAGCGAGGGGTACGTCGGGTACTCGGTGCGGTTCGACCACAATGTCCCGCGCGGCACGAAGATCAAGTTCCTCACCGAGGGCATGCTGCTGCAGGAGCTGCTGGTTGATCCGGGGCTGAAGCAGTACAGTGCCGTGGTGGTTGATGAGATTCACGAGCGCAGTGTGGACGTTGACCTGGTGTCCGGGTTCTTGAAGCGGATCCGCGATGGCGGATATAAAGACCGGGGAGGGGTTCCGCTGAAGGTTGTTATCATGAGTGCTACGATTGACGTTGGCGGTATACGCTCCTTCTTTGACGGCGAGAAGAAGCCGTGTAAGAAGTCCGACACTGCAAGTACTATGAGCATTGACACCGAGTCTGCGGAGTCTTCATTGGACCAGGTGTACGTCAAGGGCCGGCAGTTTCCGGTACACATTTCTCACACCGACCAGCCCGTGGCGGATCTTCAAGACGAACTTCTGCGCACAATCATGAAAGTCCACACGGAGGAGCCGTTACCCGGAGATATCCTGGCGTTCCTCACCGGCCAGGAAGAAATCGAATCAGCCGTGCGCCTCATCGAAGAGCAGGCAGCGTCGCTTCCCTCCAACATCCCGAAAGTCAAAGTGTTCCCGCTCTTCGGTCAGCTGTCCATGGAGGCCCAGCACGCGGCGTTCCAGCCCATCAAGGGGAAGCTCACGCGCAAGATTGTGCTTGCCACGAACATCGCCGAGACGTCGGTCACGGTGCCGGGCGTGCGGTACGTGGTCGACTGCGGCAAGGCGAAGGTCAAGCAGTTCCGCGCGCGGCTAGGCATGGAGTCGCTTCTGTCGAAGCCGATTTCGAGGTCATCGGCCATCCAGCGCACGGGCCGCGCCGGCCGGGAGGGCCCCGGAAAGTGCTTCCGGCTGTACACACAGGCCGGGTTCCAGTCGCTCGCGGAGCGCGACCTGCCGGAGATCCTGCGCAACGACCTGCTGGGCGCGATTCTGACGATGAAGGCATACGGCATTGACGACATCCTCGCGTTCCCGCTGATGGACCGGCCCGACGTCGAGGCGATCGAGCGCGCGCTGATCCACCTGCACCTGCTCGGGGCGCTGGACGGGCGCGGCGCCATCACGGACACCGGGCGCAAGATGGCCAAGTTCCCGGTGACGGCGCCGTACGCGGCGGTGCTGCTGGCTGCCGCACAGCCGGGGTTCGACTGCGTGCTGGAGGCGATCGACGTGGTGGCGTGCATCACGGCGGGCGACGACATCTTCCAGCAGGTGCAGAGCGAGGAGGTGCGCGAGGAGGTGGAGGAGGCGCGCAAGCCGCTGTTCCGGC
>LNGL01000001.1:813889-855558 GCA_001510565.1 Knoxdaviesia proteae | reverse complement strand
GCTGCAGCGACAGCGACGTCAGCTCGTTGGAGCGCCGGTCGACGTACTCCTGGTCGTCGTCGCGCAGCCGGAACAGCCGGTCGTGGCCGGCGCGCGCCAGGTCGAACAGCAGCCGGCGGCCGGCCGTCTCGTTGCCCGGGGCGGCCATGTCGTCGGCGCTCAGCATGAAGATCAGCGCGTCCTGCGCCGTGGCCGCCGACACCACCAGGTGGCGCGCGTGGAACGGGCACGGCAGGATCTCGTGGCGCGGCGGCAGCCGGCAGTCCGGCTGGGCCGGCGGCTGGAACACGTCGGCGTACTTGCCGTAGGCCCAGCGCGTGTCGTCGATGAAGAAATCGCGGCCCTGCTGCTGGGCCAGCGCGGAGAAGGTCCACAGCATCATCAGCGTGTTGCCGATGCCGGCGTCGTGGCTCTCCAGCACGAACATCATCGTGCGCTGGCACACCGGCTTGACGCCGGGCGGGTGCCGCCGCTGCGTCTTGTCGAGGTCGTAGCTGTTCTGCCGCACGCCGGTCACCGACGGCAGGTAGCCGTGGCGCTCGGCCTCCCACACGTCGATGAACGACGAGTCCGGCCGCACAAAGTCCATCTGGTCGGCGGGGTCGGTCGACCGCGGCGCCGGCGACTCGGGCTCCGGCAGGTTGCGGATGCTGCGGGACACCTGGCGGCACATGGCCGGCATCTGCGCGTAGTCCTGCACCGAGAGCGGGAACTGCGAGTTGACGGGGATCGCCACCGTCCACCGCGGCCGGCCCCACGAGTCCTTGACGATGATGGGCGACGGGTAGTTGGGCAGGTCGTCGAGGCCGATCATGTCGTAGTGGCCCCACGACCACGCCGGCAGCGTGACGCCGAGACGGTCTCTGCGCGACACCACCAAGAGCCCGGCGTAGAAGATGAAGGCGGCGCACGCAATCCAGACCACCACGCGGACCAGCCGGGACGGCCGCGGGTGCTTGGGCGAGTGCTTGGGGCGCGGGATCAGCGCCGGCAGGCTCGGCGACGGCGGCGGCGAGAAGAGCAGGTGGTTGAAGCTGAACCTCGACGACGTGGCCGACAGCGGGCCTTTGTCGTAGCTGTAGGTGTATGCTGCAGCTTTCCGCAGGTTCAACTTGGGCGGCGATACCATGGTTCGGGCGTGCTTCATGCTGCGAAGCTCAAACTTGGAGGACATCATGGTGTCGGGAGGAAGAGAAGAGGTCCCCCGGGACTTGGGTGGGACCTAAATGGGGGATTTGGGGGGGGGGAGGAGGAAGTATAAGTTATGTACGGGAGAAGGGAAGCTCCACTAAGGGAAGGCCAACACGTCAAACGACGGGCCAAGACCAAGCGAGTCAACAGCCGGAGGGACAGTGCAGCACAAACCGTGCTATCTGAACCGGCTTAACTGACTTCACACATACACACAGCCGGAGAGACCTCGAGGGGGGGAGAGAGGGAACGGTAACTCAGGCACTATGGGCGTGGTAGCGTAGGACAGTGAAGGCCGAACACACCAAAGAACAAGACAAAGATGGCGGATCGAGGAGGAGAGAGGAGAGAAGCGAAATGAAGCTGTGCGGTATGTCGGATTGTGTATGTGTGTGTGAGTCTGTCTGTAGGCACTCGTCCAGTTCAGGGTGTAACACTTGGTCTCATGATACTGAGATGCTTGAGACACACGACACAACGACCACAAACACGCAACGCAGGAACACAAGGCTGTGGAGGCTGGCTCCGGGCAGGGAGGACAGGGAAACACGAGGATATGGACGAAGGCACAAAGGAACGGTTGTTGGCTGTTCCCAGCTGTACAGGTAGGTTTTCCTGGGCGGGGGGAGGTTTTTTTTGTTTCCGCGGGAAATGAAGAGAGCCAGGAAACGACACCAGTTCGTTTGGGGGCTCGTTTTTAAAACAAAGAGCGTACGCGAACCGAACAAGAAGAAGCAGAGGAGTTGGTAGGGGGCGTGTATGTAGTGTGGTGTGGTGGAATCCCAAAGGTTCAGAAGCCAGACCACGGGAGATGTATAAAAGAACTGGAAATGAAGGGCGTGATTGTCCAACCGACGATGGACACCGGCTGAGAGAAACAGAATAAGCAGAGAAAGGAAGTCCCAGGGAGTCACAGAGCCCGGGAGGAGAGGCGCAGAAGGAGGATCCTGATCAACAGGATTTTTGTAAAGAGGAGCTAAGCACCTTGGAAGAAGACGAAGCAGAGGAAAAAGGAGGAGCCAGCACGCAGATCAGAAGGGCTGTGGACTTGTTAGAGGTTTGGCTGGCGCATGAACAGCAGCTCTGCCGATCTTCTCCGGGGGGTGTGGACCGGCCGGGTTTCTTTTCCAGGTTTTTTTTTGGCTGGAGCAGGATGAAGAGCAGACGAGATTGGGAGGGAATGCAGAACGGTCCGGGGGAGGGATTGTTTTGTTTGTTTCGATCTCGTGGAGCACAGTATAAGAAACGAAAACCCAGATATATGTCGATATGACGACAGCCAAAGAATCCTCGTCTCAAACCAGGAGCGAGGGGGGGTGCGAGTGCCAACAGAAGAGCAAAAAGCCGGAGGGTTGAAATGAACGGGGTGAAGTCTCTCGCTCTCTAAGATGGCGGCGATCTTGTGGTGCAGCAGCAACAACAGCAAGTTTGATGCAGGGAATCCAGGAGAGTCAGGCCAAGTCCGGAGCGAGCCGATCGGTGGTTTGAGAAACAGAGAGAAAGAGGCGTGGGTTCCGGAACAAGACTGGCTTGGTGGTACGCCTTAAACAAAGAAGGATTTAGAGAAAAGAAGAGAACTGAAGAGAAAAGAAATCCAAGAGAAAGAGAGAGAGAGCGAGCCCGTGAAGGAGAGTTCAAGCGAGAATGCTTAGAAGAAGACGAGAGAGAAAAAGATCCGGCTACGCCGCCTTTACGCAGGTTGAGAAAAAAAGGGCTCCCAGCTTTTCCCGGTCGCTTGGAGGTATCGGTCATGTACAGACTAGGCCGCAAAGGTACTCCGAGGATCATCGTCAAGGAAGGAGGGGAACGGGGGGGAGGCAAGAAAGAGAGACGGAGGGAATGTGAAAAGAGACGGCTGGGAGTGAGGGCGGGCGCGATCGGAGGGAGGAGAGGAAGAGAGAGAGAGAGCGAGAGACAGACCTGACTTTGTTTGAGCTTTGATCGAGGATCAAGGTAGGGCGGGCTGTAAGCCAGGGAGTTGTGGGCGAAATCGCCCGTCATGCAAGCAACCACAGCGGAAGGAGAAAAGGTTTTCGTGTTATTGGGGGGGGGGCAGGTCAAAAAGTGTCTGTGTGGTGCTGCCCCCTCCTGGCGTCCTTCAACTCTGTGAGTGGCCGCCAGCTCCCTGGGTATCTACAGTACAGTATCTATCATAGCAATACTGGGGGGAAGGGGGCGGGGGGTTCAGCAGTCAGTGCTGGAGTTTGGAGGGCTACTCTGTAAGCCAGTGGTAACTCGACGAGGAATGAAGGGCTTTTCTCTCCAGCGAGAGAGCCACTTGGGCTGGAGACCAGGGACCAAAAGCAGGGAACAGGGTGGTGATGCTGGTGTGTTTAGCAGGGGGGGGTGGAGAGGAAAGCGAGTGTGGATCGCGGTGGTGAACTTCTCCTCTCCGGTCGTTGTCTCTCTTTCAGTTGGTAGGTAGGAGAGAGAGAGAGAGAGAGAGAGAGGTCCGTGGTGGTGCTCTTTATGGGGGGTATCTGGGGCCCTGCCAGGACAGAGACTTCACGGGAGGTCACGTCTTTGGTGGGTGGAGAGAGAGTCATTTCGAAGGTTGTGATGGCTTCAACCAACACATCTACAAAAACTCTGGATGTGCTGCGATACTTGGAAGCGGTGCTCGATGGAAGCTCATCCTGCACATTTCTGCACACACCAGGGCCCCCCCTAAGTTACCCAGGTACTGTACTGTACTGTATGTACTGTACGTACTGTACGTAGCGAACCTCCGATTGCATGATGCTCTTTGGTTTTATGTGAATGACAGGAGGGTGAGTGGCGATGATCGACGTGAAGCGTGCAGGGGTCTGAAGGCCCAAAAGTGGGTTGAGCCTGGTCCTGTTGAGAGCCGTGCCTGCAACGGGCATGCGTTGGAATCCAAAAGGTGGGCACGAGTGAAAAAAGCATCTTTTCACTCTATGCTGTGTCTGAATCCTCCTTGAGAGCGGCTCCTCACTCACAAAGACCCTCACACCGCCGTTGGTTGGTTGCACGATGTGGCTTGCCGGGCTCCCCAATGTGGCACACACAAGCACACACAAACACGAGAGTCGGTCGTTGGGCTGTTGCACGTCCAGCCAAGGCATGCATGTGTACGAGTGGCCAGGCCCGCCAGCCCCAACCCCTCCAGAAGAAAAACAGAAAGCAGAAGAAAAAAAAAAGGTGCATGTACCCTGAATTGCAAGCAAGAATGCGTCTGGCATGTGTGTGCAGCATCGGACCATGTGGACAGACGCCAGAGCCACTTCCTGCGAAATCAGTGCACTTTGGAATCATCGTGTCCCTCAGATCGTGTTTGGGCATTTCTGTACATGCTGCGGTGCTTTTTGCCAACACTCACACACACACACACGCACCTGCAATCTAAGAAACAAATATGAATGTGTAGCACGGGCTACAGCTCTGCTGCACAGCCCTCTGCGTGCTGTCTCTCCCTCTGACGCTCGTTCGGCCGGCGTTGTTTCTCCCAGCACCTGCGCACGCGCAAAAACGAAACACCGCCAAACACCCTAATCTGCATTCGTCGTAGATGTTGCATACCTGACGATCCCGGGCAAACCGGGCTCCTCCCCCTCACGGTGTTCTCAGCCCTGACGGGGCGCTGAGAATGGCCTCCAGTGTTGCTTGGTGACGGCCGTGGGACGAGAGAGAGAAGAAAACAAAGTTTCAGGTCTTGGCTCTGATCTCTGCGATCCACGTTGCGTGCGTGGTTGGGCTGCATGCTGGAGTGGTGTGAGTGTGCTGTTAGCACGGCCACGTCGTGCGGAGCGAGCGAGAACAGACAGACCGTCACGCTGGAACAGAGGGCTGGCGTTGAGAGTGAAGTTGAGAGTGACGTTGAGAGTGACGTTGAGAGTGACGTTGAGAGTGACGTTGAGATTTCTCGCACCTGGAAGGAGCGAGGCACCCCTTACGGCAGGACCTCGCGTCTACCGCTTACAAGAAAGAAAGAGCCCGCTTAGCCGGCGAACTATTGAAGCTTCTGGCGTGATGCTACTGCGCTCTAGAAGAAAAGGCTATATGGAACTCGAGGAAGGAACTATCGTCTCCGTCCATTCCAGCTCTTACCGAGCATGTATTGAGCTTCGTCCCATAGATTGCTTTGAGCTTTGCGCTTTGATATCACCGGCTGCTGTTAGGCGAGCAGAATGCAACTAGAGCGATCACCCAGGCCAGCAGCAGACAGAGCCATGCACACAACTGGCCGTCTGGCTTGTGTGAGTAAAAATAAAATAAAAATGAAAGAGAAAATAAAGGGCCGTCCCCGTTAAAGAGGCTTTTCATGCCTCGCTTCTGGGGTTTTTTTATCCTGCTGGGCCCGGGGTCGCCTCACGAGCCATGTCGCCTCCGGAGACAAAAAAAAGACAAAGAAAGGGGGGAATCTCTCCTTTTTTTGGCCGTTCGCTAGCGACGTCTGTTCTGCAAGGACACCTCACCACAGTTGTCGTCGTCAGAGTGCAGCACACACAAACGCGAGAGAGAGAGAGAGAGAGAGAGCGCGAAGGAACTTACCCTATCCAGCCTAGAAGCCTCGCTGCACGGTTTTCCGTCCTGCTCAGGGGCCAACTTTGTGTTCTTTTCTTGGCCGCTGGCCCTAGTGCGTTTCAGAATGTGGCCCGCGCTTCACGGCGCGCTGTCCAATCAGACGCGGACGCGGTCGCAGTGGGTGTGATATGGAGTGTGTGAGTGTGCCGACGCCTGCGATTCCCGCAGCGAGTTTCAAAGGCTGTCGAGGCACACAGACAGAGAACCTTCTGGTGATGGTCGGCGGGAGGCTGACGGCATGCGCAAGAGCCAGGCCTTCGCCGTGATCACTGGTGAGCTGCCAGATGGAGAAACTCCCTTCACCGCAGACGTCCTCCTTCCGAACTGTACAGTACTGTCCATGCGGTCCTGGCCTCACGAACTTCCCTTCCTGGCCACGCCGACAATGGCTTCAAAGCCTCACGCTGAGCTTGTCCGCCAGTGCCAAGGAACAGAAAACCCTCGAATGCTGGTGAGCACGGGGGGGCGTCCTCTGCCGATCCTCGATCCTGATTTTCGCCAACCTCACCCCCCACCAGCCCCGGTTCGTACGTGCCAGACCTCACAGTTCGCACGCAAACGAGCGGCTGTTTTGTCTGCATGACGAGTGCATGACTTCACACGCTTTCCTAGTTTCTTCGTATCGAGAGCCCAGGGCACACACACACACACACTGCGCTTGGGGTTGCGGCCGAAAGCCACGCCCTTCTCGTATCTCAAACACAGTCAACCAAGGGGGCAAAGTGGGTGGGTCGGTCTATAGTGGAGGACTGGAGATCGCCTATTGCTGATCCTGCAGAACACCTCAACCTCTCCTCTGTGCATATACTCGGAGAAAAGAACCGAAAGAAAGAAGAACAAAAAAAAAGCGCACACTTCAGGGCCCCTTTGACACCACCAAGTAAATGGAAAAACCAGCCAGCAATGCTCCACACAGGAAACGCAAGCCGTGTTGAGTCTGTATACCAACATGCCCACGGAAATCTCCATGTGGGCCAAGTGAACATTGCACACAGACCCGTGAAGCCTTGATAAGACGCATTAATGCGGCCTGTTTGCAACGACCCCACTGGACACCGGCTCTCAGCCCACTCCAGCAAAACCGGCCTTGATAGCTCAGTTGGTTAGAGCGCGACACTAGTATCCTCACTACGAAATGTCGAGGTCAGCGGTTCAACTCCGCTTCGAGGCATCTGAAATCTTTTTCTCTTTTTTTTTGGAAGCTTTTTTGGGGGGGGTTTTTTTCTTTTTTTTTTTTACTATCCATCTTGATTGTGTGGTGATCGTGGGGGTTTTTTTAAAAAAAGAAAATTAAAAGAAAATATGACTGCCGTATATTAGTCGTGGAAAAAAGAACTGGCTGCTCATTTTCGAAGATGGGGAGTCTGCAGATGTATCCCGTACGTCCACCGCACATCCATCATCCCACACAAGCCCGCAGCATCGCAACACCGAAACCACGCACCTACCCGGCCCCTCCCAATCCCCCATCTCCCCGCTGCGTCCACCCGAGACCGCCCAATACAACAAACACACACACACACACATGGGACGACTGCCGTACCACCCGTTGCATCTGCCTCCTTCGCGTTTGCCGTGCTGCCTGTGTCTGCACGCGTGTCGTGTGTCCGTTTGCAACACCGCGTCGTGGCTGCCCGGGGGTCCGCCTCGGCCGTTCCGCCGTTGCGTACATCTGGTTTGCTTTCCCTCCCGCCCATGGATGCATTCCCCGTTTGACCACGCGAGCATGTGTGCCACACAAGCCGGGGCACCGTAGACACCACGAGATGTGAGGACAAACGTAGCCTATCCAGGGGTCTCTCCCAGGTTCCCCAAAGCCCACCCATCTCGCTCTCGGAGCCCATCTCCCACACACCACTCACATTCACAACACACGCAGATGATATCGCAAAGACCCTGTTCACTATAGATACCGTCCTCCAGACCACATATCAGGCATCAAGAGGACATACACCCACATCCACAGACAGGTACACACGCACTTTTCCTCCACCAAAAACACATACAACCAAACACAACATCCAAGGATACACAACACCGAAAAACATCGACACGCATACAGAGAGACAGGTGAGAGAGAGAACAAGAAACCAGATCGGAGAAGAAACACACAATTATTTTAAAAAAGGAAAAAGATTCAAAAGAGAACACACAAGAGTCCAAAGAAACGCTGGCCGGCCGAAGATGAGAAAAAACAAGCAATAAGACATTAACCCCAGAGATCCCAGAATAGCAGAAAAAAAAGAAACAACAGTTCAGGGTCTTGCCCCCCCAAAAAGGAATATAACAAGGAGCATTGAAGCCAAAGAAAAAAGAAAAAAAGATCAGGTCTGGAGATAGACATCTGGGGTAAGTGGCATCTGCCGTCAAGAAAAAAAGGAACCGAACGAAGAAATGAAATCCCGCCCAATAACTAACACTAAACCGAAACGCGTTGGGTATAAAAAACTGGCGTCTCGAAAGAAATCAACGAAGGGAAAAAGAAGAACGAAAGAATAAACAACAAAATATATGTATATATATAACAAGACGGAACCGCGCCGGAAATGAGAGAAGAAAAGCACCGGGTAAAGAAAAAAACACAACTCCTGGTCATCGTGACAGAATTTTATGAAACAGAGATCCATTCATCGGAATGGTCGGAAGAGGAATCGGAAGCAAGGTGAGGTGAGATGAGATGAGAGTGAGGTGGTGAGAGACATCGAGAGCAGTCAAGGTTTACGCCTCGAGGGAGACTACGTTGGGCTCGGTCACATAGGCCATCGGGCCCTTGGTCATCATCGACTCCGAGTCGCGGCGATCGGACGCGGCAATGCGAACACTGCCACGCACGCTGCGGATCAGCTGGCCCGACTCGACGCGGTCGGAAATCATCTCGTCGAGGATGCGCATCTCGTCGATGCTCTGGTTGCGCTTGCGCGCCGTGGCGGCAAACGACGCCGACGGGGCCGGCGGCGGCGACGCGCCCATGACGGACGTCGGCGAGGTTGCCGCCGATGCTAGAGCACCCAGCTGGCTATGCACATGGGTGGGAGACCGCGACTCGAGGCCAATCTCCGCCGTCTCGCGCGACCGTGCCGCGCTGCGGAGCGCAGCCAGCATGCGGTCCTTGTCGTCAATGCGCGCCCGCAGGTCCGCAATCTCCGAGTCCTTCTCCTTGAGCAGCGCCGCGACGCTGTGGTCCTCGCCAACCATGATGGCCTTGCCGTTGAGGCCGAGCGACGTCCGCGAAGACGAGGCCCGGCGGGCCTGGAGCAACCGCTTCTCCAGAGTGGTGATGTAGCGGTTCTTGTCCACCAGGTCGGCCTGGAGGGCCCGGTTCTGCGCGGCCATGGAAGCCATGCCGTCGCCGTATTCGCCAATGCTGGAGTCGTCCTCGGTGGCACCAGCATCGCCGCCCGACGCGCCTCCAATCGTGCCGCCGGACAACCGATGGGGTCCGCTGGATTGCCGGCCGATGGTCGACGTCGAAGTCATCGAGGCTGTGCGCTCCATCACCGACATCCCGGCTGCGGACGGGGTCATCGACGACCGCGTGGACACCTGAGAATACCGGATGCCCAGCGAGCTGTACGAGCCGCTCGAGTTGACGCCGATCGACTTGGACGACAGAATAAGCCGGTTCAAGTGATCGATACGCTCCTTCAGCGCTGTGCGGGCGAGCTGCATCTCGAGAAGCTGCTCCTCGTGGCGCTGCTCAGCCTCGGCCTCGCGCAACCGCTCCTCCTCGGCATCCTTCTCAACGTCAGATGGCGGTGCGCTGCCCTTGTTTTTCGCTTGCAACTCCAGCTGGTTGCGCAGCTCGACAATCTCCATCCGGTAGCGCTCCAGCAGAACCCGCGAGCCACCCTCTCCGCCAGCACCCAGCGCCTCTTCCGCCTTCTTTGCGTGGCTGACAATGTTGTTCTTCGCACGCGAAGCAAACTTGAGGGTGTTGAGTGTCTCGGAGATGTGAGTGCTGGCTGACGACGAGGTCGCGCCCTGGCCCACCTGGATGGTGCACAAAATGCTGACCAGGGAGTTTCCGGACAGGGCACCCTGCAGCAGACGGGTCAGCTTGCTGTCTCGGTACGGCAGATGCTTTCCCTCCTTATCAGCCAGCTTGCCGTCCTTGTCCTTGTGCTCGGACAGCTTGGAGATGACGGTTCCCAAAGTCAGCAGGCTCTTGTTGATATGCGAACCCTCTGTGCGGCGCTCCTTGGTCTCGGCAGCCTTCTCGGATCCGGCAAGATCGATCAAGCTAAGAGTCGACACACGGACACCACCAGGCAGAAGTCCAGAGCGCTTGCTTTCGCCAGCGTTCCCGGGCATGCGCTCACGGCTCTCAACAACAATCTGGACGACGGCGTGACTTCGGGAACTGCGGGCGTTGAATTGGGTGCTGGCAGTTCGTCGGGCCTGGTCACCGCGGGCAATGACTCGCAAAAGCTGGGTGGGGCTCTGAACAATCTCCTCCTTGAGCGGGAAGGCGTACACTCCGCGCTTGCTGTCTTCCCGGAGCTTGATCTCATCCTGCTGGCCAGCACCGCCGGCACCAGTGGTCGTAGGCATGCTGAGCAAGTCGTGGATCTTCTCGTTGTAGATTTCCAGGTAGCTGACGCGGAGAAGGAACTCGCGCGAAGGGGTCTCGCGGATGTAAGAAAAGATATCGGTAATGGCGAGGGGAATGACACCGGGAGAAGACGCGGTTCCTTGCATGGAAAAGGTCTTTCCGGTACCGGTCATGCCGTAGGCGAAAACGGTTCCGTGGTAGCCCTCCATGACTCTCCGAACCAGGCGCTTGGCGATGTGGTCGTAGACTTTGGAGTTGTCATCGTGTGTGGCGAAAACATTGTCTAGACGGAGAGAAAACAAGTTTCCGTGGTTAGTAACTGGTGTATAAGACTAAATAGATAAAAATACGCGGCACTAGGTAGATCAACTCACCATAGTTGTATTCGCCAGCGTCCTTGCCGTGGTAAGTAATGGTCGAGTGCTTGCCATCGACAGCCCACTCGGTGTCGGACTTGTCAGGGCCCGCAGCAGCGTCTGGCCGCACTCGTACACTGACAATGACGTTGCCCTTTCCGTCGGGCTTCTTGCCGTCAACGGCAAAAGAGTCGTGGGAGGACTTCCCGGGCACGTCGGAAGGGTCGTCGTAAGTGGTTGCCGAAGTCGAGTACGAGTCCTGGGCTGACGAACTCCGGCTTTGCGGTGGCGAGGCAAGGCTGATCATGCCGTCAGACATGCGCACGCTCGAGCCAACGGACTTGCCCTCGCCGCTGCCGTTCAGCAGACTGGGGGAGCTGGCGCCCATTCCGCTGCTTGTCGAGATGATCGAGGCCTTGGAGCGGCGGGCCGAGTTCCTTCGCGAGGCATCAACCGATAGAGGGCTGGGAGGAAGGCTGTTGGCGCGGTTGTCGCCGCGGGGAGGCTGAGGGAATGAGTTGATGCTGATGGTCTTGCGGAGGGGTTTACTTGAGGGAGTGCCGGAAGTCGACACGGCGCGGGGAGCAGAAAGTCCCGACGAGGTCGCGGAGGTCGAATAGGTGAAACTTGAGGGGGCGCGGAGTCCGGTCCGCGGCAAAGCATTCGAGGATACTGAGGTCATAGAGTCGATTCCGCCGGTGCTCTTGCGCGTCTTTGCTATGGGGAGATCGGGCAATGCCAACGAAGGCGGCCCCCTCTGGGAGGGTCGCGGTCTGGGGAGAGTGCTCATTGTGGACGCTGAGCAAACGTTGGCGTGAAAGTTGTGGTGGTGGTAGTGGTGGTGGTGGTGGTGGTGGTGGTGAGTGTAAACAAAGTGGCGAGGAAACCCGTCAAGTGGGCAGAGTCGTATTCGGTTGTTTTGTGTCGCTGACTAGAAGCAGGCTATCGCAAGAGAGAAGTCAAAGATGGGGGCCAGGAAACTGGATAAGAAACGAAATCGAGGGAAGACGAAATCGAAGCAAAAAGAGGAAACTGGGGGAGTCAAGGAGTAAAAAAGAAGAATCAAGGCGGATCCAGTCAAAGTGTCGACACCATGTAATCCATCAACTCGGCTGTGGAATGAAGGGGCGAAAGTATGATGCGGTGATAGCAGATATATGTATGTATATTGTGGCGGTCCCCTCATAAAGGGAGAGCAATATTGGCGGCCGGAACAGCTAGGAGCAGGCGGGAAAAACGAAGTCACTATAGCAGGAGAAAAGCCGAAGAATACAAGAGAGTCGCTTATAAAATCCAGGATTCGGGAACGGCGCCGGAAAATGAAAAATCAATGGGATGGGCAGAGTTCGTTATGCGAAGAGTGTAGATCGCAGAGGGAAAAAAAGAGGTTGAAAAAAAGAGCGAGAGACGATAATATGGGCTGGCTATGAGAAGAAAAAAAGGAGAGCGAGAAAAAAGTGGTTAGTCAAGAAAAGGCAAGAGCCGGGACGTGATTACCAAAGCCAGCAAGCACGATAAAAACGGGGAAAGAGCGCGGACGCCAGAGTGGGTGTGGGTGAGCAGGGAAGGGACGGCCCAGAAACGAAAAAAGGAAAGAAGGAGCCCCAAAAAGAAATCGAATTTCCGGGAAAATCCAGCAGCCAGCATTGACCACCGCGAAATCTAAGCCCATGCATAAACGGTAATCATAGCCAAACCCATGAAGCCGGCCTGGATTTTATATGCAGAGGGGAACGCTGATGGCGATCATAATGGTGAACGAGCCAGCAGGCAGGAAAGATGTCCCTAGGCAAGATGAAGAGGGCAAAAAACGCAGTGACGGATGGGGGCGAGAGAGAGAAGGGTAGATGGAATGCGTGAAGCAGCAAAAGGAGGGCTGAAAAGTTCTGTACTGGAGATACATACCGGCAGTTGCAGCAAGGGAGCCCGGACACGGTGAATCAGGGCCGGGAAGACTCAGAAAAAGAAGACAAAAAACAGAGTTGATGGGGATCGACTTTAGCGGTCGGTCAAGAGTCAAAACCAAAAGGATCACACACGAAGTGAAAACATCTAGCACGTTTTTTTTTGCAGGTTGGTGAGTGTCAGTGGAAGATGGCGGAGACGTGTAATGCGTGTTCCCCTTTATTCCATCGGGTGACAGGTATATTTTTATCGTGTTTCTGGTTCGGTGGTTTGAGTGCGTGCTGGGCAATGACTTAAACCCAAACAACGCAAGGAGGATTTTTGTGGACGAGAACAAAAGGGGCAGCGGCCAAGTGAGGCAAAGTGAGGCGACGATGGTTTCGCAGGGAAAAGAGACAAAAAGGTGTGAGACAAGACAAGAGAGAGGAGAGAAGGAGAGAGAGAGAGAGAAAGAGAGAAAGGAGGTGAGAAAGCCGAAGTGGTGATGGAGGGGTCCCAGAGGTCTCAAAAACGGTCGTCGGATGGCGTTTCAATAGAGCAGGAGAGGGAGCAGGCAAATCGAAGCAGCAGCACAGAACAAGAACCGAAAGCCTCCAAGTTGTCAAGGCAATAAAGCGGCGATCGGCTGAACAAACATGGCACGTTAAGGCTAGCCGGGATCGAGAGAGGTAAGCGCAAAGCTCTCTCTCTCTCTCTCTCTCTCTCTCTCTCTCTCTCTCTCTCTCAGAGAGAGAGAGAGAGAGTGTGTGTGTGTGTGTGTGTGTGTGAGAGAGAGAAAGTCCGAGCACACACGAGAATCAAAAGGAAAAGGAAAATGGAAATGAAAAGAGAGACGAGGAAAGCGAAGATCACAGCAGGCTTGGTTGGATAAGAAGCCAGAGTCCAAGGGAATGACGAGTGGAAGGACGTGCGCGGTTCGGTAGCACGGGGACACGGCGATAGACACACTCGGTGTCTCTGGATGCTTCGGGGGAGACGATTCGCAGCTCGCGGCGATTTGCTGCACGAAAGAGACGCTGCGGTGAACGATGGAACAGAAGAGAAGAGATGATACGGTGGTACAACAGACAATGTCTCGCGTAAAGCAGGCAGAAGAACAAACAGAGTATTACAGATAGGAAACGGGGTTGAGAGAGAGAGAGAGAGAGAACGAGCGAACGAGCGAGAGATAAAGAGCGCGTGTAAAAGGCGCGGTCAGACGGGGAAAGTGTTGTTATCAAAGAGAAGAAAGCAAGATCCCCCACGCACTTTCGGCGGCATCAAATCAAGTGTGGTGCGGGAAGCGTGTGTAAGTCTCTAACCACCCACGCTTTCTAAACAGAGGGAGTGACTGAGGTCCGTGAAGAAACAAACGAGGAGATCACGATGTTTGGCACGGCAGATTACACAGTCAGGAAGACTACAAAGACAAGAGAGAAGGAGATGTGTGTGTCCTGGATGGAGTGGGAAAAGGCAAGTGGGACACGGCGTTCCTCCGGTTGTTGGGTGAAGACTGAATACCGTATTCATTCTGGACCTGTGAAGGAGATATCCAGTCAGTCCGTCAGTCAGTCACACACAGTAGCAGCACAGTAGCACTCCTTTGCGTAGATTGCGATTCCACTGATCAGCACAAAGAAGACAGACAATCCGTGAGCCCACGACGTGGGTGGAGAGTGGAATGGGCTTTGTTGGTAATGGTGTGTGAGTGGGCCAGAACCAACGAAAAAGAGAAAGGACGAGGAAAATGACAGGGCACGACAAAATGAAGCTCCAACGATCCCCGGCCGGCGACCAGGGCCACACAGAAGAGCATGGGTGGGGAGGCAAGTATCGAGATACTTCCATTCGACGGGTCTTCCACCCTGGTGGGCCACCTCTGGGCCGCGTACACTGGTACATCTGGGTGAATGGGACAGCTTAACAGGGGGCCCAGCTTTGGAGAAGGGCCAGAAGACGAGGCGGGCACAGAGGTGATTGATTGATTGGCCTTGGGGAATGGAAGGATTCGGGCTAATTATGGCTGTTCACACATCTTGGAGGAATGATGAGGATGCTGGGCTGGGACCGTATGAAAGCGCGGCGAGGACGAGACCGGGAGGGTGTGATGCACAAAGAGATGAGATGGGAAAGGACGCGCCGACGCAGGATGCCAGGAATGAATGGAAGAAAGAGAGGTGTCCTGGATCACAGGATGGGTGGTCGACTGGCTGACTGTACTGTAAGGACTGTCTGGAGTACAGTATGTCCTCCGTGGCCCGTACACAACAAAGACCACTTTGCAGCACAGCCAGCTTCGCTAAAGCACGCGGCGCATTGGGGACAGCGAACGACGAAGCGAGCGACGGACCAAGGCTCTTCTTGCACAAGCTGTCCGGCGTTCGCTGTTCACTCGCGGACTCCGATGCTCGGTTCACGTCCCCTCCCCCGGTTCCTGGATGCTGCGTTCTCCTCGGACGGAGTGTTCTTTTCCTGCCCTGTGCCGTCCTTCTCTCTCTCTCCATTTCCAGCCATCACGGTGACTCTGCACTCTCTGGCTGTGTGACTGTGCCGAGTGAAGAAACCAGCAGTCAATGGTTGCGAGAACAGGTTCTTTTTTTCTCCCTCCCTCCCCACAATCACGATCTCAGGAGCGCAAAGAACAGCTGTATGCAGTCTCCCGAACGTCTACTGCCCCCTTTTTCTGCGTTTTTCGGGTGAAAAGTGTGGAGAAACCCACAGAAATGGTGATCTATCTTCCTCGCATCCCCCCGAGGTTACTGCCTATGCATGAGCAAACTGGATTGATCTCTTCTCCCTCCTGCTTGTGCATGCAGTATGCAGCAGCATGCAGATGCCTTCTCCGGGGGGGGGCAAAAATCAGCTGGCTACAGGTACTGTGCAGTACACCCGGTTGGGAGTGCGTGTACAGTACAGTACTGTACTGGCAAGATCAGCCAGGCCGGCTATCCACAGCATCTCGCCCGAACTTTTGTGCCTAGGCCTGTACGGTCCCGATATTGTTATGAACGAACGGCCCCGGACTGCTGTATCAGACCCCATTCAGCGGCCGACTGTACTGTAAAGTGCCCCCCAAGAATGTGTCAAGCCGCCCCGATCTCCTTATACTGTTCATTACTCCCTCCCGCTGCCAGCAGCCACCGGTTCGAGCCAGCGAGATCTGACCTGAACTGAGTCCGGCATAGCTCGTTAGTGCAGCCGTTCATAAGGAACTGCTGTCCCTTCTCTGTCCGTGCCGCTTCCCCAGACTCTCTGCCTCCTGCTGTTCATTCCCTCCGTCCCGTTGTGATCTCGGGGTTTCTTGGTGATAGTTCCAACCACAATATAGCAGGGAAACTAGGCCAGATCCGCCATTAGCTTGCATTCCTCGTGTTTCGCGCCAAAAGGGAAAAAGATTAAGGGCAAAAGGAAGCAACGAGCTGATTCAGTCCGTATATGGCACAACGATTGCTGAAGCTGCGGGAGGAGGGAACTAGGAAAAAAGCAGTTAAAAGGGGGGCGTTCTCGCGGGTTGGTCCTTTAATGCCGGCTATTCATCGACTAACGACAGCCACACTGGAGATGGTCACTCACTAGCTGGCCGTTGAACCCAGGGGTAAAAGACTCCGGACCGGCTTCTATTTGCCTCTCAGTTAAGTAAAAGCTCAGTCAGGGACGAGAAACAACGCCTCGTCGCCAGAGTCCGTCCCAACTTCTCCACACGCGGAGTCGGCTGTCATCAGCATCAGCCTACGGTGGCCTCCTCGCGGTGGAAGGCAAAAGCATGATTTGGTCATGTTTATGCCTCCTGGCCATCGTGTCTTCTCTTCTTCCTTTTCAGCCACTTTATCGAGTATTTGCTGCCCCCCTCCCCCGGCGTCCAAATCCCGGAATCTGCCTCCGGTAGCCTCTCGCCAAATGCAACGCTGCACGCACAGGGATTTCCCAATAAACAACCAGGGGGGGGGAAGCTTTTCTTTTGGATGTGTGTCTCCTTTTTTTCTCTTTCTCGCTCTCCTTTTTTGGCTCTGCCTCTGGTTTTAATCTCAACCCCGGGTTCCCTCGCGCCCTCCCCCACCCGGGCACTCGTTCGCGCGTCGTGTTCTGATTTTCGGTCTTCCATCAGAGCTCAACGTCCTTCTCTTTTGTCTGTCGGAATCGGTTGGCGTGTCCAGTGATTTTCTGTTGTCGCTGCGCTGCCAAGTTCCTCGAGACAGAAACCCATTTTCTTCTGCCGATTCTAACGAGGCTATCACAGCACCTCGCTCCACATCTCTGGTGCTGTTGTTGTTGTTTCTTGCCCCCGTCCTCGACACTCGCGTAATTCTGTACAGTAGCTTGCAGGAGGCGCACAGAAGCTGCTCCGTACGTCCTCCCAAGCTGTCGGATATGGTGGGTTGCGGACTTTTCCTGCTGCCAGGTACCCCTTCTCGTCAGGCCTTGTCACACGCTCGCAGTGTGGTCGTGTTGGCCCGAGGACGCCTTTTCCTTTTGGCTTGTTCCTCAATGCCGTTCCGGCCCCGGGTAGTATTTCTCGTCGTGATAGGGGGGAGAAGTTCCCTCGCCATTGACCGTGCAGCATGCATGCCGAAATAGCAAACACCACCGAGAATCCGCCACTGCATCAGCAATATGTCGCGGAAGCTATTATACCAAGATGTTCACTGGTGGCCACTTGACGAGCAGCACAAAAAACAGCCAAGTGAGCGGGTATATCAGCTGGTATTAATGCCCCTGGGAGAGGTGAAAGAGTGCGACCTTTTTCTTTTTGCATATGCGAGCCCTGTGCGCCCCTGCATAGATAGCCCACCAGCGAGAGGTCCGAACGCACGCCTGCATATTGCCGCATGCATGTGTGTGTGCAGGTCGGCATGGGGGAGGAGACATTAACTGGAAGAGTGCTAGCTCGGCCGTCTTTCATTTTCTTTGTTGCTGTGATCTCCCACGCCCGAAAAGGGACCACACACCAGAGAGGGCTCGAGAGCCCACCAGTGCTCATATCTCAACATTCAACCCCGAATCAGACCGCTCGGAATGCCCGCTGTGCACTCACTGTCTCGTATGTACGCTATTTAAGCTGTCATCTTACTTTGGTCCACAAATTCTTCGGTCTTTGTTGGCGTGCGTGTGTGTGTGGTTCCTCGCTTCCGATCAAGACTGAGAGGAGACAACTTTGTTTACTCTCCGCGCGGTCCGGGGCCACTGGGCACTGGCTGAACCCTAATACGGGACGTGGTCCACTGCCGCATGGTCCTGGCCAAAGCTTCGGCACATCGTGGTTTTTTATTTCTCCTATCGCGGGTGTTCGTAAATGCCACCAAGTGGTCAGTGTCTGGAGGTGCGCACTATACTCAATTCGATGTGGACTTCGACATGGCTTCAAGTTCGGACTTGAGCCGGCGGATATACACGGAGACACGCCGCGAGTATTTCGTGTCTTTTCCGTTGTTTACGCACTCCTACAGTACCATTCGGGTGCCCAAGAAGGTAATCATTCCACCTGCAAGGCTTATCTACATTGGGGAATTATCGCCGCCTCTGCAATTTCCCCCCGTCACACACTCGATGCTCTGGGTGTGCCCCGGGAGAGTGGGAAAGAGGGAGAACAAGAAAAGAAAGCAAGAAAACAGCATGTTGTCTGTCCACACCACGATGGGAAGAAGAAATCACTCTAGCCTTGCCTGGGAAACAAACATCCCATGGATCAGCACCCGTTCCAACGAAGATTTAGCAGGTTTTCATGAACGACGCAGTGAGAGCAATGCAAAGCTCACCTTGGTTTGATAGGTCCTGTACTGTATAGAAGGGGGGGAAACAAAAACCCGCCTGGCATGATCTTAGTGCAGTGTCTTTTTTCCTTCCAAAACACGCCGGGTTTCAATGGAGATTGGATGGTCCGTGATCTTCTCGGTGCTGGCCAGTCATTTGCAACGGTGTGTGAGCGCGTCAAGGAGCCTATATCTGCAAGCCCTCCCCCTTCATAAGGTTTGGGGGTCGGGTTCCAAGCTCTCAGCACGGAGTGATTGTTCAGACGTTCACTTTACCACGTCACTTAAGAGGCTTGGCTCGCTCTCTTCCACGTCTTGCCAGCCGAACAGAAAGAGAGCGGGAAGAAAGTCGGGCCTGCAACACGTCTGTCGGAGATGCTGTGGAGCCCGAGACAACTCTGGTCGGCGTTTGTGAGATGAAAACTGGGCTTCACCGTCGTTTTTCTTCACGTTGCAAGTGCACTGTAGGAAAGAGAAGTTGGTTCTTGGGAGAATGTCAGTTGGATGTTTCTCGGACGAGTGCTGGAACCAGCCAGATCATGGGCACGCACACCGGATGGGAGAGTTGTGGTAGGGTTGGGGTTGGACGGTTGGTCTCCTCCTGTGCCTAAAATTATATCAAGGGTCCATCAGTCTACCCGAGTTTGAACTCCTCAAGCCGTGGTCGGGGTCTTCTTCATGTTCTGTGAGCTTACAGGCCAGATAATGCACGACGAACGCGAGGAGCCGCCCTGGTGCTTGTGCTCCGTGCACGGTTTTCACTCTCCTCCGCATGATTGAGGTCACCGGCTCCCAACACCTCAGTGGCCAGAATCTGAAGCCCGTCAGACGGATCGGAGACTGACAGGCGAGTCTGTCCACGCCGCACAGGTGCAGCAGATGCACACACTGTACAGTTGGAAGCAGCTTTAAGTGTGGCGGCTTCATAAATTGTCCGCGCCGCCGTTCGAATTGCCATTTGCTGCCGCCCCAACTGGATTGTATGTAAGTACTGAACTGTACAGTACGGTGTAATCCCGAAAGAAACCTGGCTTTCATCCCTTGCTCGGATGTATTCCGATGCCGAAAGGCTCTCGTGCTTCATCCCTTGTGGCTTGTGGCGGAGACGGCATCTCATGCGGTGCCTTCAGACGTGAGAGTGCCCCCGTGGTGAATAACCTCAAGATGGACGGACAGGACTGTTGGTATCTACCGTACAGAAACAGTGCAGCTAGGAGACCCCCCGGATACTACTCATAGAACACTTAGAGAACCATTCCATCATACATGTTCTGGAGTCCGAGGCTGTCTGTTCGCTTCGTTCGTTCTGTGGGTTGTTCCATGTTCACCCCCCCTCAAAATCGCTGCTGGGAAGCCCGGATACCTCCAGATCCCACGCTGACGAGACAAGAGCCCTTGACGATGGTTGCAGTTGACATGCAGACACCAAAACACCGTCAGAGACACGAGAGAGAAAACATCATCTCCCGATTCTCCCCCCCTTCCCCCCCACCTGGAATCCTCATGGTACCTGGTGGGAAAGACACCAGATGTGTCTGTGGTTTTTCCTCTTTCTTTGCTGGAGAGCCCTGACCACGGCCCCCCGTCCCGCCCACACCTTTATTTGATATCTTTACGCGCGCTCGGGCGTGATCCAATCTCCTTCAGACACGGACCAGAGATCACGCAACGGATTAGAATTCTTCTCAATAGATTGGGTAGCACCTGGAGGAAGAGTCTGTTTGTCGAGTGTTCGTCGAGTGGGCTGCTCCAAGGAACGTCTTACGGAGTACAGGACAAAAGAAAACGAAATTCTGCAACCAAAACACTCCCACCCTCGCTGACCACCCCCCCCCCCGGCTCTGCCCGGTGTGTTGGAGAGCGTCAAAGAGTTCGATATCAGACGCCAATCGGGGGCGACGATCGGAGGAAAGCAGGAGGAAGGAAAGAGTGGGTTGGTACAACCAGAGAGAGACTCTTCTCCGTCCTGTATACGCAAGTTGGGCTGGCTCTATAAGATGAGTCTTACACCTCTCACGCCGAAACCGCCGAGAACCAGTGGAAACGCGAAGCATGCAACTTGATACCGGTATAATTTCAGCACGTCGTCCTATATCAGAAGCATCATGGGAGGCACAGCGAGCATTACCACGCAATACCATACTATCCAACTGATATTCCGCACAGAGCCGTTTGTGCTCATTTTACGTGGATATGTCAGTGTTATATCGGTGGTCGAACCCTTACTTGTGCCGCACCAGTGTCAAACAGTTTATGCTTTCCGGCTTGGATGCTAAACAGAGAGAATTAAACCGCATGCATACCGCATCAGCACTGACCGAGAGGATTGTCGATTGTGTGTGTGTGTGTGGGTGTGTGTTTTGGATGTTCTCCAAGGATAACACAAACAAGAAGGCTTTTGCATAAAGCATCTCGGCCCCTACACCAGGTTCTGGCCGCGTGCACATCCCTGACCATTCTGAGACTGTCTGCCTTTTTGAGGGAGAGTGACGAGTCTGCGTGGAGAGACACAGCTTTTGCATAGAGGCGCATTTGAATGTCTGTGTTTCTCTAGGTTTGCGGGCTGTGCAAGATGAAATCGGACTTGTCACTGTGAGAGAAGCGGCAAAAAAGAGACAGATACACTCTAAAACAATATCAAACTGTCATATTCGGGGGCTTTTGCGTGGTGGGTGAGGCTCACGATGGAGAAAAAAGGAAGCATATATCGACACACCACACACAACTTGGTATGCCACGGAGTAAACGACAACAGGAACTCCCCCAAGCCTCCGGAGCCACTGAGCTCGTCGTCTTTCCCACGCATCGATTTGTCGGGCGGCAACCGAGAAGAGAAGAAGAAAAAGAGTAGAGAGCCCACATCTGGCGGTCTGCGGAGAGTTGAGAGTGTTTGATCGACTCGGAGACATACATGAGCACAAAGAAAGACAAAAAGCTCCGCCCTCTCGCCCATCATGGATAAGTCGATGAGAGTCCAAATCGATAACGTTAAGAGAACAATCTCAGGACCCCAAACTTTATTGCTTCGTGGGCCCCACGTTGAGCTTGCTTCTCCCCCTCACATAAAACATTGTATAGACACACTGACCTTCTTTTCTACGGCATACGCATGATATGATGGCCGAACACACCCAGAGAAACACACAAATGAGGCGAGAACTCACCAATCGTGACCGTGCGGGCATGTTTGCAAGAGCCATCCCTGCCCGCAGGAACACCAGAGGCCGAGACCGGGAGGGGTTGTGATACACTTGAGGGAGATGATGTGGATAGACACACCTCCGCACATAGACATGGAGAGCCACAGAGACGGGGAGAATCGAGAATCGAGAGCACTGATAGTGTGTGGCATGCGCACGTAGAGCTGCACGTCGTGCCATCGACATGGGGCGAAGGCATGATGCTGTGTTTGTGCGCTCCTGATTCTCCGCGTGATGTTCTGTGGCTGTTGTTTGGTGGTGCGGTGTCGTCAGGTAGTTGGAGACGAGCCCAGACAGAGGCAGCTGCGTTGAGCCTCATATGGCGTCTCCGGCCTCCCGATGCCGGCCGGAACGCCGCCTCCGGCCCCGCTCCGAGTGCAACTGCTCGACCACCCACTGCACCCAGCGCTTGACCTCTCCCACCTCCTGCACATGCAGGTGCATCTGAGAAACCAAAGTCTTGCTACGGTACCCGACATGACCTGGAATGCCCTGCATGCAGAAAAGGTGCACCATGGCGCCGGAAGCGCAGTGCCTCAAGATCACCAAGTATCGGCGCCGCGTGCAGCCGGATGTCACGCCCACCGGATCCAAACCCCAGAGGAAGAGTAAGCGAGGACTCAATACGCACATATAAATCATAAGACAATGCATCCGCGGCGCAGCAAGCTGTGGTTGATGCCGACCGCGGATCTCGTTTCCTGAGCGAGAGAGGAAGCCCAGGCTGTCTCTCTCTCTCTCTCCCACGCGGGCCGGCTGGTGAGTTCGACAACCCGGGCCTATCTCAACTTGCCCCGCGAGTCGTCTATCCCGCCTGCAGCGCTCGCATTGTACTGGATTTCCCCCGTCGCCTCAAACCCCCTCCCGCGGCCTTCCTCTCTGGCAGGTGAAGCTTCACGAGAGGTCCCCTCCCCATATGATCACCGGCGATCTGTGGCCCCCCTTCGTACCGGAGATCCAGCAACTGGTGCAACATTCCCAGTCCCGGGAAAAAACAGCAACCACAAGACGGAGGAACAACCCCTCTCTCGAGCATCACTACATGCACGCCAAAAAGAGGGGATAGACATCTAAACATGGACCTGGTATGGCTCTGCACACTTTCCTTTTTCCTGATATGCACGACTGATCCCCCGAAGATCCCCTCCCAAACATCGTCACCCTCCCCTCTGGGCTCAAACTGTAGATCTCTCTCTCTCTCTCTCTCTCTCTCTCTGTGCCGCCTCTTCTCACCCACACATCCTCTGAAGGCCATGCAAAGCTCTGGGAAGGCTATATAGTAGGGCCGCCAGATCGTCGAAGGAGTTATGCTCTCGACATGGACGTAGAGCACTAAAGCAAAACAGCCACCAGGGAACGAACAAACACACTCACAGACCACAATTCATGCTGCCTGCCTCCTGGATTGCCCTGTATATATGCATAACCTCACAGACAAGGCTCTGGCCATGCCGACCCGGGAAGGGGAATAGAAAACAAGAAACCAAACAGAACAGAGCGGAAGGGGAGAAGGGGAAACCGATTTTCCGTTTGGTGTGTTGTTTGAACCGGTGTTTCTTGATTATGCCCGAACGGTGTTGGACGGGGGACGTGGGAGTTGAAGACACTTCGTCGTGGCGAGGCTTGGACGTCGGACGATAAGCCTGGGGACAATGTAGACATTCAGTAGACCAGAGCGGAAAGGAAGAGAGACGTCAGATCTGCCCTTAAAGGCCTTGACAAACACCTTCAAGTGGTAAACATAGGCAACTTGAGTCGTGGAGACGCATAGATCTAGACAAAAGGAACCACACGACAAAAAGGAATAACAATCCGTAACTCCATGTCCATCACCCCAAGGACCGTTTCGCCAAAAGCAAGCCTTCGTAAGATACACCAGCAAAAGAAACACCGGGGATCCCATCATGTGTTTGTTCAAGCAGACCAACCAACCCCATCATCACCGTGAACACAGCCGCACCCCAAGGACCGTTTCGCCAAAAGCAAGCCTTCGTAAGATACACCAGCAAAAGACACACCGGGGATCCCATCAAGTGTTTGTTCATGCAGACCAACCAACCCCATCATCACCGTGAACACAGCCGCACCCCGCGTCCCACACTCCCCGTATCAAACACCTCCACCAGGCCAGCCGCGACGGCCTCTTCAAGCACCCAGTCAAACGCGAGCCCGTAGCACTGCCGCCACTTGTGCGCGCCCCACCGGAACCCGCCGCTGCTGCCGCCGGCGGCTCCCCCCCCTCCCGAGCCCCGCCCGCGGCTCGGCGCGTTCCACTGGGCACCCGGCGCGCGCCCGCCCGCCGCCGGGGCCGATCCCGTGCCGGTCCACACCTCGCCGCGCTCGATCTTGGCCTGCGGGNCCCACCGCTCGCGCAGGTACGATTCCGGCATCTCGCCGAACTTGGTCTGCTGCAGCAGCGCGGTGACGTGGGCCAGCGCCGACGCCGCCAGCTTGACCAGCGAGCCCAGCCCCGGCTGCGAAAGCACCATGGTCGGGCCGGCCGGGCCGGCGGCGGCGGCTGTGGGGCGCGCGCGCGGGGTCACGCCCGATGACGAGTAGAAGCTCGGCGCGGCGCCGGGGCCGCCGGCGCGCGTGGCCGCGGTGTAGCCGGTGCCGAGCACCGCGCGGCCGGCGCTCCCGCCGACGGCGTCGAGTGAGCCAGTCGGCGCGCGCGAGATATTCGCCATTGAGAACGTGGCTGGTGCCGTGCTGCCCACCGCACCGCCGGCGTGTGAGCTGGGCGCGGCGACCAGGAACCCGGCCTGCACGAGGCTGTCTTCCTGCGCTCGGGACAACGTGCCAGCCAGGGCCCCCTCCGCCGACACCGTCCCGCCGTCCAAGACGCGCAGGAACGCATCACGCGTGTCCGGCTCCATCTCCACCGCGCGCACCGCAGCCCGCACGTCATCCGCGCGGACCACGCCATCAAAGCGGCCGCGCACGACCAGCCGGAGGAGCACGCCGCCACGCACCAGCTCCGCGAGCTCGCGCTCGGTGGCCGTGGCCGACGGGACCACCGTGAGGATGTGGTTTGTCGCCACGGCGCGCGGGAGCGTATCGCGGAACACCTCGATCTCGGCGATGCGGGCGGGCGAGAGCGCCACCGACGCATTCGCGTACGGCGAGAACATGCGCCGGCGGATGTGCTGCATGGCCTGCATCGCGTCGCGCAGGTTCACATCCGAGTTCAGGGCTTGGATCAGCCCGTGGTCGTCCAGCGGGACTTGCAAGATACTGTCATCTTGTCCGCCGGTGCTTCCGCTACTTTGGTTCTTGTTTGCTGTTGATCTCGCTGGTGCTGGCCCCGATCGGCGTTTGGTTACTCTGTTTCCCCCAAGAATTGATCGCAAGCTTTTGGACATATATGGAATAAGAAGACCGATAGAGAGCTTAACAGAGTGAGGAAGATTCTGGCCGCAGTCGTGAGATCGTGATGAGATTTAGCAAGATATTGACGGAGAAGATTCGATGGATGGGAATTGGAAAGGAACGATGACCGTGATTATTAACAGCGCTAACCCGAATTTGAGTGTCGTTAACCCTAACTTCAAACAGCATCATCACTTGCACATTATAGTTCCTACCACGGATAACTTCAGACATGAACATGTATACAATTATATTTAGCAGATTAAACCCCAAGAAATCGAATTTTCCAATCCATTCAGCGCCCCGTCCCAGCCCAAAAAAGAGAAAACCTGAAAAAAAAAAGAAAAAAAAAAGAATTCAGATATCCAAACACAAGAGCCATTCTATATCTATCTCAACGACTATATCCTCCTCATCGTAGACAACAAAAAAGACAACAAAATCAGAGTTTATCTCCAGATTAGCCCGCCATCGTAAGGATATACGACGTTATCGAACTCATGCGCTCACTGGTCAACTTCAACGACACCAACAACAGCTCGCGCGCGACTTCGGGCTCTTCAGTCTGCATCTTCGCCCACTTCTCCACTCCCAAAGACCACAGCACAGCATCGCGCTCCACAATCGCCGTTGCCGTTCTCTGCGTCTCGGAGAAGAATGGCAGCTCGCCACAAGTTGTGCCGGCAACGATGCACTCCGACAGGTAGCCCTGGGGCAAGTAGTATTCCACACGAATGATGCCCTTCTCCACGAGGTAGAACGCTTTGGCTTCTTCACCTCGCTCAAACAGCTCTTTCCCTGCCGGAAGCTCCTCGCGCGCAAAATACGGCACGGCTCGAAACCAGAAATCCTCGTTCTTGGTGCTCAGCTCGTGGAAGATTCTTAACATGAGCCGGAGCGGTTCGCGGAAGTTTTGCCACTTTGAAGACCGTGTAACCTCTGGCCGATCCAGAGTCTGCTGAGCGGCCTGGTACAAGAGGGTGCGTCGCGGGGAGTTGTGTGCCATATCGATAATGCCAGTACCCGCCACTGCTGTCCCGGCTGGAGCCCGTGTGGTGGGGACATCGACAACAGCTGTCTCTGAGCCACTCATTCCGTCCAGACCGTCAGCCTGGTTCGCATAGAAAGTTTTGAGCAGCTCATTCTCACAGCTCTCAAGCGCAGAATTCAAATCTGGGAGTAGGCGCACGCCCACGTCGTCGCCCGTGAGTCCCAATGCACGGAGAGATCGGCCAAGCTCGCTCTCAGCATCAACACCACTGACAATCAGCTCGATGCTTTTACGCCGGAGAAGTCTGCTGATAGTGTTAAAGGCCTCGCCTGCACTGTAGTCGAGGCCAGTGACCTGCCACATATCTAGAATGAGGAACTTGATCGGCCGTTCGTTGAAGGCATGATCGTTCAGGAGAGCACGGATTCCTTCCTCAACGCTAACAATAGTGCCGAAGAAGAGATAACCCAGAAGCTTCACAATGTAGATCTGCTTGCCAACTTGCTGGAGGTAGTGGTGTTGAGATGGATTCCGTCGGACAGTTGACGTTACAATCTCTCCGTCGTATGTTGCACGAACTGCGGGTACCCGTGAAGCCTGGAAAATCAGCGATACAAACGCAAGCAGAATGCCAACGCCGATTCCAATGACAAAGTCGTATGTACCCATGATCAGCACAATGATAAGCACGGTAATGTACTCAGCAACCTTAAGCTTCTTTCTGGGTAGCCAGACGGCATCAAGCAGGAGCTCAAAGCCGAGATCGAAGATAAGCGTGCCGACCATCATGACCGGGATGAAGCCGACAAGTCCGGGCCCAATCACCAGAATGAGAAACGTGAGCCCAGCCAGCATGAATCCTGCGAGGCGGCTGTCTCCTCCCGATCGGATGAAAAATACCGTGTTGGCGTACACAAGATAGTTTTGGATACTCCCGGCAGCTCCCGACAAGAAGTTCGATACTCCGTGAAGCTTGAGCTCTCGGTCAAGGTCGGCGTGATCTTCTCCAGTGTTAAGTGCCAGAGCGGGGACATTAATTGGAACATGCAGGACGCCGAAGAATGTCAAAGCAAACATTGCAGGGATGGTTTCGACAATTGCACCCCAATGAACTAGTTTGAATTCTACAGACAACCGAAAGATGCATGATATAGAGTTAGAAGACATGAAATGAATGAAAACCCCGGAAGGGGATGCCCTAGTGAGAGTAGTATTGAAATAGGGGAGACTCACGGTATAGGGTATAAAAGTACCACCAAGGCTCACCGGCAGGCGGGCCGGTGAAAATCCAGCCAGCATCACGCAGAGAGTCGGTATCAAGCTGGTTGATGGCAAGGACGCAAGTGTAAAACACGAGCGGGATACTCAGGATGAACAGCGGCAAAAAGTATTTCGACTGGACCTTGGAGTGACCATAGAAAAGAGTTATGGCAAGACCCAGTGGCAACAACCATTGAGGAAGGGTGTCGGCACGCAGAAGCCGGTGCAGGGTATCGAGATCGTAGTCGAGGCTGCCGTCAAGACGTGCCGAAACCTCAATACCAGTGACAACGAGGAAAAACCCAACACCTCCGATACAGCCGATGAGGATGTGGCGCGGAATGAATCCCACCATGTATCCAAATTGGAACTGGCCCATCAGATAGAAGACAGTACCGGTCAACATTGAGCTCAACGCGTAAGACGTGATGGTTGTGGCGATGACTGCATCCGGTTGGTCTTCACCAACTCGGGCGGTAATAGTCTGTGCCATATTGTGAAAAAACGGAACAACCTCGATCTGAAGAGAGAAAGACGTTAGAGCGGCCATACAAACGGGGGTGAAAAGGAAACCAAGAGGGATACATACCAGTTCTGATCCAACACCACCCTTGAAGATGCTTCCCGAAGAGAACACCAGTTGTGACAGGATGGTGCTGACGTAGAAGATGGAGATTCCAGCCGATCCCAGATTGGCAAAGATCGGAGTACCAAGTGGAAAGAGAATCATACCATAAGACAGAGCGTCAAGGATGTTCAGCAAGAGTCCAACGATAACCGCTGGGAGGCATTTAGCAGGGGCAACAACAACAGTGTCGAAGATGGCCCTGCGGTCCCAAGCCCGAGGGTTCAGGACGATGCGCGAGGCTTGGACGGCGCGAGAGGCAAGGCCACGACTTCTAGGCTTGAAGCTACCATGAGTCCAGACAAGGGATTCACTGTCGTCGTCAGTATCGCCGTGTTCGACATCTCCAGCATTCTTCTGACGCTCCAAGTCAGGGTCCAGAATACCGGGAGGATAAAAGGCGGCGTTCGAAGGACGCGGGGTTCTCTTGGCGATTGGAAAAGGAGGGATGCTCATGTATGACTGGTCGGTGATAGACGAATCTCGAAGCTGATGGTTCCCAAGAAGCGGCGTCGTTTCGTGATCATCGCGGAGAGGAGACACCGTCGGCGGAGAGAGCAAATGGGAATCTGAGATTCTTTGGGAAGGAGGCTGTTTCGACGGTGTTGTGGCCGGAATGAGCTTTGCTTTGGAAACGGATGATTCGTTGGGTGGGGAGTCTGGCGGAGTGCGTCGAAGCATGTTGGCAATGATTGAAGGACCATCCTCCGGGCCACTGTCGCCAAGGTCGGGCTGGTTTGAGCCCCGGGAGCTGGACGACTCGGAAGAAACATGGTGTATGGTTGGAAGTGGTTCGGCGTGTGACAAGAGAGAGCGGCGGCCGCGAGAGGGAGAAGACGAAGAACGGGAGGATCGGGGATTTGGTGCCGAGGCTCGGGCTGGAGACAACAGAGAGACAGCAGCGGCCATATCAGCTCGATTTCCGGCAAGAACATAGGAAGCCAGCTCTGCGGTGTCTTCCCGGACGCTCTGAGCCTGTTGAACGGGATCTAAGTGACCTATGAGGGGGACAGAAACAGGATGAAAGCGTTAGTATTGAGTAAGGAGGCCAAGAAGAGATGTTGACAAGCATAGACAGCTCTAGGCTACCAATAAGGAGGAAGGGAAGCTACCATACCTATGTCGTCACGAACATTTCCGTGGACAAAGGATCGGATAGGCTCTCGGAGTCCAGTGGAGCCGTAGGAAGTGGCTAGAGCTCGTGTTTCGCCAGCAACACTTCGAGACCCATCGGGGGAGCCAACAAGGTCACTGAGGGCACTATGCTGACGACGAGAGTCTGTGTTTACAGAGGAAGCTCTGGATCGCCATGGCGAGAAGGAGGGTCTTAGTGGGGACGACATTGTGGATGGCGTCAGGAAGGACGGAGATGAGGCCGGCCGGTTCAGATTTATGCTAGAAGAAAGGAAGAAGAGGGAGAGGGAGAGTCCCACAAAGCAAGATGGGGGGAGTAGGGTGCCACCGGGAGGAAGTATCTAAATGCGGTTATATGCAAGCTGGGTGGTTGTGTGTGGGCGGGTGTAAGAGCCCATGCACAGTGCAGGCTGGCGGTTCGTCAGAGTAAATGCCGGAGCACCAATGGAGAGCTGTGGCGGGAAGGTATGGCCACAAGAGCCACAGGTGTAAGCAGCCGGGCGACCTGATATAGCGAGGTGAGTGCCGGAGACAACAGCCAAAGGGGTGTCAAAAGGAAAGGTAATTGGGGGGCGGATCCTCGGACGTCTACCGGGGAGTGAAGCCCGACATAAGAGGGGAGCTCATCGAGTCGGGGACTGGGCGGCGGAACCCCGGGGTCAGCGAGATGCCGACTGACTGCCTGTGTAGTATAACTATGAGGAAGCAACGACAGAGTCTCAGAAAGCTGAAGTTGGCACTTGGTGGTGCGTCTCGTGCAAACGCTGGAGATACTGGAGCTTAGCTGGACAATGAAGCCAAGGAAAGCCTAGCTTGGACAACTGGCGACTGACGACGGGAACTGCACGGAAGACGTAAGGCACACGCAGGAAACAGGATGGAGGAACGGACAGCCGGCGAGCTTTAGAGAGGATAGCGAGAGAGCAATAGTTTGGCTATGAAATAATCATGAGAATGGCCACGCACTCTATGACGTGATCGGCAAGCCCAGACTTCACAGTATGTGGCAGCAGTTTCTGGAATCGATACAGGGTGTTGGATGATGGAGAATGCGATGAGATGATCGTGTATGATGGACAGAAACAGGAATCTATGATATTGCTAATGAAGAGAGGTTGAAGGCGAGATGAAGGGAATATAGAGAGGAGAACAAGAAAAGAAGAGAGTGAAGATGAAGACGAAGATGGCAAAAAGAAGCAGATGAGGTAAGTGTCCTACTGTTTGCTAGTGACGATATCGAGGAAGGAGCGACTCAGTAGAGCAATTGACTTTTTTTGGGAGGACCGATAAGAACTTTTTTTTTCCCTTGCTCCCTCCCAATTGCTCCCGCATTTATTTGTTGCATTGGCATGCAAGGTAGATTTTCATAGGAGCATCGACCACAAGATACTTCGCTTCGATTCCATGCATACAGTACATACCTCGTTCTATCTAGCGCGCCTCTCCTGCGTTCCATAGCGCCGAAAATCCACAAATATATTTTTTCCTCTCTATTCCGGATTCCAGGTGCGATGATGGAACTTGGCAAAATCCTTCACTAGATCTAGTAGGAAACTTATGGGGCTCTCTCTTATAAGGGTTTCTCTTCCTCTCCCTCTTACATGCCAGCCACTTGACAACAGACGACGACAGATGGCGAGACAGAGGTGTAATGATGGGGAAGAAATTGGAGGAAACCCGTCTCATGCCAGCCAATTCCTGGAGTCAGATCTAGGTGAGGGTATCTCTGAATATAGGATATATCTGGAAAAGAAAAAGACATCCAGTCTTCCCCGACACAGTGCAGGCCAGTACTCTCTTCCAAAGAAAAAAAATATTGGGTTGATTTTGTTTTATCCGGCCCTGTGAAATTTTTTCCATGTTCGTCACGGCATTCATTCCCCCCTCAGCGTTACAGCACTTCCTCACCAGCAAATTTGTTCTGGTCCATCCATTAAAAACCAGTGAAGGCCGTGGCAAATACTCTCCATTGGTTGGACCACAATACAGGCAGGGATGGCTGGATGGTGGCTATGATGCGTGAGTGAGGCTAATGCAAGGAAAGCGGGCACTCACATCATCGGGGACCCAAGGGTTTTTGGATGGCCTAGGGGAGGTGTTTTGGAGTCTGTAACGGCCATCATGGGGAGGAGAAGGGGGAGGAGAAGGAAGATGGAGGCTGGTATACAGGGGAGAATGTACTGTACGGGCACATATAGTAGAGACCGAGGAGGAAAAGTTGGTGATGGTGTGAAGTTGGAGAAGGTGAGTTTGCACAGGAGAGGCCACGAGGAGAGAACAGCCGCATGTGTATTGCATACCAGCCGTTGATGCATCCGGGGGTTTACAGGGACTTACAGTACACAACCACCTAATCCCAAGCTGATGAAAGAGAGGAATACGCGGAAGACTTGATGGTGGACTATTCATCTGCCAAATTTTTGGAACATGGCCGTTGTATATTGAGGGATCACCTACGCCACGCACAGCTACGGACACTCAAAAAACGTTCAAGTCTCATGATGTGCAAAATCTCTTGACCATCCAGATATGGAGATCGGTGTTCTAGCCCGGGGAATCTGAGTGCATATCCGTGGACCAATTGGATGCTGCGGTGATACCCATGCATCGTCGTCGGCCGTGGGTTGTTGACAGCGGACTTCCAGAGGATGAATGTTGAGATCTGGACCTCAGCTATTCTGGCCTGCAAGCAAATGCTGAACCGAGCATCCGACTTACAGACTATATTGGAGTGGAAAAGCATCCAACGGCATGCGTCCCTCTGCCCATATGCCGTATCTGGTCTCTGTCCTTGTTTTCCGCCGTTCTTCTCGCACCCCTTGCCCGTCTCCAGATTCTGCATGAACTTGCCAACTTGGGATCACAGCGTCAACAACCCCGTGCTAGTTAGGACAACATGCCAGACATACTACTCCGTCCTATAGAGGCACACATCCCACCACCAGGGGTTCTCCTCCTGTCAAAGAAGCTTGGCCTTGATGGCCCTACTGATGTCGAAGCACCTCGGTTTTAGTTGATCCAAACGCCATCTTATCTTCTTGCTAGATCTGAAAAATGGCCACCATAGGTTTGCACACGGAACAGAACATACAGAAGAACCTGAAATCTCGTATCTTCCGAAATGCAAGATCCTCCGTAGTCCACAAATTGTTTAGCGAGGCCTATAGATGAAGACGAAAAGAAAAGGAAGAAAGATGTTATAGGTCGGTCTATATCCTATCTGGAGATAAAAATACCCGCCGGGAACACAACGAATGAACATTCTGGACTGGCCTCGACCTCCTGAACGCGGCGTTCATTTCTCCTTTCGTGGGTTTTCGTGGGGCCGCTGAACCCACAGTAACCAGACACAAAATATAAAATTTTAATCCCCCGAGCAAAGGAAAGGCAAAGAAGAAAAAACGTTCAGCACATGACATCCCACCCTGCATATAACACAGCCGGTCCGCTTACACTGAACCTGTCACACACAGCTCCTCGCTCTGTCTGGGGGGTTTTTGGAGAGAGTTGTGGGGTTTTGGGGAGGCACGGCTGTGCATCGAACACTCCGTAGACACGCCTGGTGATATTTGAAGAGCCGAAACACTTGCTTACCGTCGGTGGCACATTCGTTGTTGGAGACATTGGGGAAAGGGTAAAAGAAAAGTCTTATAGCATATGGAGCAATAGTCCCCAGGACGGGTAACGGTGCCATCGAGGCTTCTCGTGACCCGCAGGGTGGCCAAATACTCAGAGTTGAGCCGAGTACAAGTCCTTCTCCTAGACATTCCTGGCCCTCACAAGCCGTGTCAGTTGAGAAGAAGCCTGAGTCTCTGAAAGGAAGAAGAAAATTCAAAAAAAAACACCCCAGCCATGATGTTGCTCAAAAGCACCATGTTCGTGATATCTTGCTTCACTTTGCTCTACCGCTCGCCTTCGTATCGAGGTACTACTACGACGTATCTACCTGGGAGCGTGATCTTGCGTTTGTTTTGCGTCAAACGGTTTAATCTGACCAGATGGAAAACACCCAACCAGGCTGAACCAGCCGAGATAAAACCACACACACCCCAGGCCCTCTTTCTCCCGCGCATACCCGCCCCGGCTCTGCCCTCTCCCCCCCGGCCTTCATTCTCTCATCGTCCCCGCCTGGATTCCAGACTCTCAGGGCTGCGCTTGGGTTCGTGTTCGTTCTCCTGGCCTCGTTGTTTATCGGCCGAACGAACCAAAGGGCTGATGGAGTTTATCCTGTGGGCGCCAGCCTCACAGACCGTTGTCCACCTGCTTCTTGGATCGGCCAATCATCCCGGAGTGGTCTGCGGGAGATGACGGAAACCTGCAACTTCTGTTTCTTGGCTTCCTCTTTTGCTTTGCGAAATGATCCCTCCCAGCCCTTGAACATGGACTTGCCTATGTTTTGCACTTGGGCCGCCGTCACTTCGTCCTTGCTGGTTGGAGATCCTAGGGTTACCTAGGGCTACACCGACAGCATCTTCACAACCTCACCGAGGAAACAGGATCTGAACTTTCCACATTGCAAGTCATGCCATGGCTATGTTTGAGAGAAAAGAGACTTGCTCCCTTCATCTGCAATGACTCGGGGTAGCTCTCCACATACAAAGAATGTCCTGAGAATGTTTCTTCCTGGGCAGATGCTTCCCTTGCTGAGGTTTCGGCTCCGCATACCAAGAAGAAAAGAGGGCTCACAAAGTCCACGTCCACATTCAGATGCTGGCCCTACGAAGTCCCTAAGGGATGGGCCGTGAGTCCTCGCCGAGAAGTGAGAACCATTGAAGAGAAAGGGGGGGAGGTGAACAGATAATCTCCGACCAAGATTCCAGTAAACCTGGAGGGGAACCGGCCCAGGAGGCGGGTTGAGATTTCATCAGCCGGCGCTTTCAGGTTTACGAGTATCAGACAGACACGCCATGGCTCGGCCAAGGGAATGAGCTTCATTGATCGGTTGCTATGAGCACAGGTCCTCCCCAAACAACCCAGCGAAACAAGCTTATATGTACATATCTCGGTTGATACTTAAAACCTCCAGCAACCCCAAGCCCAGCCATATACGAGTACCGCAAATCGTCATAACTCATTCGTATGATGCTAACCAAGCATCGACGCATAACAATGCCCCCAAAAAGAGAAACCAAAAAAATTAAACGCCAGAGGACAAACACGCTGACTTGCCGCCCCCATCAGACAAACTTGCCGTGACTCCCATATCCACTGTTATTGGCCAAGTTTCTGTAGATAGCCCTGTGCTATGAGGCGTTCCACATCACCGTGCCGTACGTTCAGTTGGCTGTTCTTCGTCAGCGTTATCGGCCCGTACTCGGTCTCGATTTCTCCGGCGTCCTTCAGCACCCGGACATCGATAAACAGGTCCGACGGCGGCTCCAAGCTGCCGGCGAGATCGATGTCGGTCCAGTGGCCCTTCAGCGCCGCCAGCAGATCCGTGTACTGCCGCATATACTCCTCCTCCTGGGGGCTCAGGTTACTCGACGTGGCGGCCTCGCCCGGCGGGCCACCAGCCGCCGCGCGCGCAGTCGTGGCGCCGGCGGACGCCCCACCGCCGGCGGACTGCGGCCCCGGCAGATCGACCACGTCGTAGCCCTTCCACACCAGCTCCTCCAGCTTGTCGGTGCGAGTGCGGTGGAACGCGAGCAGGCAGCGTTTGTTGCGGCGCATGGCCATGTAGTTGACCATCAGGGCGGTCGCGGCAGACGGGTGCTCGGCGGGGTCGAAGGCGCCGCCGAAGCTCTCGAGCAGCTGCGTGGCGTCTTTGTCGAGGTCGCGCACTTCGCGGGTCACTTCGCGGACCAGCTCGGTTTGGTATGGGGGCAGGTAGGTGAGGTTTTGCGCACGCTTGGCGTGTTGCACCTGTTGGGAGTTCAGTGAAGATTGCGCGTTAGTGGGAGAGTCGTGGAGGGGTTGATTCGAGGATTTGGGCCTCAAGAAGAACCGAGGGGCCAGGTCACAAATGGGGTTTCGGCGATCGAGTTCTCGCTGAAATACTGAGGTTCCGTACCAATTTATTTCCCTGGTCGCCATACATCTCGAGCTGCGTGTTGTACGCTTGTCTTTGGGAGTCTAGAACCACGGCGTCGCGTGCGCTCAGACCAGCGCGTTGTCAAATGCGGAAGTGAACAGGAGGATGCAGCAAGAGCGAAACGGTCATGGGAAGTTGATTGGACTTTCATAGATAGGAATTAGAGAAAGCTCAAGATATGTACATGAAAGAGAAATTCTGGGTTTGAATGTGCAGGAGTGGTAAAGTTGGCTGAAGAACGCGAATGTTGAAGCGAAGTCGTGTCGTGGTGAAGATTGGACGGACCCACCCCGCGCTGATAGGCCAAATTGCCCCCCTCCAAAAAGATTTTAGAAGAGACTCTCTCGGACGCCATGGTTTATTCCAGAAAACCACAGAACAGACAATCCTCCCGATTACACTTCCAAAACGAGAGACAGTAGACTCGGACAGGTGTTTTTAATTGTGCTGGATATCTCAGAACTTTTTTGAAATTTTTTTAGGCTCTGATCTAAAAACATGGGCTCCGTAGATAGCCCTCCCGAAGAAGCAGTTTTAATGCGCAGACGTTAATTACAAAGTGCAAAAGAAAGAAAACCCGGAATCCTTTAGACCATTCATGCCATTCGTGGGAGATGGGGATCTTTTTATTCGCCAACCCTGCGCCGCCGTACCGGCCATACCCTCACCAAGACACCCCCGAGAGAAGAGATTCGTTACTTTAAGCCTGTGGGGTGAGACGAGGAGAATGGTCAGCCTGGCTCGCTCTGGAATATCGCTCGGGGAAAAGCCAAGTGCTGCTCGAACTGCGTGCATGCACCGGGGAGTCCCGCCAAGGACTCCCCGAGCCTGCACGCCGCCTTTGCACCGACCGGAAGATCTCTCCCCCGGAATCCTGACACTACATGTGCTCATACCTTGACAGCAAACTTCTGCTGGGGGAAGTGAGCAGCTTTCTTCTGGATCTTAGGGAGCACAATCGAGCTCTCCTTCGCGGTTAACCGGCGGCGGATGGCGCGGGTCTGCTTGGGCCGGAGATCCAGAGGCAGGTACTTCTTGTTCTTGTAGAAGAGGCGGAGCTGGGCACGTTGCTTGGCGTTGATGACGGTCAGGACGCGGGCGATCGACTTCCGGATGTCGTGGCTGCAGAGGAGAAGCGAGGTTTTTGTTAGGATTGACTTCATGGCTAAACGAGTTGGCCCAGGTTTGGCATCGCGAAACGCCTGCATAGATGCAAGACATCACGGCGTGCCCGCAACGACGGATGGATTGCACTCACATCTTGTTCAGCTTGGTACCCGACGACACGATCTTCTGGATCCGGAGCTGGCCAAGCTCGGTCTTCAGCTCACCCAGCTGCTTGGTGAGATCCTCCTTCTTCTTGGTCCACAACTGGCCGGTCTTGACTTTCGAGCTCGACTATAGGAACATCCGCGGGGTGGACATGTTAGCATTCGATTCTGTCTGGCTATCTCTCAAGTGATAGACTCCATTCGCCGGATTCGATCGACGATATCGCAAAGGCTCCCAACATGTCGATGTCGGGGGCGTCGACGTGGAAAGTCGAGAAGGGACGGAAGATATCGGTGCGGCGGGATGGACTCGATGCATGAAGAGGAATCACAAGAAAACTTACCATCGTGACGGTAGCTTGTCGTTGATTGAGAGGGAGTTAAAAAAAGTGAGGTTATCGTGGAGGGGGGGGGGAGGAGGGGAAGAAAAAAAAAAGAAGAAAAAAAGACAGAAAATGATGTAGGCTTCCACGCCTTGTGAGTAGTTGGCCGTCAATGAGGAGAGTTTCTTCTGGTGACCAGATCTGTTTGGGTGTGTGGAAGTTTTGCGTGAGCGGATCAAAAATTGCGGACGGCGGTTGGTCTGAGGGTTTCCACTCGTGCTTGGTGCGTGACTCGATAAGCACCAAAACTATTTTGCGGGTGCCGGCCCTTGCATTTTCTTTGCACTGGCAAAAGCCCTAATTGGATTTTTTGTGTGCTTTGTGCAGGCAGATCCGGCTAAACCGGGGGAAAAGCCCTTAGCGGCTTCTTGCCTCCACCTCTCGACCGGGTCACATGACGCGTGTTAGTCAGCACGATCGGCTGTGTGTCGGAACATCGGAGATCGTCATGGTTTCTTCTCTCATCACTTCAACATCCTCGAAGCGCGTTTGCCATTGTTGCCCAGGCACGAGATTACAGACATTTTCTCACGTGAGGCACTGCCGTGATCGTTTCCTTTTCGTGAAGATGGACATCGATCCTTCAACTAACTAACGAGAATGGCCGATTCGTGTCTGCTCTCATACGGGTGCTGTCGGAAATCAGCGTTGGTGGGCTCGTCGGCTGGGTATAACCCTAACCACCATCCCGCCATTGTCCTGACGCCTTGATATCGGAGCTACAGACTGAACTTGCGGACATCACACGGATTACATTCGCTTTTATTGACTTCATCTGGCCAGATATTGGAACCTGTTTATGTATCTATGTATGGATATATGTTCAAAACCTGGAGCGGGCTAAGATACACGTCCTTGCCACTACAAACTAAACTTGAACAGTCTCGCGCACACCTCATCCGGGAATTCCAGAGCCAGAGTGGACTTTCCTTCATCCCAGCTAACCGTGGTCGGGAGCTGGACCGGATACAGCACGTCGACCTTGAGTCCCTTGGTGTGCTCAAACTTGGTGATCGGCAGATCCAACTTCGTGCTACCGCCGCGGCGCCACACCGAAAGATAGTACACGCCAGTTTCCACGCCGCCAGCGTCCCGGACCGCCAGGCCGAGAGCCAGCCACTCATCGTGCCACTTGGAGAGACCGAGCGGCCAGAAGGCGGCCGAGTGCGGGAGGCCGGCGCGGATGTCCTTGTACACTTGCATGCCGTCGCTGATCAGCTTGATCTGCTGGGGAGCTAGCAGGTCTAGCCGGCCGCTGAGATGGATGCGGCCCAGCAGGCTGTTGACCACGGTCAGGGCGTTGATCTCGTCCGACCACTCGGGCTGCGGATACGCCCAGGTCGCGCTCTGCTCCGGCGTGACGGCGGTGGGGAGCGCGGCCGCAATCGCTGCGTAGTGGTGCGGGTGCTGCTGGTCGCTGGTTGACTGCAGCGGGCTCGCCGCCAGGAGCGCGTAGTCCATGCGCTGGGCACCGCTGGAGCACGACTCGATGACGAGGTTCGGGAAGCGGTCGAAGATGGCGTTCAGCCACGACAGGTAGGCGCGGTTGTGGGCAAGAAGGGCCTCGCCCGGGCTCGAGCAGTCGATGTCGGTGGCCTGGGTGACTTCAATGTTGTAGTCGAACTTGAAGTAGCCGGCACCGTACTGCAGCACGCACCGGTCGACCACTTCGTCAAGCATGGCCCGCACGGCCGGATGGCGGAAGTCCAGCTGATAGCGGCCCTTCTCGACAATGCGGCGGCCGTCTCTCTGGAAGAAGGCCTCCTTGGGGAGACGCTCGGCCATGACGCTGCGAACACCGATCACCTCGGGCTCCAGCCACAGACCGGGAGTCAGACCGGCGGCACGAACCTTGGCGAGCAGATTCTCGAAGCCGTTGGGGAAGCGCTTCTGCGACGGCTGCCACAAACCCACATCGTCCCACCAGTTGCTGTCGTCGGCGTACCAGCCGCAGTCGATGACGAAGAACTCGGCGCCGGCCTTGACAACCGGGTCGACCAGGGCCATGATCTTCTCCTCGGTCGGATCGCCCATCAGGCAGTTCATGTAGTCGTTGAAGATGATGGGCAGGTTCTTGTTGTCGGCGTGCACGCGCCGGATGCGGCGGCGGTAGTCGTTGAGCCGAGCGAACGATTCGTCGCTGGTTCCGTACGTGTGGCCGACGGCCACCGGCACGGAGGTGAAGGATGCTCCGGGAGCCAGGCGCTGACGCCAGTCGTGCTCGTTGGACGTTGGTCCGGACGCGGCCATGTAGACGTTGTCTCGCCAGTCGCCCAGCTCCCAGCGCCAGGCGCCGTTGTTCTCCACCTGCCACATCCAGGTCTCGGTGCCGTCGCGGCGCTTGAGCATTCCCATGGGGAGCTTGCCCTGGGTGCTGAAGGTGCTCTGGCTGGAGATGCTGAAGCTGGCCAGCGACGCCTGGTTGCCCTCGGGGAAATCATAGATGCCAAAGTCGTCAATGCCCACATCCGGCAGCGATTGGGTCACCCACTGGGCCTCCCGGAACCAGCTGTTGTTCGCATAGGAGACTTCGTAGTCGTGCCACCACTGGCTGGACCGGGTCAGACCGCCGATCACAATCGACGGCGCCTGGTACAGGACAACGTCCTCGGCAGACTCGTTCTTGACGCTGACCACGCCGCGCACAAAGGTAATGCCCTCGTAGACGGTCAAGTGGCTGGTGGCAGCGACTCCAGTCTTCTCGTCGAACAGCTCGACGTGCAGCGTCTTGGACGAGAGCGCGGCGTCCTCGGTGAAGCTGTGGCTTCGGTAGCGCAGGCGGTCGCCGACATATCCACAGACCAGAGACTGCGATGTCTTGGCCTTCGAGTTGCCTTCACCGCTCAGCTGCAGCTCGATCAGCGGCAGGGTGGAATCTTGGTGCCATTTCGACGCCGACGGCTGGGGATTTTCGCCGGGCGGCAGGATGAACTGCAGCTGGGCTGATGCGTCGGCGGAGATGTGAACACCCACGCGGACGGAGGCGTTTCCAAGAACGATGGTAGTGTCTGCCATTGTGGGAAAGCACTGGAGGCCAGTTACCCAGTATCGTGGAGTTGATGGAGGAATGGGGAGAAGAGAGGGACAGTCTGGGGAAGATCAGGGAAGCGTTCACGGAGCCGTGGATATGGGATGAAGACCATGTCACACTGCGGCCACGTCCTTCCTGTGCACTCTCCAAGCTACATGTACTCCTCACTTATATATGTCACCATGCCCATCCGACCGGCTCCAGGGTCCGTAGCTGCACCATGGCCGACCCCAACCGCCGGTGCGGGAATCGTGCGGGATTGGATTGGGGCCCCTGGTGGCGGGAATGGCACCCTTTCATTTGCGCTGTTAAATGCCATGGCCTGCTCTCTCCGCCTCTGCCAAGTGGACCCGGCCTTGACGAGCCATCCCCACACACCCTTCAAGTAGTCTCTCCGCCCAAAAGAAAGAATCGCTTTAAGATTCTGGGGAACTTGCTAGAATTGCCCACCCGGGAGCTTAGACCGCTCGGCCACCTTTGCCTTGTTCTAGACACCGCTTCTCAATCGACGGCGAGCCGGTGACCGCAGTTCAACCGAGCCATGAAGCCATGCCATGTCTCTCGTACCGATATCTCTCCATATCACGATGACGACGCAACTCAATGGCCCAACCCGGCCACGACCCCGACTCCGCCATCGTGCCGTGGAGTGCACAGGGCCGCGGCCACGTCTCCATCAAGCTTGCTCTCTGGTGTCTATCCCAGAATGACAAGCTACATTAGCCGGTTGACGGACCACGTGGATGCACGTCAGTTGACCGCCATGGATTTGGTCTAGGAGAAGGGAGCTCGACAGATGCTACCGCCTCCACCCACGGCCAGGCTCTTCCCTACAGAGAGGAGAGTCTGCCCAGTCTCAGAAGATCGAGCCAAGTGGTGGGCGTTCCCCCGAATGCCGCCGAATCCCTGGCCGAAGCTTCTTCCGCCCCGCCCCGCCCCGCTACTAAATCCCGGTAAATCTAATGCTTCTAGTGCGGGTCTAGCGGGTTCCCCGCAACATGTGCTTCTCGTGGGGATGGGAAACAGCGAGCGAGAGCGGGAAACGTCGTGGAGTGATAAACCGGGTTCCACCGCATCCTCTCTTTCTTAGTGGAATGAGATATCACCATTGCAACACGAGTGAAGCATAGTCGTTGTCAACCTGAAATCACCGTTCAAGCATCCTTCGAATAAGCCCCATGAGACCAGCCACCGCATGCTACAATTGCCGGTAAGTGCCACGCTGGGTTCCCTTCGTCTATCTCCTCTACACTATCCCATTTGCACGGATCCCCTCCCTCCCCGGGCGCTAATCTCCTGGTTTTCCGCATGCGCAGAATCGGCAAGCGGAAATGCCGGGCCACCACTCCTGAAGCAACATGTTCTCGATGTGCGCGCTTGAAGCTGCAATGCAGCTTCACTGCCAGTGCGTTGAGCCAGTCCGATGGTGGCCGGGCCGAGACCACCGTGTCGACGTTGTCGGATGACTCGCCGCTGTCCGAGCTGGATCTCTCGTGGCGGCAAGAGGCCGTCGGCTTCTACTTTGCCATTGTCCACGAAAAGCACCACTTCATCTTCCACCGGCCGTCGTTCGAGGCCGATCTGATGCACGATCGCATTCCGAATGTGCTGCTGTACGCCGTGCTTGCACTGGGCTCAAGGTATGTGCCTTACCCGCCCGGCAGACTCTCCATATATGCCACAGTATAGTGACATTCCCTTCCTCGTGGCTGCACAGATTTGCAACGGGCCCGAGAGCGCGGATCATCCCCTCGTCCGCCGAACAGCGAGAATTCGGGGCCTACTTTGCGGCCCAGGCGTTCAAGAGTCTGGACATGCATGACCTATCCCTGACCACCATCCAGGGGTGCATTCTGCTGGGCACGCTGTGCTTTGCCGACGGAAGAAGCGAGCTGGAGGCTCTCTACATTGCCACAGCCGCCCGGCTCGCGCTCATCCTGGACTTACCACGGCGCAAGTGCACCACCGAACTGGAAAGACAGACTAATCTCCGAGGTATGTGGTGATGTCCATTGCTGCCCCTTCCACGTGGTCCAAGAACAGCACCGTCACTCCAACCGAAAGCCTCTTACCCCTTCCCCTTCCCCTTCCCCTTCCCC
>LNGL01000001.1:774255-807133 GCA_001510565.1 Knoxdaviesia proteae | reverse complement strand
AAAAAAAAAAAGAAGAAAAAAAGAGCAACATGTGTTAGCATCGGTGTGCCGTCACCGGCGAAGGAGATGCACGTACAGTATCTCGCGGCGCTGGAGGTGGCGGTCGTAGTTGACGAAATCATCCCGGCGCTGCTGCAGCGACCGGAAGTCAAGTCCGGTGTTCTCGCCCAGTCGCGGCGGGCTGGCCATGCCGATCGGCCGCGGCAGCGGCAACGGCGTGAACTCATCCACGCGCTTGCCGTAGCCTCTCGGTGCGTGGATCTCCGGAAGCTCGGGTACCGCCGGCGGCGCGGCATTCGGTATCGCGTCGGCGGATGCGGGCGGCGCGGGCGGTGGTTGAGAAGATTCGGGGGGAGGCTGTGACGGGTTCGCTTTCGCGGCGGCGGCGGCAGCGGCGGCGGCCGGCTTAGGGGCCGGGCTGGGGCGCGCGAGGCGTGGAGCGGCAAATGTGAGTTGTCGGGGGCGATTGAGCGGTACGCGCGGCAGCGCCTGCCTTGGAAGCGCACGGAAGGCCATGGTTTGTGGGTGTGGGCGGTGGGACGCGGATCGACGAACACGCGCAGCTTTCTTGTGAAGCTTGATGGTTCGGGCGGTGATGATATATCGAGGCAAATTTGCTGGCGCCAGCAGGGCCAATGATGGCTGTATGAGTCCAAATGAATATATACACAGATGTACCCAGAATGGCTAGTTATGTGACTAGATACTTTACACCCACGAAGCTCACCCACTATCCCCCGAGTTTGCGGGTAGTCTCCGATGTAGGAAGTCTGGGAACTTCAATTCGGCCTTTGAGATATCGAGAACCACGTTCATGGATCCAGTTCCAGCGTTTGATGGCTTGAAGCGCGCGTTTGTCAAGCACAAATCGTGAGATTCGTGACTGATAGGGCACGGCCAGAAGTCTGGATACAGTTCTGCCGTGGTCGCTGAACCCACTGTAAGTTCAGTGGCCAACACCCCTGTAAAGGCTCGCCTGAACCGCTTAAGCAAGGCTTGCACCGGGGCCTTTTGGAGGCGCAGGCCCCTAAAAACCAGCAGCGTTGTTGGCTCGGCACGAAATCCACCGCCTGGGAGAAGTTTTGCCGCCGCCCCCGCTACCAGAAACCCGCAAATTGAAAATGCTTCGGCTATTCGCGGTATGGCGGGTTGGGAACTTTGTGAATGCCGAAAAGCTCCCTTCAAAGTCGACAAATCTCACAGCTTCCTTTCCTTTGGAACCTGGAGGAGGAGGCAAACGCACACAAAAGTCCGGGGAAGCGAGAGACTCTCCGAGCTTGGATTTCTTGGTCTTTGCGTGTCTTCATCCACTGACTGTGCACACCGAGTGGCATTCAGCATACATATCTCCACACATCTCCATCGCGGATCGTTCCCCTCGGACTCCCTTGCGGCAGCTGTGAGAGAGAGTGTGCGCGCCCCGCTGTCTACGATGTTTCTCCAGCGCGGCTCCCGTGCGATCCGGGCAAATGGCGGTGCGACGAGGCGACGCGCGCAGGCGATAGGCGCAGCGGGCGTGCCCGGCCGAGTCCCGCGGTGGTTCCATGCAACACCGGCGGCGCTGGCGGTGAAGCCGGTGATGCTGGCGGATATTGGCGAGGGTGAGTTCTGCAACAGAGACGGGACAACCCAGTCGCATTGGGCTGTGTATACACATATATGTGTGTGTGTGTGTGTGTTCTAACTCCCTTTGTGTTTTCTCGCCCCAGGTATCGTCGAGTGCGAGGTCATCCAGTGGTTCGTGCAGCCGGGCGCGCGGGTCGAGGAGTTCTCGCCGCTCTGCGAGGTGCAGAGCGACAAGGCGTCGGTCGAAATCACCAGCCGGTTCTCGGGGGTGGTTAAGAAGCTATACTACGATGCTGGCGAGATGGCGCGCGTTGGCAAGCCGTTCGTGGATATCGACATCGAGGGGTCTGCCGCCGAGCCGGCGCCACCAGCACAACAGACCGCGCCGGCCGCCGCCGCCGAACAACACGCCACGCAACCCAGCCCGTCCACGCAGCCATCGACCGGCCCGATACCACCGTCCGCGGGCCAGTCGGCTCCCACGCCGGAGCTGTCCGCGCAGGATCAGGCTCGCCGGGCCCAGAACGGCGCCATCGCCACCCCCGCGGTGCGCCACCTGTCCAAGCAACACAGCGTCGACATCACGCAGATCCGCGGCACCGGGAAGGACGGGCGTGTGCTGAAGGAGGACGTGCACAAGTTCGTGCAGCTCCGCGACTCTGGCGCTGCACCACCCACGCCGGCCCCCGCGACGGCCGCGCCGTGCCCGGGCCCGCCCAGCTCCGCCGCCGTGCAGGAGGAGACGGTGGTGCCGCTGACCCACATGCAGCACCAGATGTTCAAGACCATGACCAAGTCGCTCACCATCCCGCACTTCCTGTACGCCGACGAGGTCGACTTTTCGCGGCTGCGCGAGCTGCGCGGCCGCCTGAACACCGTGCTGTCGAAGCAGGCCGGCGGCGGCGGCGGCAGCAGCAGCAGCAGCAGCATGGCCAGCGCGCCCGAGACGCCGGCGGCCGCGGTGGCGAAGCTCTCGTTCCTGCCGTTCATCATCAAGGCGGTGTCGCTCGCGCTATACCGCTTCCCGATGCTCAACGCGCGCGTCGACTCGGATGCGGCCACGGGCCGGCCGGTGCTGGTGCGGCGCAGCCAGCACAACATCGGCGTGGCCATGGACACGCCGCAGGGGCTGGTGGTGCCGGTGATCCGCAACGTGGGGGCGCTGGACCTCCTGGCGATTGCGGCGGAGCTGCAGCGCCTGCAGGCGCAGGCGGCGGCCGGCAAGCTCTCGGCGGCGGACCTGGCCGGCGGCACCATCACGGTGTCGAACATCGGCACGATTGGCGGCACGTACGTGTCGCCGGTGATCGTCGACCGCGAGGTGGCCATCCTGGGCATTGGGCGCATGCGCGCGGTGCCGGCGTTTGACGACGAGCGGCGCGTGGTGGAGAAGCACGTGTGCAATTTCAGCTGGAGCGCCGACCACCGGGTTGTCGACGGCGCGACGATGGCGCGGGCGGCGGATATAGTGCGTGGGCTCGTGGAGGAGCCGGATGCGATGCTGATGCACTTGAAGTGAGCTGTGTCTGGCGTGCGTTGGGGCTTTTCTGCCGTGCATTTTGCTTCTGGGTGTTTGATTTACTCGTCATCACATTCTCCGCCTGGGCTTCCGAGGTGGCCTTTTCTCCAGCTGGATGCTTTCCGCGACCGAGAGACGGTTCATGGTGTCATCAGATTTTGGCCTGCTTGCATCGTAGCGCATATTACACATCCATCGTATATAGGACTTGAATAGCACACTTCATTTTGATCCCAGCCTCCTCGAGTGATGTGAAAGTTCAGACGATCTGAGCTCCCACGCGAACATCATCACATCCAAGAACAAGAACCACAGAAGACTTCCTCCCGGACAAGACCCGCACACCGACATCCAGTCCCCAGCAGCCGTCCAGAACGGACAGCACACCACACACCCTCGTCTCCGTTACACACGGAAGCGTCACCATCCGACACCTTCACCTTCCGCCCACCACCACCACCACCAACACACTCTGCGCTGTGTGTCGCCTCGTTTCTGTCCGGAATCCCAATTGGCTGCTGCTTTTCCTTTTGGTTGTTGTCCCACAGCCTTCGCGTGTGCCGGTCTCTCCGGCCAGACTCGCCCGGGAGATGTAACCCAACCGCCAGCCTCACTCACGGCACGCTTTATATCACAACGCATCGATCCCGGGTGCACAAAAAGACTCGTTGGGCTGACTTTACAGAAACCATAAAGAATGTAAAAATCTTAGAGAGAAAAAGCCACAAAGCTGAAATGCCGAGCCACGTCTAAACCCTCCAGACCACGTACAAATCCTCACAGTCAAACGAAGGAGGGACTGTAAGTTCGGCGGAAAAAAAACCCCCTAGCTCCGCTCCGGCCGTGACCCCCAATTTTCCTTTTTATTTTAATTTTAATTTTTAAAAAAGTCTTAACCCGGCTCTGGATCCTTTTCCGGCCGGGGGTACTTTGTTCCCGTTCCTTTTCTCTTGTGATCGTATTTTCTCTGCAGCACACACATCAAGCAAACACAAGCTCGTCCCCCCCCCCAAGAACTAATTCCATTCGGTATGATCCACGTTTGCCTGGGTGTCCTTTTCCATCCCCTCCCCCCGTGGATTTTCCGCGCAATGCACAACACCCCGATCACGTCCTGGGTCCAGAAGGAGAACAGGCCACCACACGACGGGGATGACGCCATGATGTGTTCAGGCGGGCCCTGTTCCCATAATTTTTTTTTTTTCGAGTTGGTTGTTCGATGCACGACTCACTCTCCTCCCCCCAAAAGATTGCCTGGTGCGTTGTGTCTGCAGTGCTTCTGTTCTGGGGAACCCCAGAGCTCTCGCTTTTGGGGGTGTGCGTGTTCTCTCTGCATCTTCTGCATTGCTGTACGAGAATATAAGCCTTCTGGGTTCGCCAAGTCGACGGCCCATCCTTCTGTGATGCCCTTTTCCACATCAAGTAACCTCTATGAGGAGCAGCCGACATAACTTCCTCTGTTTGGAAATATGACTTTGCTGTTTCTGGCCCACATGCACATCCATCTCCAGCTCCCTCCTCTCCCCCTCTTCTTCATACTGCATAAGTCGCAACTATCAACTTCTACCCCCTCCCCGCAGACAGATTCACACCTCCGTCTTTTGCAGCCCAACCATGCAGGCGACCACATCCGTCACTTTCGACAGTCCGGCCCCCCCGACCTCGTCTTCTCCTTCTTCCCTCCACCCCTCCGTCTGTCTTTCCCGGTGTCCTTTTGGAGAAGAAGGGAAAAAGTCTTCCACAAATATCACTCTCAGTCATCGTCTGCAGGCGACCATATGCGCCTGGCCGTTTTCTCCTTTCCTTTGTTTTTCTGTCCCTTTTGGGGCTCCATGGACCTGCAAGTACGGCCTCGGTGGTCTGCTTTGCCGTCTCAAGGTGCTCTTCCCCCTCCTCTGGCGTGCCCAAAGGACATGATGGGACACATCGGGATCCTGATGTGACTCTGCCAGCCTATCATGCCTGTACACCACTGCAAGCCCAGCCACGATCATCACGCAAGAAGATATGGTAAGTGTAAGTGAACGTATTGTTTGTATTCCCATTTCCGTATCCCGTAAGGGGGTTGGTTAGGCAAACCGATGATTCCTAGGGCTTACAGCAAGCCGCCTTGAAAAAACAGCCATTCCATGTCTAAAGGAAAATTATTTCTAGCTAAGAGAAGAAAAAAAAGAAAATCTTTCCCAGGCCTCTGAACAAGTGTGTGAGGCAATTCGATGAGAACGATAAAGAAGAAAAAAAAAACCGACGAAGGCAGGTTCAGAAACCCCCTATAACAAGAAAAACTTCATTGAAAAAAAAAAAGAAAGGACGAACTCCTCGCAGCGGTGAATCATCTGGCAAGAGCACATTATATGCCAGACTCATTTGCTCCCACTCGCTGCTTTCCACTCCAAATTTCACCATCCGCACGAGATGAAGAAACACAAACAAAAGCCACAAGCCATAAATGCGGAAAAGGTGGCATTAAAAAAGGGACAGAAACCAGATCAAAAGAGACCAGATGCAGTTGGCAAAAAGATAAAAAGAAAAAAAAAAAAAAAAAGAGAAAACCAAATGGTGGGGGTCATTATTCATCATTCGTCATGGCAATGAGGACCTTGTCCAGGGCCTCATGCTTCACCTCCTCCAGAGACCGGCTGACATCGACACTGACAACGTCAGTCTCGGCGGAGGTGGGGGGCTCCAGGATGTCGAACTGGCTGTGAACCATGTTGGCTCCCATGAAGTGGTCCTTGCGGGCCATCACCCGGCTCAGAAGAACCGTCTCGGGAGCGTGCAGGTAGATGAAGTGGATCATCAGGGAGTGGTCAAAGTATCCCGCCACGCGGATCACGTCGCGGTACTTGCGCTTCAGGGCCGAGCATGTCAGCACAACTCCTTCCGAGCCGGCATCAATTTTCTTCATCGACTCTTCCCGGAGAGCCGTGAGCCAGTCCCATCGGTCGGCATCGGTGAGGGGGACGCCATTGGCCATCTTGTCCACATTGGCCTTGGGGTGGAACTGTTGCAGAGGACGAATCGTGTTAGTCAAATGTGCACACACAAAAAAACAGAATGCTACAACGTTACAGCAAATGCTTACCTCGTCACCCTCAATGTAGGGGAAGTTCAGAGACTTGGCCAGGAACGAGGCCACTGAGCTCTTACCACATCCGGCAGGGCCAGTAACCAACCAGATGTGATGGTGCTTAGTGTGCTCGGGAGTGTGGACGGCGCCATTGGCGAGGCCGGTCGACGACGACGTTGACTGGACACCGGGGTTGACCGGCGAATCTGACGAAACCGCGGGAGCCATGGCAGTGGAAACAGCAGCAACAGACGGCGAGGAGAGAGGCTGTCCGGAGAGAGACATCGAAGAGCTGACGCGAAGCATGGTGAAGAGAGAGTAGGGGAGAAGAGGGTATAATAGAATGAGAGTGAGAAAGGTGAGGGTGGTGAAAGAGATGCGCAGGACAGAGCTCCTTTTAAAAGGGCTTTTATATCGTTGGGGAGTCACGGTGAAGTGGATGTGTCAAAGGACCGGAGAGAAGAGAGGAGAGGAGCGGATTAGAAGATTAAGTCGAGATATATAGGAGACGACGAATCGGGAGTAGTATTAGCGAGAGAGAGGGTGTAGCAGGGCTGAAGAAGAAAGAGAGGAAAAAGAAAAAGAAAAAGACCAACGGACGAGCTTCGACGCTATTGACGCATGTTGGAGGTTTTGGGGTGCTTTAAGAGCAAATAGAAGAAGGGTATGATACAATATGAATCACGACCAGGAGAATTTTGTGTTCTTTGGGATGGAGGGTGTGTAGCAGTCGGAAAGAGACTGGCGGATGAGGGTTTGAAAGTGTGACGAGAGGGATGAATATGCCGTGATCTGTGATCAGCGACGGGTGACACAACGCAAGACAGGTGAATAAGAAGATGTTGGGTAAGTGAGGAAGTCAGGAGGTGAACGTTGGGAAGTCACAGATGCAATCAGACAAAAACAAGCTGAATAAGAGGGTGAAAATGAATCAGGGCACAAAAAGGAATATTGGATAGATCAAGAGAAAACGAAGAACCTGGGGAAGCAGAACTAAATATAAAGAGAAAAAGAGAGGCGAAGGAGTCAAGTGGTCATTCAGCCATTAAGTATAGTATGACACCAGAGACTAAGATGCTTAGACGCTGGAGGAAGAAAATATTTACGGGGCAGTAGGAAAAGCTTTTTTTTCCTTCGATTTTTCTCTTGGGGGGTGTCTGCTACTTACTCCCAGGGGTGCACCTCTCGGGGCGTGTATGGGGGCAAGAGCGCTACTGGTACGAATTTTTATGGGGAGCCCAAGTCTGGAAGGCACTCTGGGATCATGGGATAAAAAGCAGGCATGAGCTATATTTACAGGCGTGTTACGGTTACGAGACGAGTCACCAAAGGAAGGAGAGACGTGGGATTAAAACGAGACAGGAGCTAAGCCGGTGGCACATTTCACGCCGGTGCCGGAGCCGTCAAACACTAGAGGGAAGGTACGAGCTTCGAGCTTCCAGCTGTAGGTAAATGTTGTGTACTGCATGCACAGCTTTGCGCAGAAGGAGCTCAAGCCGGTCTGTTCATTCATCTGGGAAGGAACGAAAGACCCGAGGGATGGAGTGATTGCCACATGCAGCAGCGGTTTGTGCGGAAGTTGCGATTCGCCAGTTAGGAGCCAACACAAGGGGGGGTGTGAACGACATACATAAAGCCAGCCAGCGCGGAAATAGGAAGAACAAATTTAAAAGGACCCGGTACATCGAAGGGACCAAGGACCTTGTGCGTGCATGATGCAGCATCAGCGAGGATGCATTCTAGGGAGAAAGGAAAACGTCTGGAAGTGTGTGGTGCGAAGAGACCAGAGCTTTGTTTTCTCTCGTGAACAAGGGGGCCAAAAAGGAAGAAGCTTGGCGAAGCAAAAGAAGAGGGAAAAACGGCATGAAAAAAAGCAAGCTGGGAGAAGGAAAAGTCTAGGCCTCCTGGGTGCTGACATGTTGGTTCTTTCCTCCACCATCCTTCGAAGGCAAAGGGGGTGTGTTGTGCAAAGAGGGTTACGTTCTTCCCGGCATTAATTCAAGTTGCTTCGTAACAGCAGCTGCATTGGAGAAGACAAAGATGCAGAAGGAAGGAACAGAAGAAAGGGAAAAAAAAAATTCCGTTGGGGAGATGGGGGCGTGTGCATTCCATGGGGGGTTTGAGGTAACTGGACGAAGCTGCTGTAAAACCACCTCCACTGCTGTGATGGATGCGACGGCAGTCGACAGAAATATCCGGCTCAGCGAAAGAGCGGTCTCGGTTACATGCGCTGGATTTGGATTCAGTGGAGGGTTTTTTCTTTTTCTTTTTTCTTTTTCTTTTTGGAGAGAGGGAGAGCGAATCACGAGGGCCCCGATGATGATGATTGTTCGCAGATCCCCGAAATGCCGCTGGGAGAGAACCCCAACCTCACAAGCCAGAAAAGGGGGAAAGAGCGACCGATGAAATTACGTGAACCTTTCCTCAAGACGGCAAGAGCAATTTGGAGAGAGACACAGAAACGGGAATAGAGCGAAAAGACGGATGGACCACAAACACAATATGGAGACATGCTTCAAACAAGGCGAAAGCCCGACTTCGGGGCCTGTCCTGGGCCTGTCCTGGCCTGTCGTGGGCCCTAGAAGCACCGGTCAAGTGACGGCCAGTTTTAGTGCAAGGAACATCGATTCAGGGCTGTGTTCCCACTGTTCTGTTTTCTGTTCGGCCTGTGTCTCTGATCCTGACTCTCTTGTTCATGCAGTGTGCCCCACAGATCGAGAAACCGGACCACATCGAAGAGTCAGCTATGAAGTGCCGTTGGATCGCCGTTCGAGGCCATTCCCACCATGTCTTCCTTCCTGCGCGTCGTTGTTCGTTCCTTCTTCTCGTGTTTGCACGCTTCGTAACTTCCACTCGTTCGTCCATGTTTGACATGATCTCTTCGTTCCTTCAGTGCGCAATGGTCTTGTGACATCCTCCGGAACCACGCGTAGAGTTTCCCCGGTCGGCCACACAGCCCAGACGGCGCAGGGGGCTTTTTTGTGTGTCCCGGGGAAGAAGGAAGGAAGAAAGGCTTCCATGCCACCACATGCGCAATGTGTGCATGTGCCCCCCGAATCCACAAGCAAACACACGAAAGCCGTCCTTTCCTTCCTTTGTTCTTTCGCTTCCGCCGTGTTCTACAGATTTGTAACAATGAGGGCCACATGGAGGAAAGCCAGATGACGAAAAACGGGAGTGTCAGGCCGGCTGCTGAAGAACAGAATGTCAAACGGGTAGCACAGGAAGACACATTTAGCTTACCATCTGATTCTTTCCCTCGTATTCAGTCAGACCTCCAAAAAGAAAGTCTGGGCAAGAACTCCAGTTTCCAGAAACGACACGCTGCAGAAAATCAATTACGAAACCCAATTGAACCTGCTGTATAGCACCCAGTTGGGGGCAATAGTGTTACAGCCATACTTGTAATTGGTTCCTTGTTCCTTGGGGTGTCAACGGAAGAACTGTGGGAACCTCTCTCGTTCGTTTTTACAGTTCGTGGGCGGGGTGTGGGCGTGTGTGTTAATGTCAGTGGGATGGATAATGGAGATATCTTCCCTGCACGGAGACTTTGCCTGGGAGAAGGAGAGACTGAAGATCACAGGCCCGTTGTTTGGGAAAAAGGAAAAATCCAGGCCCAGGCCGACGTCCAGAAAAAGGCGGATGCTCTCACCGTGTTGGTGACTGCCGTGGAGAGCAGGAGAAGCGGATACTTGTGCGTTCGTTCAAATCCAGACCGGCCTTTCGTCCCCACGGCCAGCTATAGGCCCGAGCCCGCCTCCCCCCATCAGATTGGATTTTTCGTCCTCACCGCTAGATGTTGGTTGGATGCCAGAGAGCGCGAGTGCTAGCGGCGTCAACACCACCATCCATCCCACTCGCGAAGAGAATTTTTTTTATTGCGGGGTGGGATTTCCCGCTCCCCCTTTTGATTTCTTGTTTCTTGATCTGAGCCATTTGGGGCAACCGATAGGTTGTCGAGGGGGCAACCGAGGGTGTGGGAGAGAGAAGAATTGTACGCGAACATCGAGATGTCCCGACAAGCGCACTGTTCACATACGCATATCGTGGCGAACGCACAACGGAAGCCAGACAAAACCAGTTAAAACCGGGACCAAAAGAGGGAGCCCACATCCAAGCCGTAAAACAGCAAAGTTGAAATCTCCAAAGCAATAAGCAATAAAATCGACCTGGGGCTGGATCCAGAGACCGTTCCAGAACCTGCGCTCCACACCGTCCAGGAAGAGAAAACCGTTTGATCCGGGGGGCCCACGAAGGGATTATTTGGGAAAAGAAAGCCAATTGGGGGGGGGGAGGGGGTCAAAGATGATCAATCACCACCAACGAAAGCGGGAGATTGGAGAGCGAGCGAGTGAGTGAGAGACCCTCACCCCTGGTTTCCTAGGTAAAAGTGCAGGTTATAGGCCGCCAGACTATTGCAAAAATGGGGAGAAAGCAAGGTCAAAAAGAGGGGCCGATGAAGGTCTTCTGATGCACCCAGAGTCAGACAATATTTGTGTGTGTGTGTGTGTGTGTTCAAGGACCAGGAAGGTAATTAATTCAACCCTGTCAGGCTCGAACTCTCGCCTCTTCTCTCTTCCCCTTTCTGGGGGGAGGGGGGTTTGTTTCACGCTCAAAACTCATCCACGATGCACACACTCTCGCACACGTTTTTCTTACGTGGTGGTGGTGGTGGTGGATGGACCCGAGAGCCTGGGCCAGAAAATGAAAAGAGAGTCAAATCAAACCTTGGTGGGGGAGATTGACTCTGGGCTCTGGCCGGAGGTTTGTATGGGAAGTCCGGGCAACCGACCGAAAGAGAGCTGTTCTCGATGAAGAAAGAACTTTTGGTCAAATACTTCTTGGGGCTGTCAGTTGTCGCTGGTCTGTACGAAGAACTCCGGAATGTCATGGCCTTCCCGGAGTAGGCTGCAAGGCATCATGAAGCATGCAATTTCGGCCCACGGCTTCCAAAAATAGCGTCATCCCCGGTGTTTCTGAGATTATTGCAAAAATGCCACAGATTCCTTCCTCCTTGGAGAAGGAACCACCGACTTGTGCTCCTGCCCTGAGTCGCTTCGAAGTTTGTGGAAGCAATCGGATTCTGTGGTCCAGAGGATTCCAGCATCACCTGAATTCCAGCTTCCTGTGTTGCCAGTTAGTTTCCATTACCGCGCGTCATAGCCGGGCGACGAAACACCACGGAAGCCACCAGAAGTGCCACCTCCACTGTAAAATTTTGCTGTGCCTGGGTTCCCGACTGTAGTCCGACCACCGCCGCCAATCCCGGGCTTCCCGCGACGCAGAAGAAAAATTCATAGTGGCCACCGGTTAGATGTGTCATGTCTGGCCCCCTTTCTCCAACCACACCAAAACCTCTCGTCACTGGTTTCACTGTCTGTGAAGAGCTGCTCATTCCCGGGACAGATTTCTGTCGCCTTCTCCAAACCCCTTCGCGAAGTCCGGGAAGGGTTACAGACCCAGAAAGGAACAACAGAAAGAGAGGAAGAAAATCTCTCCAACGACGCCATGCCCCAAGCGAACCAGAAACCAGACAAATGCCATGGCCCTAACTCATGCAGAGATTCAGCCAAAACCCGTGGGAAGCTAAAGGTCGTTTTGTGGAGTCGTTGCGTGGGGGGCTTTTTTGTCTCTCGGAAAAAAACTCCCACCACACACACCTGACTGTTCAGCCAGGGCCGGGCCCGGCCCAGGAATTTTTTTCCTCGTTCTTTTTTTTCCATGGCAGACAAGGGTTTCTGCACGGTGGTCGAAGGGTGTGTGGGAGACGCAGCACCAAAATGCCAATCCAGTACGTAAAGAACCGCATTTTTTCGTGCGCGGGAGGCCGGCCTTGTACGCCGGAAGTACCTGTGACCAAAGGGTCACTCACTTTACGTGGGGTTTAGTGTTGGTTCCCCCCCCTCCTTCTTCTTCTTCACTTTCCCAAGAGCTTTTCTTTTCTTCTTATTTTGGCATCTTTCACGTCTCCCCTGCTTCAGGGGCCCTTCAACCCCTCCATCGCCAGAAAGAAGGAACAACGAAGAGGCAAACCCCGTTCTCGTGAGCTTCTAGCTGGTGAAAAGTGTCGAGATTGCTTCATTTTAAATTCTCCGGATTATCTGAAGGGGCACCCAGTTCCTCCTGACTGGAAGGGCCGGCCCCGTCTCCGTGGCCGGAATCACCTGAGTGAGTCGCTCCACGGCAGACCAGGATGGGAAACACAGAGAGTCTTGGCACACAGGGAGAAAATACTATTCATGCAGACATGTTTTCGGTCCCCATGTCGATGTTTCTTCCATGGGTATCAGATCAGTGATACGCTTTTCCTGGGTGTTTTAAAGTGAGGCCCGAAGCTATGGGTGTTTTCATTCCAGATCAGTCTGAAAATCCGCCTTCCAAAAGCGTCATGTCATTCTCTGCCTTTTTTCGGCTGTTTGGATTTCCTTAGGAGATCGTTATGCGCGGATGTGGGTTTTGTGCGTCACGCCCACTTGCAGAACACACCACTAGAACGACGGCAGTACCACGTCGTCTAGGAGGGCACATTAGTAGAGGTCGCCAAACTGGGATCTATTCCTCCACTTCCGCGCTTCACTTTACTTGAACTCGTTGTTTCTTCTAGGCTAGAATGGATCGCGGGAGCCAAGACTCGAGATCACCAGCCAGCCAGGAAGGGGGCTTTGTTGGGTTGGCATCTGACGATGCTGGCCCAGGCACTGCTATCCTGTCTTCCAGAATAGAAATAGTTGGTAGGTGGGATTCGGGCAATAGTCGCAAAACTACTTTGCTTCGCTTCCAATGAAGTCGGGTCCTGGCGGCTGAGGAGAACTTGATTGGGCACGACAAGCTCCCCCGTGTCTTTGATGACCGGCCTTATCGGGACTGGTACTCTTTTTCAGCACGAAGTCGCCAAGCGACGTAACTTCTCTCGTACAGTGGGTGAAGCCGACCAGACACCTCAACATATCAAAACGGCCCAAGACTTGCCTTACAATGAGTAACTACACAAGTTAATTTTCTCCTCTCTTAACCTCGGGCCCGTACTGTCCTGAATTATTACCGTGATATATGGATACAGCAATCACCTCTGAGGAGAATTCGCCAAGGCCGTATCGATGTTTTGGACCCAATCCTACGGTGGGGGGTCGAGTATCAACAGGGGAGCAGATATCGTCAGTCCAGTTTCTACGGTTTCTCTTAGAAACCCCCAAGGGGGAGGTGCCCAACCCCCAACCCTAATAATGGCTTTACTGTGAAGTCATGACCCAGACGAGAGGTTACCGCATTTCTGCTGCGTTCCCTTAGTAGGTTACGCCGGGGTTCGGGCAAAGGCGGGTGGGGACTTTGATGTGGCCCGCGTGCGTGGGCGGGAGCCAAACTTGGATGGCCGGCCCTCCGTCCATGTTTTCTTGGCCCGGTATCTGGAGACCGCTGCAGGGGTGGTTTGAGATGTTTCCCGAGACCGAGCGATTTCCACCATCATCGGGAGAAACCTTGGTATCAGAACCATCATCACCACGTTCCTAAAAGATGTTGACGGTGTGTTCAGTTCAGGTAATTCTCCGTATAACTTCCCTCCTTCCTTATCAATCATCTGAACTCGCGTTCGAGCCCTTACGATCATTTTTGCTTTCTTGTTTTCACAGAAGGCACAGTGTCTACTCTAGGAAGCAGCCCCATATCACCTGTTAGTGAAGGAAGCATCGTCTCACTGCAATCAGCAAATAGTCAATAGTCAACGAACTTTAAAAGGAGTCTCGAGTAAGATCGTGACCCTAACTTCTCACTTCTCCATCTTAGGATTAACGATTGCAGGAGCCATCGTCTACGGAGAACTGTATGTACACGTACGTATTCTGTCCATTTGGTTCAACCTCTTCATTTCCCTTTTATCTTTCCTCATCTCACTTCTCTCTCTTTCTTCTATTTCTCACTTCTCTTTCATACTTCTCTCCCCCCCAACGCACACTTAAACATGGTAAGACCATATCTTCTCTTTTCTCTCTCCTCTATACGATCCATCTATCATACCTGGAACTCGCATATCCCCGTTTTTTCTCTTGTTAATATCTGCTAACAACTTGATATAGAACACCGATCCGATTGCAGCCGGACCCGCAGCCGCAAACTCGGAGACGAAGGCCATCCTGGGGCGGCCGTGGCCAGTCAAGAGGCTCGGGCCGGAAACTGTCTGGCTATGTGATGTGGTTCTTTTAAAAAAAAATTTGAAAAAAATTCAAACCACCAGGTTTTAATTAAAATGTAGTTAACAAATGAATAATGATAATCTGCATTCTGTCTCCGTTCAACCTGGTCCCTTCATGTTTCGGGAAGTGTAAAAATCTAACGATGGGGGATTTTCATATAAATGGGTATATTCGGAAGAGGCCCAGAGAACCCCTAAGAGAGACAAAGAATATAGCAGAAATTTAAAAGTCCAGGCTCGGCCCTGAAGATCTACCCAGAAACGGTCAACTCTTCCCAGACCGGAAAAACTGGTAATGTGTATTCTGCATACTGTCACACTCGGGAAACAAAAGGTACGTGCATACGACTGAGGTGTTTAGTATCTCCGTGACCCCCTTGATAGTATCTGGGGAAGAGACGAAACTCTTGCATTCTGATTATGGAGAGCCAAAACTGACGTTGTCATCTTAGAACATGGTCTTATGGCATAGTCTACACCCACACCTCGCTAGAAGCAGTTGGGTGTGTCGGGATAGGGCTATGGAGGTTTTTTAATTCATTTTATTTTATTTGGGGGGGGGGGGGCGCTGGGAGGCGGCGTCTGTTCTGTATGATCCGGCTAAATAGAGCGCACACCCTAACTTCCTTTTTCATTTTCCTTTTATTCCTTGACCGCATACTTGGCTGGCTGAGAGAGAAGAGACCCATCCGCTTGATGGCCAGGCCATGGAGGATCAACGAAAAAAAAAGCCAACATGGGGCGGGGCTTACGAGGGGGCGTAGATGGGGGAACAATCGCGGAAGTGCCCCCTCAAGCGATTGTATCTTCTACATCATAACTACAAATCCACCGTGAATATAACCGATATTTGACGTTTCCAAAGAAAGAGCGAAGGAATCACTGCTTTCTTCCTAGTGGGCTGAGAGATGAGCCCCAGAGCGGAGGAAATGGGGGGAGGGGCGGTTCTCGCCCAACAGGCCATGTCCAGGCGCCAGCAGTTTCTGAGGCTCTGGCAGTGACAGCTGTGCAACCCGAAACCTCAAGACCGATGTGACAGCTGTGGTGGGCTATTTTGTTTGGATGGGGAGGGGAGGGGGTTAGCTGGCTGGCAATGGCGAGCCGTGCCAAGTGGCAGCTGTTTATGTGAGTGTGTGTGTGTGTGTGTGAAGGGGGGGGGGGGCCAGAGAGTGATTGGATATGAGGCTGAGAGCTGCCGTTGAAGGGTGGTGACATCCCCCGGCACACTCTGCACAGCGCCTCACAGACTGGGCTCCTCCGCTATCGCGCACGCAACGGCTGTATCTACCACATCCAGAGAGCGCATCCGGATTCCACGGGGTCTCGGCGGGAACCTCGCTCTCCCGAACGGAGAGGAGGGGGGTGAGAGAAGCTCTCCAAGGCACGACAAGCAAACGATCCGCGTGTGGAAGAAGGGAAGCCAATCGAGACACCGACGAGGTAACGCCGGTGCCACCACCCCCCCCCCCCCCCCCCCCCCCCCCCCCCCCCCCCCCCCCCCCCCCCCCNCCCCTCCCCTCCTCCTCCGCACATCTCGTCACCCTCGTTAAAGCGAGACACCACCGAAAGCCCAACCGGCGAGTTCCAGAACTTCCGCAGATTGGGCTTCGCGAGGCGGTTTACCTGTGCTCGTTTGCTTGGTGGTCGCCCATCAACTGCCGGGGAATATATGATACCTAATATCAGTACAACACAAGCTTCGGCTCAAGTGTGGCCAATATAACGAGCTATAAAAAGGGGCCAGAATATGAAACCCGAAACATAAAAAAGCGGAATGGGAGAGAGGGAGGGGATGTTTTTTTTTCTCTGACCGCAAGTTCTGTTCCCGCCGAAAATGCAGTGTCGTATATCTGCGTCACGAACATGCACACATGGTCTGGACTTTTGCAGAAACGAAATAGATTAGGAGGGGAGGGGCAAACGGGTCGGGGCCAATCAGGCCACCATGCGTTTTTTTGCTTCTTGTGTATCGTCGTGAGCAAGCAAAGCACACGCAGAGGGTGGGCTTTCGTTCGGATGTGACAGACGGCGGTGGGAAAGCGCCGTGGTCGGCTTCCCCCCCCCCCGCGGGGGATTGATCCGGGAGCTTTATCCGGGAGCTTTGATCACGGTGGAACTTGGAAAGCTGGGTGTGGCCGACTGGTGGACCTTGATTGTTCTTTTCGTTTCTTCTTCTTGTCCCGCCCGTAAGTACTGTACATGGCTGTTGAGGTCTGGTACACCCCCCCACCGGTCTGAACGGTGCGGTGTTGGGGCCCAAAGTGTCGATGGAAACTGGGTTTCTGCATTCCTCCGTCGAAAGCAAAAATACCGGCAGATGGACATTACAAGTAGTATCGAGCTCTTATCTACGAGCCAGTGCGGTGTCCCTGCTCAAGGCAGCTGGAACCACGGTTTCTGTTTCCTCCCAGGGCGTTTGTGGAGGGGCTTGCGTGCATTGGGGCTATCGATAGGAAACGCTGCAGCTTGATACGTTATCTTCGTGCATGTGCAGGCGGGATTCTTCCAACCTCCGACTTCGCAAGTCGCAATGGACCGGGCCTGCGGTTCTTGGGACGATGTGTTATCTATGCAGCAGCAGAAGATCGGCGACTTGCATCTGTGACAGACCGACTTTTCACTTTCCGGTTGGCTATAGGGAGGCGATATAAAGATAGTTTCTGTTTGCTTTCCGGCGACGTGTAAAGAGAAGCTGGGAGGTTGCATGGACCCGCTATCCACCACGTTCTGGTGGGATCCCAGATCACGGGCACTGACTATCCTCTCTTTCTCTTTCTCTTCTTCCTGGCGGTTGAGAAGACCATGAGGACGTTTGCCACCAGCCAGCGACAGTATCTCTCATTATTTCGAATTTTGGAGTGAAATTAGACTTCATAAGGGCATTCTCGTCACATAGAAAGGCACGCCTAGTGACTAACCCTTCATTGTTGGCGATGGCGGGGCATATGGAAGTGTGCATATATCCAGGAATATGGGGAAGTCCAGCCTTGATTTTACGTATAATTTCTCCGATACCGGCGATTGAAACTATGTTTGTCTGCGGCAAGATGACTGACCAGGGACAAACGGACTCCCAACCGAAAAGGGCAGATATCAGTGATGAATCTGGAATACGGACACCAAAAGGACCGCTCGCAGGTTGCACGGAGAGGAGCCGGGTAGATCGGTGGTCTGCAATAAGGGGAAATAGACAAACCAGCCACTCAACGGGAAATTTTTCTTGAGCTTCCGCCCTCCGCAGTCCGCCCTCCGGGGGGGAACGGTGTGGCCATGGCTATGCCACGGAGCCAGGGGTCCACTTTCCAGGAAAGGCCCCGGAAGCGACACAGGTCTCAGCCTGGACCCCAACAACCGGGACCTGCTTGATGTGAAGAACAGTGTTCCAAGAGGCCGCATGGTATCCGTCTGGCCTCCACAGGGGCGGAAGCCCTCGGTGGTCCGGCATGGCGGCGTCTCCGAGACCATGGATGATTCTCCGGTGTGAGTGGGGGCAGAGCCTCCGGTATCCGGAGTTGGCACTGGCCTTCTCGAGCCCCTTGGAGAGGAGCGCCAGGAGCGCACTTTCCAAGGAAAGGCCACCCCAAAAGATGGGAGAGGTCACTACACCTTGGAGGAATTCCCGAGAATTCAGGATATGGTTATCTTTGAGCCATAGCTGACCTAGAAGGCAAGACCGGGCCGGATCCGACCCCGGAGGGTGCTGTCCACCGGCGTGACCCACATCAGACCCGTGACCACAGGCGGTGGAAGTGACTACCAGAGATCAAACCCGGACAGCAAAAGCGGAGAAGGAAACACGGCTGGTTATTCATACGCACCATCCACCACTTTCGTGGTGATCAATCAATGCCTTGGTATCGGGCTTGTTTGACGAGGTTGGCTGGATTGAAGAAAGGGTCAATCAAGACAAGGGAAAGGGGAGAATCATACAATGCATGTCAAAATGTCTGTAGAGAGTGTGTTCAAGTAGTCCAGAACATGTAAACCCTCTTCCTGGCAGGCAAGACTGAACATATCCTCGTTCTGAAACACATGTCGTTGATTGTGTATCACGAGTTGGAAAAGCTGGGCATCTGTCTCCCGCACAGCCCAGACGTGGACATGTTAAGGGATCTCGGGCGGGAATCCCTCGGCGTGCTTCGTCTGGGAGTAGATCGGGCTTATTTACCGAGATATGCGAATGCTTGAGGTCTTGTCATCGTGTTATATCCATGATCTGGCTGGCCACCGAAGTCTTCGAGTCTCTCGCTGGAGGCAAAGACCAGCGTTAGGGTTGGGGTTGTGCCGGCACACAGTTGCTCAGGGCGATCACGATCGCCAAGCCAACGTGCCGTCCATACAGTGCCAGGCAAAAACCCAAAGGTCCCTTCCATCAGCTTCTGCGGCGGTGGAAGCTTACCGTCCCGGCCCTGAACATCACACACACAGTACGGCCATATCCCCACAGACGAGTCCACCTTTCTCCAACTCTTTGCATCCCAGGGGGGCGGGCCCTTTTGATTTTCGCAGGCCCGCCTCTCCTGCATGATTTTGGCAGGACGCAGAATTTTTCTTCACCTTCCACAGCCGTTATCCCGTTTGTTGCCAGACAAACGCAGCTTATGTGGCCGTTCTCTTGCTACCGGTGTTTTATTTTATCTCTAAACTGACCTTCCTTTACAGACTGCTGTAGACTTTTGCTGTGGGGAGAACAAGGGGGGCGCAATCGGGACCTTTTCATTTTCTCTGCCTCTTGGATGATTTCAACCCAAAGTGCCACCACCGCAATGAGATTTGCGCAAGTGGCTGCAGGTTCGCTTTCCGGCGGACCACGGTCGTTCCTGCCGCTACGTGCGCGCCCCGTCAACGTCCACGCGGCAGTGGCCTTGTGCGCGTTCTTGCCCCTCAATCGACAATTGGGCACTGTGCATCTCCGATCTTACGCTTCGTCCTCTCCTTCCTCTTATTCTTCTTCCCCCCACCATTGCCGCTCTTCTTCTTTATCATCATCACCACCACCACCTTCATCCTCATCCTCATCCTCATCCTCATCCTCATCCTCATCTTCCGTCTTCTCATCCCGTCTTTCGTCGTTCCATTCAGATCTCCGGCTCTTCCTCAAATCGAGTCTCGTGACATCCCGCCATCCCCGCCGTTTCTACAGCAGCTCTGCCGACACCAGCATGGACGCCGCCGAGCTCAAGGACTATCTCGCCGACTCGCCGCCGTCGGTGGTGAGACTCGAGGTTGAGAAGCACTTTTCTGCCCTGACTGACGAGCAGAAGCGCTATGCTCATTTTATCAGCAAGTAAGTTTATCCCCACGTGTCACCTAACTGTGTTGACGGCTACATTCGGAGCTCTAAGCCGAGCCGCTTGTTTGCTATCCCCCACCCCGCCTTCAACCCTTATCCAGCGACCCACGATTCCTCTTCGTACACACACGCTGGTTTGGGGACAATCCTGAATGGGGGGCTGAGTATACCTGTGTGCTAGATCTATATCCTATGGTCGTACGCTGGGTTGGACACTAGAAACTGGCATGCATACATCTAGTTTACACTGTGACCGGCGCCTATTTCCTCTTTCAACCCCAGTATTTTGACAATCATGCGTGGATCCAGCCCGCTGGGCCGAACAAGCTTGCATTTTCACCCTATCTGCCCTCCTTAAAACCAACTACATGCATGCAACCGTGCATCAAGATAGCCGGTCCGCTAACAGTTCCATTTTGGCTCCTCCCCCACAGGGCTTCCTTTGCTGGCACCCGAATTGTCCTCCGACAGGTCTCTCCGGAGTCGGAGCCCATCTATGACTTCATCATCAGCCTCCACAAGGCTGCCGCCGGTGACTGGAACGCTCTGGCCGCCAAGGTCGGAGTTGACGAGTCCGGCCTCAGTGCCTTCCTTGAGTATGCCGCCATGTTCCTGGGCAACAACGGCAACTACAAGAGCTTCGGTGACTCCAAGTTCGTGCCCCGCTGCGACGAGTCGGTGTTTGCCGCCCTGGCTACCGCCAGCCCTGAGGCCACCGCTTTCTACAAGGCCACTGAGGGCGGTGCCTTCAGCTGCGCCAAACAGACCCTGATGCACCTTGGATACCCCGACAAGGGCCACCTTACCACCTACTACCCGCAGTCGTCCGATATCACCCAGGCCGAGATCGAGGCCGTGTCGGCCTGGATGGAGAAGAAGGGCCTCCTTCCCGAGAACACCCGTCTGCGCAAGGCCGGTGACGTCTTCGAGATCCTGATTGCCTCTGCTGTCACCTCTGTCCCCGCTGCCGGTGGCGATATTGGCACCGAGTCGACCTACACCGTCGACTCCGGCCTGCTTGAGGGCAAGACCATCAAGCTGGTGTACGGCGACTACTCGGCCGAGATGGCTGCCGCCGCCTCCTACATCGCCAAGGCTGGCGACAACGCCGCCAACCAGCACCAGAAGGACATGCATGCCGCTTACTCCAAGTCGTTCGAGACTGGCTCGCTACTTGCCTTCAAGGACAGCCAGCGTTTCTGGATCCGTGATAAAAAGCCCATGGTTGAGACCAACATCGGTTTCATTGAGACCTACCGCGATCCTGCTGGTGTGAGAGGAGAGTGGGAGGGCTTTGTCGCTAGTGAGTGCTCTATCTACTATTCCTAAAGGGCCGAATATGTTTGAATGTGTACTAATTCTCGTTTCTCTTTTTCTTTTTCTAGTGGTCAACCGTACGTTAACGCTGCTCACATGGCCCCTTTTCCCGGGTGCAAGATACCTGGTGATATCTGGTAATGCCTGGTTGTGCTAACCCCTTCCCTTTCAAACAGTCGAGCGGACCCGTGCCTTCGGACAGCTGGTTGAATCTGCTCCCACCCTCATCCCCCTTCTTCCCTGGGGCTCTGACTTCGAGAAGGATAAGTTCCTTTCTCCCGACTTCACCTCGCTTGAGGTTCTCACCTTTGCCGGTACGAGCGAATCACACCCACTCCCTCCAGTATACAACTTAAGCTGGATTGTGAACTAACATGTGCTCGTCTAACTCGCCATAGGAAGCGGTATTCCTGCTGGAATCAACATGTAAGTTGCCCTACTCTATCAGCTACCCCATGTCAGGGAGCCTGACGAAGGGGCCCTTCACTACTTAAAGCTAACATTCGCCTCCTCTCAGCCCCAACTACGACGACATTCGCCAGACCGAGGGTTTCAAGAACGTCTCCCTGGGCAACGTGCTCAGTGCCAAGGCCCCCAACGAGAAGATTCCCTTCATCAAGGACTCTGACTTGGAGGTTTTCAGAAGTAACCGTGATACCGCCTTCGAGGTTCAGGTTGGCCTCCACGAGTTGACAGGTCACGGTTGCGGCAAGCTGCTCCAGGAGACTGCCCCTGGCGTCTTCAACTTCGACTCGAAGACGCCTCCTATCAGCCCCGTCACCAACGAGCCGGTCACCACCTGGTACAAGCCGGGCCAAACTTGGGGGTCTGTCTTCGGTAGTATCGCGGGCAGCTACGAGGTAAGTCTTCTTCCAGTGTCCTCTTTTGTTTGTTGCCCACGAAGGACCTTCTAACATGGATTGGACTCTTAGGAATGCCGTGCTGAGCTGGTGGCCATGTATCTGAGCTGCGAGTTCCCCGTGCTCAAGATCTTTGGCTTTGGAGACGGCATTGTCGATATCAACGGCCCTGCTGGAGATGTTCTCTACTCGTCATACCTGACCATGGCGCGCGCCGGTCTGCTGTCTCTGGAGATGTGGGATCCCAAGAGCCAGAAGTGGGGCCAGGCTCACTCGCAGGCCCGCTTCTCCATCCTGCAGTGCTTCCTGCAGGCCGAGGACAACTTCTGCAAGTTGGACTACACCAAGGACGACCTGTCTGACCTGACCATCAGCCTGGACCGCCAGAAGATCCTCACCTCCGGCCGCAAGGGTACGTTCTTTCTGCCGTGCACACCCCGTCTGTTCCTGCGTGGGACTTTGATACTAACCTCGTTGATTTTTTCTATGACACAGCTGTTGGCCACTACCTGCAGAAGCTGCACATCTACAAGTCGACCGCCAACGTCGAGGAGGGCACCAAGTTCTACAAGGAGATGACTAACGTTGGCCTCGACTTCTGGGGCACCAAGGTGCGCAGCATCGTCATGGCGAACCGCCAGCCGCGCAAGGTGTTCGTTCAGGCTAACACCACGCTGGACGAGGCTGCCGGCACCGTGGCGTTCAAGCACTACCCGGCCACTCTGGAGGGTATCATCGAAAGCTGGGCGGACCGCGAGCTGTAAATGCCGGGCCCCTCACCTTTCTGCCCTCTGTGTCTGTTCTCTCTCCCCTCTCTTCCCTTTTTCTTCTTTTTTGTTCTTTTTGTGTCTCTGCATATTGTATCCTGTCTGAATGGCAGTGCTTACACCACCCCGCATGGTAATATTAGCGAGCGAACCTTTCTTTATCTGAGGTTTACTTGAACAATTGATCATATCCTATGGTTCAGTCAACGTGGACCGTGGATTTTGCAGAAACTTTTGAATTGCAGCAGATGCGTGTGAAGTAGGGTAGCATTACTGTACTGTTTTAGATGGGCGGCCGGTACCCGCACCCGGACCCCGCACTTCCCGGACCCGGAGCCAAGACGACATGTCCGGCAGAAAGCAACTACACACGTAATATTCACCCACAACACAAGAGGGACGAGTGGTAAAAAGACAGAAAACAACATAAGCCACAGAAAAAAATGAAGTACCAATGCCGTAAAAAAGAGAGAGAAAGTGAAATAAAGACCCTAAGATTACGAGATGTTCCCCCTTGTTCGCCAGGTATTCGATCTTTTAATATTTTTTATTTTTATCTTAGTGCAAAGGAGTTTGTGTGTTGTGCCAGGTACTTTCTTTTCAGTCTTCCCGCACTCTGCATTTGGATGAAGAGAGAGGAGAGCATGGAAAAGAAAAAAACGACGAGAAGAAAAAAAAAAGGAACGAAATAATAAAGAAACGGAAAAGCCATAAACCCATTTTTTCTCTCCCAACCAAGAGGCAACAAAAACTGGTCTAAAGTCATGAACAAACTCCCAACCCCTCTCTTTCGCTCAGCCGTCGCATCTCTCTCTGTCTGTTTATAAGCTCCCCCAAAGGCCGAAATTTGGTTATTTGTTTGTTAATAGTTTTTCTTTTTTTTGGTTCATTGTTTTGCTGGTCTCCAGTTCCTGATACTTTTCCCGCCCTTCCACTCTCGTAATCACCCCTTCATATGTTTCTTTTCTCCAAAGACCTTCAGCTTCGTCGGCCGAGGTGAAAGAACGAAAATGGAGAACAGGTTTCCCCCTCCATAAGCCCATGAAGAACGTGTGCGTAAAGAAGATTCCCGAAACCCCGCCATTCCAAGTCCCATCCCCCAAAAAGCAAGAAAACTCCCGAGTCCCAGACTGTTCATGATTTCCCGAACAGAAGAAGAAAAGAATCGTAAACAGAAGGAACAAAGCATGCACATCCGGTGGAGCGATCGTCAAGGGTCTGGAAGGAAAAAAAAAAACGTTCTCGTAGTTGCAGGCGGAGGTATATATCGAGGGCTCGTGTCGTCGGCGCGCGCCGGGTGGACGGCAGATGTTCAAATATTAAGAGATTGCTTTTTCACTGTCGGACAAAGAAGAGGAGAGAAGAAGATTTGCTCGCTGGATGGTTTTTGAAGGACTTGGAAGGGTTCATAAATGATCTTTTCGTATTCGACCGTTGAAAGTAAAGACATTGAATAAAAAAAATAAAAAAAAGGAAAACAAGACGAAAGACGAACACGGAATTGAAGCGAAGGAGTTGTTACACATTCCCACCCAACAATTAGAAGTTCATCTCATGGGGCTTGTCGCCCTTCCGCAGGCTGAACGAGCTGGCGAGGTACGACGGCAGGAACTCGACCTTCTTGATAGAGGCAAGGAGCGCCTTGTCAACGGCCTTCTGGTCGGCCACCCGGTTCTTGCTGACGGTCTTCTTCTGTAAGGCGGGGGAAGTGGGATCTGTTAGTTGCTGCTGGGTGCATGATGCGCGGGGCACTCTCTTCAGACGGTCTGGGGGGTTGCACATACCTGGGGCTTGTCACCCTGCTTGAAGAAAGCCTCCTCACCGGCCTTCTGGGTCTCCTTGTCGGCGGTGAAGTACTCGGCTTGCGAAATCTCCTCGATCTTGGCCTGGTCCAGACCGGCAAGGTCGACCTTGAGGGAGGTGGCGATCACATATCTGGAGTTGACTCTCCGGAGGGGGACACCGTTGATCTTGAAGGGGCCGGTGACCAGCAGGACACCCTGGTCCAGGGTCTTGAGGAGCACCACACGCTTGCCGCGGAAGCGACCGGCGAGCAGGATCAGGATGGTACCGGGCTGGAGGGACTGGCGGGGAGTCCACGGGCGGATGGCCTTGCGGGACTGTTTTGAGCAGAAAAAACAACGACACCAGTTAGCCTCCGAGACTTCCACTCGCTTGGTCTCCATGACCCTTCTCTTCTTTCCCCTCTCCTAGTATGTTCCTAGTGGCTCCCATATGCGATACGACTTCAAATCGAGTGCGATCGTTTCGTTGCGTGTCATGGAGATTCGGCCGGAATATCGAAGAATTGGACGGGCGGAGTCTCAAACCCTGAAGACCCCGACATCGGGATATTCGCTTGACACCTTCCCAACTTGTGGCAATACCATGTCCGAGTTCTCTCGTGGTCCGACCTTGGCGGGGTGCTGGTGTCATGCCGAGTCCGGGGGCCGATATTCGGGAGGAAGCGTCGGGAAGCGAAAATCGATTTGAAGTCGCAGGAGCCAAGATATTCACCACCGCTGCCACAAAACACTCACCTTCTTCTGCTGCGGTTCATCATCGACCGGGTACCACTTGTTCGCCTTCGGGGGCAGCTGCGAAGCCTTCGACGCCATTGTGAATATGAAATCTCTCTCGGGCTGAAGAGAGAAAGATGAAGAAGGAGGAAAAGGGAAAAAGAGATTCGTCGACGCTGAGATGACCACACACGAAAAGCGAGGGGGGAGGACGAAGAAAAAAAATAGGTGATGGAAGGAAGAAGAAAAAAAGAACGACTGGCGGTTCCCTGGAGTAATTGCGCGTTGGATGGTGTGTAGGGTTAATCAGGATCTTTTCCAAGGCCAGAAATCTCAGCACCAGAAACTGTGGAGGATTTCACGTTTTCGTGGACAAACTTGGTCCCACCATGCGAGTTTGTGCGAAAACACCAGCCAAAACCCTCTGGCACTAAGCCCTAACAGGAAACAAGAGCCGCAGATCTGCCGGGCGTCACGTGGTGATAAGACGGATGACATAAGATTAGGTGACATAATCGGGAGTCCACCAATTTACGGGGCCGGGCCGTAAGTATCTGGTCGCTTCATTTTTCTAGGGATTTCTGCAGAAGTCCGTCACTTTTCTATGTGGAAGCTCGCAGAAGCTACCAGCACGCCGAAGAATCACCTTCAATCTTATGGATGGCCTGACATCTCGGGACGAAGAGTTCTATTTAAATTCTCGCCCGTTCCGATTTGCTGCAGACTTCGCCATACTCTGTTGTCTGTTGTGAATCTTCCATTTGATTACAACTTGCCGTCCTTGATGGTGCTGCGCAAACGGCGCAAACGATACAGAACCACCAATCACTGATACCCTGCAAACATCCCCCATTTCACCATGCAAGCTCGACTGAAGCTGCGTATCCCAGCCCGGCGGCTGATCCACTCGACAACTTCCTCGAACACCGCCTCGTTGGCCGCTGGACGACATGTAGCTGCTTCGAGAACCCTCCCGGCCCTCTCGGCCGTCTTGGCGCGGAACGCCGTCCGATCCATCCCGGCCGTCACACAACTACAGCCGTTCCGGGGCTATGCCTCCGGCAGACCACACCCTCCGGGCGGAACCCACCGAATGGACCTCGGCGGAGGCGAGGAGAAGTCGGCGCTGGAGGAGTTTGGCATCGACCTGACGGCGAAAGCGAAAGCCGGGAAGCTCGACCCGGTGATCGGACGCGACAGCGAAATTCAGCGGACCATCCAGATCCTCTCGCGCCGAACCAAGAACAACCCGGTGCTGATTGGAAAGGCCGGAACGGGAAAAACGGCCATTCTCGAGGGTCTGGCTTTGAGAATTGTTCGCGGAGACGTCCCGGAAAGCATCAAGAACAAGCGCGTTATAACCCTTGACCTGGGCTCGCTCATTGCTGGCTCCAAGTATCGAGGAGACTTCGAGGAGCGACTGAAGAAGGTTCTGACAGAAGTGCAGCAAGCCAATGGCGAAGTCATTCTGTTCATTGACGAACTGCACACTCTGCTTGGCCTAGGAAAGACCGAGGGATCGATCGACGCTTCAAACCTGCTCAAGCCGGCCCTCTCCAGAGGCGAGCTTCAGTGCTGTGGCGCAACGACGCTGGACGAATACAGACTGATCGAGAAGGACGTTGCGCTGGCCCGCCGCTTCCAGCCTATCCTAGTCAACGAGCCGTCAGTGGCCGATACCATCAGCATTCTCCGTGGCATCAAGGACAAGTACGAAGTACACCACGGCGTGCGCATCACCGACGCTGCGCTGGTGGCAGCCGCCACATACTCGAACCGATACATCACCGACCGGTTTCTTCCCGACAAGGCGATCGATCTGATGGACGAGGCTGCGAGCCACCTGAAGCTGCAGCACGAGTCCAAGCCCGAGGACATCATGGTCCTCGACCAGAAGATCATGACCATCCAGATCGAGCTCGAGAGCCTCCGCAAGGAAACCGACATTGCAAGCAAGGAGCGCATGGAGAAGCTGCAGGCCGACCTGAAGACGTACCAGGCCGAGATCGACGCGCTGACCAAGCGGTGGGAGGAGGAGCGCAGCGAGATCGACGCGGTCAAGCGCACGCAGGCCGAGCTCGACGCGGCGCGCATGGAGCTCGAGCAGGCGCAGCGCGAGGGCAACTTCGGCAAGGCGTCCGAGCTGCGCTTCGGCATCATCCCCACGCTGGAACAGAAGCTGCCGAAGGACGGCGAGGCCAAGTCGGAGGGCTCGCTGATCCACGACTCCGTCACCGCCGACGACATCGCCGCCGTGGTGTCGCGGATCACCGGCATCCCCGTGTCGAAGCTGACGTCCGGCCACATTGAGAAGCTCGTGCACATGGAGGACACGCTGCGCGAGTCGGTGCGCGGCCAGGATGAGGCCATCAAGGCGGTGTCCAACGCCGTGCGGCTGCAGCGCGCCGGGCTCAGCGGCGACAACAAGCCGCTGGCGTCGTTCTTCTTCCTCGGCCCGACGGGTGTCGGCAAGACGGAGCTCTGCAAGAAGCTCGCGGCGTTCCTCTTCTCGACCGAGTCGGCGGTGGTGCGCTTCGACATGAGCGAGTTCCAGGAGAAGCACACCATCTCGCGGCTGATCGGCTCGCCGTCGGGCTACGTCGGCTACGAGGACGCCGGCCAGCTGACGGAGGCGGTGCGGCGCAAGCCGTACGCCGTGCTGCTGTTCGACGAGTTTGAAAAGGCCCACCGCGACATCTCGGCGCTGCTGCTGCAGGTGCTCGACGAGGGCTACCTGACCGATGCGCAGGGCCACAAGGTCGACTTCCGGAACGCCATCATCGTGCTGACCAGCAACCTGGGCGCCGACATCCTGGTCGGCGCCGACCCGCTGCACCCGTACAGCGAGACCCCGGATGGCGACATCGCGCCCGACGTGCGCAGCGCCGTCATGGACATCGTGGCCGCGAACTACCCGCCCGAGTTCCTCAACCGCATCGACTCGTTCATCGTGTTCAAGCGCCTCGCGCGCCCCGCGATCCGCGACATCGTCGATATCCGCCTGCGCGAGCTGCAGGCGCGCCTCGACGACCGCCGCATTGTTCTCGACGTCCCCGCCGATGCGCGCGACTGGCTTGCGGACCGCGGCTACGACCCCAAGTTCGGCGCGCGTCCCCTGAACCGCCTCATCACCAGCGAAATCGGAAACATGCTCGCCGATCGCATCATCAAGGGCGAGCTGCACGCCGGCCAGACGGCCCGCATTCGTGTGGCTGAGAGCGGCGACGGCCTGACAGTTGACATTGTCGATGCGGCTAAGTAGGCGCTCTTGCCGCGCTCTTCTTTCGCTCAAGCCACTCTCCTCTACCTCATGATTCTGAACGTCTTTTTCTTTTTGCTGTTCCACTAAGCATCTCATGTTTTGTAAATTATATGTATTATCTTGTTCCTGTGCTTATACGGTGCAGTGGGGTTGGCGTTTACCATTTTTCCGCATATAGTCAACGAGCGCAACGACCGCGTAAAATATCACAAAGCTTTCGTGGCATATACTGGCGCTCCCTATAGATAGTAGACCTCATGGTATCCTAAAAAAAAGTGTCAGGAAGGTGATTAATTCGTCACGTTCAAAAGAAAGACGGCAAAAAGCTAATCCAACTCCGTCAGTGTGAAGTGATAATGCTCTTCGCGAAATGATTTGTGTGTCCAGAGTGTATCACCAAAACAAAGTTGAAAAAAAAAGTGTTCGTCATGTCGTTAATAGCCCGCTAAAGTGTAGAACTAACAATATCAGGCTGGTTGATGGAACGGATCCAGTGCTTCGCTGCTCGTCCGGCGTTCGTGGCGCACCGTGATCGGGATCTGCGGCTTGAAGGGGGCGGCGGGAGGAGCGGGGACGAGTTGGGCGAGCATGGACTCCATCCGCGAGATGGACGTCTCGAGCTGCTCAAGGCGCTTTTTGACGCCATCGAGATCCTCGTCCTCCTCGTTGAACGAGCCGCGGAACCGCCGTGACACAGCAGGGAAGGTCGAGTCGCGCCGCGAAAGCGGCTTGCCAGTGGCGTCATTCCCCACGTACTGGCGTCGGATAAGGTGGCGGGTGAGGTCGTCGTCGACGGCAATATCCTCTTCGACCGACTCGGGCGGTTCGACCTCGAAGACGGTCTGGAGATCGGGGTGGGCGGAGAAGTTGAGCTTGCCCCAGAAGCCGAACGTGTTGGAGGCGGTCTTGGTCAGAGGGAACGACGACGTCATCCAGTCAGTGTTTCCGAACAGCCGGCGCTCGTACACGGCAATGAGGATGAGCAGCGGGAAGTTGACCACGCGCACGGTGAACACGTGGATCTTGTGGAACCAGCGCTGGCTAACGACCGTCTTGATGGGGAGAAGCACGAACAGTGCCACAAGGTTGAACGGCGGGAGGTACGCAAAGATGGCATCGCTCTTCACGCACTCCAGCGTCAGGACGGCCTTCCGGTAGGCCACTTCTCCGGTGGCGTTGGAGACGATGGTGCTGAAGCTATTCGAGAGAATAGAGACAAACACGGTGAGGAAGAGGGTGTTTCCAAGGAAGGCAAAGGCGATCATGAGCGAGGGGCCGAGAAACCAGTGGAACTCGGTTGAGCGCTCGATTCCGGTTCCGTCCAGACCAAACCAGATCCAGAGCATCCATTTTCCAATGGTAACCGGGTGATGGATACCGTCGCCGAGCCAGTTCAGAGACAGCAAAAACCCGGCAAAGCACCAAGCCGACAACGCGGTCAACACGGCAAAATCAGATATCATAGATCTCAGAGACAAGAAGACCAGGTTGTTGGAGAGAAGATTGAACGCCACTCTCGGGACCAGGACGGGGGCAGCCATGGCAAGCAGGTTCATGGCCTGCAGGCCCGGATCGTCAATGTCGACGTTGAATCCGGTGACACGAAGAAATAGGTATCCAGCAAAGAGAACCATGAAGGCAATATCCAGAAACGACCAGAGATTCTGGGTGTACAGGTGCCATCCATGGGCTAGAATGGTTGCCGTCTGATCCAGAGACCAGCCAGCGGCATATACAGCAAAGGCAACCTCGAGTGCGGTGACGTTCCGGGTATCGCGCTCAGCCATGAAGGCCAAGTACAGTATCAACAAAATCATGAATTGGACTACGTCGACGAGATTGCGCACTCGAGGGACGGTGAGTCGGTACTGGTTGAGCAGGGGAGCGGTGCGCGGGTTATATAGAGTGATTGGTTTTTGCTTATAGTTGTCGGGAATCAGGCCGAGGAAGCTCGATGGGGTGTAAATGACGCTGCCGTCGTAGATAGCATCGATTCTGGAACGGTGTGCTGGTTAGCTTTGGGCAGCAGACAAAGAGAAGGTGAAGATGCAGATGCAGGTGCAGATACTTACACTCTTTGGCAGGGCGTCGAGCTCAGGAAGAGCTTGCTCTCGGTGAGAATAGCCACCTCCAGGGCAGGCAACGCCTTCTGATGCGAGAACGAAAAGGTCTCATGCGCAGCCTCGACCACATCCGCCGGGGCATTCTGGAAGGGCTGGAATCCCGCGACGAGAATATGGGCCAGCAGAAGAATGCGGTCGTCGTCGTCAGCATCCTCGCTATACCGGCGCAAGATGCGTGTCGCCACCAGCTCGCACAGCATGGCGCGGCTGAAGTCGACGTTGGTCCGGTTGGTACGGTGCGACTGCTCCTCCAGGAAGCGCGCCCGGTTGACGAGCAGGCAGTACACGATGGAGATGTCGTCGGACGCGTACAGCTTGTCGACGAGCGGCCGCACCACCGTCACGTTGATGCGCACATCGCGCAGCTGGTCCAGACTCAGGTAGTCTTCGACCACCGCCATGATGTCGCGGCGAATGCGGTGGATGTTCATGTACACCGGCAGCGTGCGGTGGGTCGATGTGAGACAGCTGTACAGCGGCTCGGGGTCGCTGTGGCGATGGGGCAGCGCTATACGGCGGCCGTTGCTGGACCGGCTGCCGCCTCGGCGGATCAGCGGCGCGGTCTCGGAGGCATCGACGGCCGTGGCGGACCCGGCATCGCTGGCGCCGTCGGCCGCGGCGAGGGAGCCGAAGCGGATGCTTTGGCGGCTGTTCTTGCGCGAGTCGGGCAAGAACTGGATGACGGATCGCCGGGTAGTGGGTTGCGGCGCGGGGCCGGAGGCCGGAGTGGGAACCTGGAGCGTCGCGTCCGAGCTCGCGAAGCTCTCCTCGCCGGACGGCGGCTTGGAGGACGTGCCGTAGTCCATCGGCGCACAATTGACCGGGGATATCAAGAAACAGCAAGGCCTAATGTCAAGGAAAAGCACACGAGAGACGAATAAAGCTGCAAGAACCAGAGAAGCGCGGGTGTTCTTATCGGGCCCAAGACAGCGGCGATATCAAGAATAACACGGAGAACAAGCATACAAAGATGAGAGACAGATCACACTCAAAAAGCAAGGGAGATTGATAGATAAAGAAGCCGGAGAGATTCCAAAGAAGAGGGGAGAAAGCAGATTGACTCTCCGACTAAGTTAGAGACGATGCTTTTGCTTTAGGTAAGCATCGGGTGCAAAATCGTAGCAAGACGAAAAGTCTGTTGTCGTATTAAATAAGGCATGAAGGAAGGAAGGAAGGAAGGGGGAAAGAATGAGAAGTCACGATGATTTGTGGCCGAAAGATAAAGCTCCCTGGAAGGAGCGACCCAAGCGTTCGCTGTCTGGAAAAGGGAAGGACCAGCTAGCTCCAGAACACCTGAAGATACAACCCTTTTAACCCTAGCCGCCGTCGGAATCTTGGCCGTGTCTGGTCTTGCATGGTATTGTCGTTTAAAACGCGCAATTTGACCAGATTCCTTCCTTTGACCGCCGCTCTCCTCCCGCGCGGGCTCTACTCTCATCATCTTGATTTTCTTGGAGTGTGGAGGAAATTCACTATCTGCGCGTTTTTTCTCCAGCCAGTTAATGCGACATCACATCTCCTTATCCTGGGAGGGAGGGGAAGGTCGTGCTCAGCTCCGAAAAGAAGGTTTCATTAAAGCCGCCTGGGCCGAGCCCTGAGACATATACATGCATGCTCCTCACTCGTTTCCATATCGAGTCCTGTCGTAGTTGACTTCCAACTATCAAGCCAAGCCGAGAGAACTCTGCCGTAAGTGTCCAGGCTTCGGAAGATATGGATGGCATGTCCCAGCCGCGGCTTGATTGGCCGGGAACGCCGATTGGCGTCCAGTTTTGGAGGGGGGCTTTGCGTGGGTCCGTGGGATGAATATGGGGCTGATTGGGGGGGGGTTCATCAGCGATCTTTAGTGGTTGCAGCCGCTGGAGTTTTGAGATTTCGGCGTCTGGGGGAATATGCCTCGCGGAGCATCTGTAATGTGGATGTATTTCGAAGCAAGCCCCCTTTAGATGCAAGTACCCGGGATATCGTCAACGTGTGTAGATGTAAAATGCTCTAGAAGTGGTTGTAGATGTTTCCAAGGTGACGTTAAAGGGTAAGGTTAGGTGAACAATAAGAACACAAATAGAGTTCCCGTCAAGAACGATCGAGAGATACCGTCCGGTGCCTGCCATCTCCAGAGAGCCGCACAAACAGGCACATCCTCAACAAGGAAGGAAGCTCCCCCGTCCTGCTCTTTCCCATTACAACTTCGCCGAAGCCCCCGCGACAGCCCCACCCCGCTCCCGCTCCCGCTCCCGCTCGGCCTCGGCCTCGGCGCGCTGCACCAGCACCCAGGCAAACTCGGCCAGCGGGCCGCGCTCGCGCGCATTGTCGCGCGCCAGCTCCGAGCTCGCCTGGCGCAGCGCGCAGCGCGCCGCAATGCCGTGGCAGATGGCCGCCAGCCGGAAGATGTTG
>LNGL01000001.1:722992-773967 GCA_001510565.1 Knoxdaviesia proteae | reverse complement strand
CGCCGTGCACCAGCGTGGCGCGGTCGCGCGGCTGGCGCGCCGCGTCGCCGAAGAACCCCATCAGCTCCGCCATGTGCGGCAGGTCGCCGACCGGCTCGCGCGTGTCGGCGTCGACTGCCGCCGCCTGCGCTTTGCAGATCGCCCCCCACGTGGCCACCTGGCGGCCGTAGAACCCCGCCGCGCGCCCGAACGACGTCAGCCCCGCCGCGGCGAGGTCGACGCCGTGCAGCGCCGCCAGCGTGCGCACGGCGGAGCGCCACATGGCCGAGCGGTCGGCGGCCGACACACCGGGCATGCTGAAGTCCTCGAAAATCCGCCCGTCGAGGAACTCCATGATGTAGAACGGCGTGCCGATCACAGCTGCATCCTCGCACAGGCAGTAGGGCCGCGGCACCGGCACGTCGGAGCCGTCGGCCAGCGCCTTGAGCACGCGGAACTCGCGCTCGACCTTGTGGGCCGTCCGCGAGATCAGCTCTCCCGGCGGCTTCTTCCGGAGCACGTAGCGCCGCCCGTCTTGCTTGGATGTGAGCTGGTAGGTGGGATTTGACTGGCCAAAGCCAAACTTAACGTGCGCCAAATTGTGAACATAGCGTTAGCAGGGACCAATGAAGCTTTGCACCAGACACCAGAGAGACCCACGAACCTGTTGAACGTCCAGCGGTGTCTGGATCTCCGGAACATTCGCACGTATGAATGCCTCCAGTGCAACCTCGTCAATCGGTTGTCTCACGCGACCCGCCATCGTGCCAGTCGAGTTCTTTGAACAACAGAACGGCGCAGAGTAGGAGCAAATGGTGCAGGAGGATTGTAACGTCCGACAGGAAATACACAACTAAGATAGTAAAAAGGAATAGAGTCGTATAAAGCCAAGTGAACTCAGTTCTGGCTCAGTTCCCCGGAATCCTGTTCACGAATGAAATAGCTCCTGGGCCCGTCCAAATCTGGGGAATTTTTCGTGGGCGAACACATGTCACCGGGCCGAGGCTCGGGTACAGCAACCTGGCAGAGCTTTTTTTGTTTTTTTGTTTTTTTGTTTTAATTCCACCAAATCCAAGTCCGCACACCACGAAGCCGGTCGAGAGTCGGAATGCTGCTGGAGACTCACTGGATATAAACACACAAATTCCCTGTTAATTTCAGCTTCATTGCTTTCATATCGGAAGCAATCTTGGAACTCAACCTGTCCGGCGCACTCCGGACTTTGACATTTCCCCGCAAAATCTAGGGTCTACCCCATGTAACCCCAATAAACCCTAAGTCATCAAACCCTCATCAAGGCAAGTCAGTCGTTGACACCAGAGGCACGGCACACACATCTCTTCACCCGCTGAGATCTCCTAACCATGTAAGGAAAATAAACAGACATCATTCTTTATTTTAGTTCCCTGACTTTGGGTCATCCACTCTGTTCTTATAGAAAACAAGCAGTATAAAAGAAATCCAGATACCTCTCTCCCAACCGTCCCATCCCCGCTTAACCATCACCAGGAGGGAAAAAAAAGAAACAAACGCAATTCAACCGGGACCAAAACGAGCAAGGGAAAAAGCAAGTAAAACGACCGACTAATACACAAATCGAGGTATATTTCCCCCTTCCAGAGAGGTTTCAAAAAGAGTATAGAAAGAGGATTCCAGCCAGAGTAACAAAAATACCAAAAGCACGCAAATAAGAGCGAAGCAGAAAAATCAGAGCCGCAATGAACAACGAGCAATTAAAACGGGCAGATACAGACTTGAGAGTAGATGGTGGGGGAGGAGGAAAGAAAAACACGACACACAGCCCAAAATTTCAAAACGAGAATGACAAGGATGTAAGAGGAGTTGGGTCAAGAACACAAGCCCAAAACAGAAGACATATCCGCACGGAAGGGTGCAACACCGGAGCTAAAAAACAACGGCCTCGATGATGCACTTCTTCTGGACTTTGAAGCAACTGAAATGCAAGGCTATGGCAACAGGTTGAGTTCTCCAGAACCCATAACCACACACGGATACCAGAAAGCCTCACAAGACACACCGGAGATATGCCCTGTAGCAAGCGAGAATCCCGAGTGTGGCAGAGGTCGGAGCCATGGAGTTGGAGAGGGATGAGAAGATGCGAGGGTTTAAGAATATAGAGGGCATGTATCGTAAACAGACATGAACTTCGTTAGGATTCGATGACACTGGGTGGTGGTGAGGGGGCGGATTGTGCGCGAGCACAGCTTCCTCCCGAATCTAGCTAGGGGCTAAGTAGTAAAAGAATAATGAAGACGAAGCGGTATCGAAAGAGGTCGAAGAAAGGGAGAGAGATGGAGACTCCCGAAAGGGTCAAGTCAGAGGAGGTTGTAGAGTAGAGGAGAGCACGACGGGCTTCGACAAGAGTCGAAAAAGTGTAGTATTAAAAGCGTGTAAGAAAAAGAAAAAAGGGTAAAACCCGGAAAGAACCTAGGAATCAATTGAAAGGGAGGCAGGTAGAAACCGAATCTGTCCATAGGTGGGTATCAAGACATCGCCCGAAGGAAACAAACGGCCAAGTGTAGCACTTGGGTGGTGGGCTTCTTTCTTTAGCTGCCCGCGTTGTCCTCGTTGTGGTTCGCTTTCGAGCGCTTGTTCGACGGCGAGGTTGTCGAGTCCGACTTGCGCTTCGATCCGGCCTGTTGCTGCAACACCGGCATCTCGTTCTCGTCGTTCTCCTTGCCGGGCATCTTGCCCTCCCGCTCCAGCTGGGCAACCTCATCGGCAGTCAGGAACCGACCACCGGGGCCACGCGGGCGGCGCATTGCATGGTTGTGGCGCGACTCGTGCAGGTATGGCTTGCGCCCCTTGGACGTGAGCCGCAGCTGCTCCTCCAGCTTTTGGCGGGCCACACGGCGTTTGAGGATGCGGTGGAACTGCTTGGCGTTCACGTACAGAGGCGACTCTTCCACAGGCGCCGACGCGGCCGCCAGCTCGGGGGACTGCGGGTGTTGCGGCTGGCTCAGGCCTCCGGACTGCGAGTTGGCCTGTGATACGCTGACGCCGCGTTGGCCGGCTCCCAGCATTTGCGCGTTTGTCAGACCGGGGCTCGTCACCTGGGTCATCTGTCGCTGGGTGGCCATCTGTGTGGGTGACCGCGGGCCGCGCTTATCGGCTTTCGATCCCGGCATCGTAGGCGAGCGCTGCGAGATGTTGGTGTCAGGAATGTACGGGTATGTCGAGCCCGATGCCGCAGCAGTGGCGGCCATGGCAGCGGCCTGGATCTGGGGGATGCCATAGTGCATGTTCGCCTGCGGTACGCCGTACTGTGGTTGATACATGACGGAGGTTTTGTGTGAGGATTCGTCGAAGTCGGTGACGTTGATTCAAGAACTTCCCCAGGCGTAACAATGGTGCAGCCGCGTAAGAAAATACTTATGAAGTTGGCGTCAGAAACAAGAATAGTCGTAACTCGATAGAAACTGGGCTCAACGTATAGAATTGGTCGTAGCGCGGTATTGTGTTGCGTGTTCGCGTGAGTGATGATAAAATGGTGGTCTGAGGAAATTCGCGTTCAGTCAGCCGTGTTGGTGAGAGAAAACTAGTGTCCGTTGGGCCAAATCGGATAGAAAGTCGAGTACTGCTGTTCTCTGTGATATGAGATGTGATGAAGCAGTTGGTTAGAAGCACGATAAGCCAAGACTCGCTCTCTCCACTGTTGGTGCAGGTTGAATTTAATGATGGTGTTGGCGATATGGAAGCCGAACAGAACCAGTCCAGAGAAAGGGAGAAGAGGGTCTGAGGGTGGAAGAAAGAATTAATGTCTGGTATAAAAGAAACCAAAATAAGAACAAGAGGGTATTGAATAGAGATTTATGAGATGAAGAACGAAAGAACAACGAGTGGTGATAATGATGGTTGAAGATGAGATGTCGTGTGTTCTTGGTGATATGTAAATAACCAATAAGGCGCGTCAAGGATAAAGAGAGAGAGAGAGAGAGAGAGAGCCAAGGGAGGGTTTTTGGGCGAATGAAAAGAAAGAAGAGTATGGGGAGGGGGGAGGATTAAAGATGTATGGGTTAAAAAGGCAGAGACGCAGAGGGAAGCAGAGGGAAAGCGTGGGTGGGGGAGGGGAAGGAGGCACTCGCAGAGCCAGCACGACGGGTAGAAGAAGAACAGAGAAGAATGGCACTACTCACAGTTGGAAGGAACAGGCGTGGGTCGGAAGCTCCGTGTCAGGGTGCCTGTTGTTGGTCTTGTTCTCTTTGTGCTTGAGGAAGAAAGACGCACTGCTCTTGTGTCCAGTTCACAGGAGTATATCACCTTTGAAAAATGGAAGTTCAAACAAGAGAGTCAAGTGGTGGAAATGTAACAACAACTCTGGTCAGGTTGGACGCTGCAGGAAGAAACGGGCCAGGCAGAGAGAGTCCTTCGCTGTGCAGTGGTTGGGATTGCAGGGTGCGGTGGTTTTTCAGGGCTGACGTCGGCTTCTTCAGAAGGCGATTGGAAGCGGCGGGTAATGATTAGGCTCAGGATCACTCCAAGCCTTAAAAGAACAGAGAAACTTTCGGTGCGTTGTGGGTAGCGCCGACAGGAAAAAGGAATAGGGTATCAAGCGGTAACACCACACAGAAAAAATGGGTGAAGGACCGGCCGGTGTATTTCCAGTTCTGCCTTCGCTTGGCTTCTTTCTGGTACGGGAGGGACAGAGAAACAGCCTTGGCACCACCTTGGAAGAAAAAGCAGGATAGTATGGCACTATAGAGTGATGCGTGGATGCGTTGGCAAGAGGCGAATGTGGTAAGGTGTGCAGCTCAGCAGATCTAGGTCCTGCCACGGCATATGCAGCTGCAGGTCCAGGGTTCTTATTTTTGGAGCGTTTAGTGGATGGGGAACAGGTCAGAGGAGGCCTGATATGACACTTTTGAAGGAGGAAATAGTCAACAATGAAGGGTTATAGACGTAGGTTCAGGGCTATAATTGTGCCTGATCTGGGGATGGGTATGGACAGGAATATTCGTAGATATCGTGTGTTCGTTACTCGTCAAGGAGACGACGTCTGGATATTATGTTGCCAAATGTTGTTGGAGAGCAAGCGGAGGAGGAGCAGTCTCGCACACCTGGATGGGGTAAGATGGTAGGGAGGGTGGGAGCTCTGGCGGATCAAAATGTCCAGGTCAGAGGCCACGTGAGAGACAAGAGATGGAGAAGGCAAGGAGAAAGTAGTTGGCTGCAAATGTACAGAGAACCAAGAGAGGAAAGAAACAGACAACGGGCGAGATAGCGAGCTGTAAAGGTGCTAAAACGGTAATTGACTGGCTAGCCTGGGCTGAAAAGTCGGGATATCCTATCAGAAAGAAGAAGTTATATGCAGGGTTGGAGTGTTAGTGACGGCTTGCAGCTATAAACTCATGACGAAATACACGGACAGGTCAGGGACACCCAGAGAGGCAACATGAAAGAAGAGCAGCATATAGAGGCAATTGTGGCTCAGATGGATGATTTGACGCCACTGTCAGGAAAAGGACGAATAGGAGAAAATAGGAAGGCAGGCAGACGTTACTAGCAGTGGCAAGATGATCATGGAAGAGCAAGGGCATGGGAACAGACTGTTACCATGTGTGTACGAGGGACGGCATCAAGAGTCGGAAGAGACAAGAAACTAAAGCGAGAGAGGGAGACGGAGGGAGTGTGTCTGTGCTGTGTGTGTGCATCGAGTCGGGCAAGAGTGAGACACAGTAGAGTGCAAGTCCAAGAATTCACAGGGCGGGAAACCCATCAGCCACTTCGTTGCATCGGACACACAAGTGACCCGGATACACGAAAGACACACACACTGTTGGTGAACTTGGGTGGTGGAAGCTGGAACCTCGAAAATCCACTGTAACGAGCAAATAGGTCTCTCGTTGTTCACCTCGTTAAGCCGAGGCTGGCCCAACAGTGTAGTGAGAAAGAGCAGCCAGAACTCTCTGCATGAAAAATGAGTGCCTGTTGGGGGGGTGGAGGCAGCCGCCGGTTCATCAATCATCATCTCTCATGACCGGTTCTGAGACGGCTCTGGCAATACCTTCCCTGATCAAGCATGGATTTCATTTTGAAAGTTCGGGGCCTTCGTTTGTGGGTGGAAGTTGAGAGTGCTCCTCACACACCATGGTTTTTTTTTTCTTTTTCTAAAAGTTGATGCGTTGGCATGCAGGCGGCATCTGCAATATCAGAATGTGGGGGGGGTGTGAGGGGTGGTGAAAAGAAACAACCTTTCCAGCCTTGGCCTAGCGCAAAACCCCGAGGCCATCGCTGCGAGAATGATTTTTTGTCTCTCCCATGCAATTGATCTTGCTCTATGGAGTTGGTTCCCTTGCACACATTTTCCCGCTTGTGCTTCACGTTTAAGGCCAGACCATCAGAGGCAATAAACGATCCAAGTGGTTGGCAAAAGCACAGCTTTGCGCCTCGTTTCTCGTAGTTTCTGTGCACTTGTCACTAAGAGTACTTCAAAGTTCCGTCCGTGCTGTAAGCCAGAAAATAGTGGCATAGGCTTACACCTGTATTGCACCCATGGTGTGTGATTTCACCCTCTACCCAAAACTCCTGACTTGGTGAAAACGGCGAAGTCCGGGCTGCAACAAGTCTTCGAGGCGAAGCTGGGCTTTCTCTCTCAAACGCTGTCGCGTCATGCACGATCAAGTGGCTGAAGGGCACAACAAACAACAGCAGTGGAGTATATGCACAGTGCAAGATGGAATAAGGGCGGTGGGGAGGGACAAGCCTTGATGGCTCTTTTGGCTCTTTTGGGTAGAATGACCTCAAGGCCGGACGGATGATTGTGATTCTTGAGAAGGGACGGCAACAACAAGCAAGCAAGAGGAAGAAAACAGAATGGACGGTGCGGTATGGCATGGTTGGGCCTTCGAGAGGGTTGGGAGAGCAGCCTCATCCACTAGGAAAATGCGGTGAACAAACATCAGGTTGGGTGGACATGGCCTGGCCTGGCCTGGCTGTCAGGCCGGCTAGAAAGGCCCGCCAGCACTAAGCCCCAACCACCGGGTCCTACCGTGCCACACCCATATAGCAAACAGAAGGAGAACTGAGGGTTCGTGGGAAAGGAAACATAAAAAGAAATTGTCCAGTTATCTTACCTGAAGTGTGAGTCAAGAACTGAGAGGTATCACGACTGAATGCTACCCAGAATGTTAGTGTTTTTTGTTATGTATAGAAGGGAAGGCTCAGAGAGAGGAGAAATATGAAGGCCAATGAGAATTTTGAAGAGGAAAAAATCCAGGGAAGAAAAAAGGTCAGGCGTGGTGTGGCAGCAACTTTAAAATCTTCAAGATCTTGAAAGCTTCTTGAATATCGAAAGGGACGGCGCGATGAGGAACGGGGATAACAGGCAATTTCTGGATAGAGCCTCTCAAACGAGATTCCATCCAGTTTCAAGGGCTATCACACTTCACTCATCTGCGCCGTCGATATTCACTTGAGTATGTGTGTGGGCGCTTAAACATCCATGCCAGACTTGTCCCGGCCCTGGAATGTGAACGCTGAGCTGTGACGGCGGCAAGTTGAATAGGCAGACAAAGGCCTGTCATCATGCGAGGTACCGCTGTAGCTGTATCCCGACGGCTTCCATGTGGTACTAACCAGACGGTCAAAGAAGAGGGGAAAGGGTCCTTCCTAATCTCATCCGGAGTTCGGCCTCCTACAGAATGAGGGCCACCACATCCGCCAGTCATTGCACAGGATGAGAGTAACAAAGATGAGATAGAATTGGGAATTTGCGATGACAGATGACATGAACAGGACTCCTTCTCTAGGAGGGTGGTGATCTCGCAGGCATCAGGTATCACGGGACCGCAATTTCAGCCAATGAAGCCATCGAGACGACGTATGGCACTGCTGATAGGTTTCCAAGAATACAGAGGTGCCAGGGGGGAGATAGAATTCATCTTGCTCAGCCTCGCCTACGAGGACACGGACAAAGGGAGGGTATCATTGGAAGTGTTCTTTGGAAAGTTCTCGGTGTCCGTGGCGTCCAGACCGTGACTGGCTGGCTGTTCGGCGAAGAGCAACAGCTTCAGCCAAGATGTGATATGGGGCTCGATGGATTTGCGAGGTGATCAAAAAAAACAAGGTGCGGCGGAATAGGAACAGGGGCAGAGCATCAAGGTGTGTGTGTATGCCGTACATGTGTGAATGCATGCGTCAAATAGTGGCGGTGGTGGTAGTGGTCGTGGCACGGAAATATATGGCCCCTGATCAGGAAATCTTCAAGCTGGCGATATCCAAGAGACGGAGGTCAGTGCAACCTGCGGCGCCGATGTCGTTCACTCTGGTTGGCTGGTTTGACCCTGATCGACCGGGAAGATGTAGGCCAAAAGAGAGGGGAAAATGATGGGCCAAGCTTTGGCATCCAAACATGCAGCGAATCAGATGGGGCAGTCATTGGACCAGTCAATGGTCGAGCTCAGGCAGTCAATCAGATAAAGATATAGACAGGGTCGACCTAGCGCAGATCTATACAGTACACATTGAAAAGGAGAACAAAGAAAAAGAGATATATATGATGAAGGGGGCACGCTCAACTTGAGGTCACGAGTTCGGATCATGAAGAGCAGTTGACATCATCCATGCCCATCAGGTTGGGTGAGCTTGGTGAGGGGTGATGGCAGGTAGGTGGCCGCCATTCACCAATTGGGTTCAATGGATGTGTTTGAATGCATGCAAACGCGCTTAGAGTGACATGACGTTGAAGGAGAGTGAAGACGAGGGAGGAAACGGTAAGAAGATGGTTTGCATTGCGGTAGTGAGTTGGGTGATAACCCGGAGGGCGAATGTAAAAAATCAAGACACAAAATAAAGAAAACGAATCAAACTCTTACCTCTGATACAGGCAAATAAAGTTGGGTTTTGGGCGTCAGAATAGTGAAGGAAGGGGTGGGAAAAGGTGTCAAGAATCCGCCGCTGAACAAGGTCGATATTCGATTCGTCGATGGAGCGCGATGATGGCGAGAGCTGGTTCGTTGGTGAACCGCGCTGAGTTAGGGAGAAAATGGAGAATCCGGGGAGCGAATCAAAGAGAGAAACTTTTTCGGGTTCCTTGTGAGTTTTTTGAGGAGGAAGAAAAGAAAGAAAAAAAAAGAATTGGGGAGGGGTTCAAAATGGTCCTATCAGAAGTTGAAAGGGAGACCACGGTGGACAAAAACAAAAGAATCGGAGGGAGAGCAGGGGTGAAATGAACAGTGCAGTCAAGAAATGAGGAAGGGATGATTGACGGGATATGGAAAGAGACAAAGAAAGAAAGAGCAGATGGAAGGAAATAAGGGCTCGTTTTCGGGTTCCTTACGGATTCGTGAAGTTGTCCAATTCTTAGCAATTGGCGGCGGGAATTTTGATAATGGAAACAGAGCCGATATAAAACACGCGTTTTTGAAAACACGACCCAAGTCGCGTTTGGAAATTTTCACTTGGGGAAAAAGGCACGACCCTTAAAGGATGTTAATGGGTAATAAGAAACGTTGACGAGGACGATGTGACACGTCAAGAGATGATTGGCTGAGTGAAAATACACTGCTTGTCTCAACGGGCGGCGTTGCGTGGGAGAAAAAAGGAAACAACGCTGAGATCTGTATGGTCAGAATAAAAAAGGGAGCAGGGTCAAAAGACGAGAGGCAAAGAAGTCGGGGAAAACGCACGAGTCGAGAAACAGCAGATGACAGGATCAAAAGAACGAGAGCGAAAAATAAAAGTTAAGAAAAAAGATTTTGGTGAGAGAGAAAAAAGAGTGAGGGAAGAAATGCAGAAAGATGATTTGAGGATGAGGCGGGACCCTCGACTTCTTTAAACTCCTGTGACTGGCCGATTCAGCTGCGAAAGGTGGGGCCTGGAGGCTGGCGGCGACGCGACTGGCTGCAAAAGTAAATGTGGGGCCGGACGGGGCTCGTGATTCGCCAACGTGCAGAAGCGAGGTCGAAAGTCCGCAGACATGCGACTTTGGCTGCTTTAGCAGACTTTTGGTCTTCTCATTGCATTCCAAGCAGACACACACACAAACAGCGAAGTACCGACACAGAGAGACCCATCACGACCGGTTAGTTGTGAAGGATCACTTGCACTGCTGAGATCTGCAGTTGCCGGGCTGCTTGAGACTTCAACTGGAAGATATGACAGCCATTGGTTGCATGAAGGGACAATGCAGCCATGTTATGGTACAGTGCCTCGGTACAGTGTATAACAGTGCACATACTCTCGTGTCTACGAATCTTCGGTCTAAGCAATTTTTTCTTTGGGGGTTTTTTTTCAGCTGCTACGTATCAGTTGCTCCTTCGGCCGACGCCGAATCACATCTCCTCCCGCCGTTTGTCATTTCATGCCTGGGAGTTTTGCATCGAACACTGTGGGTTTTCTTCTGGTACATCACTGTCACACAAACTTCGCTGGCCCGGGTTGTGTGTGATGCAGCAGCGAAGTCATACGAAGTTACAAATCCAGAAATTCAACGGCGGCTCATGATACTTGCCAACTTATGATAGCAACAACCGATCGCTTTTCACCGGCGGCCGGTTCACACGAAGGAGCGGTGTGTGCAGACTTATGGCCGGGGCTCACTCACCCGGATTTTGCACTGCACTGTTATGTTCACGATCCTCGCATCGCCTCACTGCGAACGCCTCACTGCGAACGCCGTCGTTTCCTGTGATTCATGCCCCTCCTTTTATTTCAACCCGCTGGCGGTTGTTGAGACACCAAAACCGGCTCTTTGCCCTACTAGGCGTTCAGTTACCTTTTTGTTTTAATCCTTCTCGGCTTGCTTCTCATCCAACCAAACACCTGGTCCCTCCCCAGTACTTTATTTCCCCTTCGCATCGAGGCAATTGGCTCAGTTCACTCCCAATGTCTCAGATGGTCCTGTTTTTGGGGGTTTTTCGCTGTCCTTCTAGAATAACGCCGGCCCATCGCCCCAATCAGGCATTGTATCCGGACCTTCGTCCAGGCTGATTTACACACAAAAAAAAAAGGGCCGCCATCCATCTGTTGGCGCAATATCAAGTCCCTTTGCCGAGAAATAGATGAAAATCGATTAGAAACCCTGTCTGCCTCACGCATAAACCCGTAAATGGCCGTTGGCAACGGGCCACCTTGGTTGGAAGGAAATTGTCAATTCGATGATCTCACAGCCTCTACCGTTCTCTCTCGACAGTACTTCACCTTATCCCAACAACTCCCCATATAATATTCCCAAGGCGAGGCTCCGTAGTCTGTACTGTATGTCAAGTCCCGAAGAAGCGGTCAGGCCACTGGGACAACACACACACACACACACACAATTTTCGTGCTCATGTTTTACCTGTCCTCACCCACACACTCCCATCTGTCAACCTCTACCTAAAGTGCTCTCCCCCTCTCACCGCCGTTGTTGGCTCTGCTCTGTTGGACTCTACCGGCTCCACAGAGAATGAGTAGACCTCGTACCTCCAAATTTGTCAATCAATACCAACTCTGATATACTCCCCCAGCCACAGTGCAATGCAGAAGAGAAGGAAAAAAAACCCCGTGCACCCCACAACGTTAACTCCAGCCGCCGACCCACGCACGCATCCTCCTACCCGTTTGCTTTTTTCTCCCCCCATCAGACAGCAAACAGTGCGAGAGCTGCCCGGTGCTGCCGCGATGATGTAAATTCTACGCCAACCCTACGTGTACATACAGTATACCTCCCGCCGGCTTATGTACTCGTACACCTTCTCGGTGTTCCAGGCGGCAGTGGTTTGGGGGGAGAGGGAAAATGAGAGCGGACGAAGAAGAGGAGGGGGGGCCGACAGTTGTCCGTCCCTCTTCGGTTGCTGGCTGCATATGACCAGGTCAAGTGCGTGTCCTTCTTGTCCTTTGTTGTTTCTCTCCGGAGGGGTGGTTTGGCCGTCCTGCACTGCGCCTGATATTATATTCCTGCATTTGTGTTAACGCCTAACCTCGCTGCCAGCGAGCAAAAAAAAAAAAAGAAGAAAAAAATTGCTTCCCGACACGCGCATGTGAGGCCAGAGGCATCCAACAGAACCCAGCCTCCCACATTAACGCCGTACCCAACCAGGAAAAACTTTCTGCCCTTCCTTTTCGACCTGTACATCGTAGGTCCAAAGGGGGGAAATGGTCTCCTTGCCGTGCCTGCCTCCTTTTTCCTCCTTTAGGAAGAGCAAAAACAGGAAAATGCCAGACCTGCTTTCTGACTGGCCGAAAATTCCTAGCTCCTGAGTGGGCCGTCGTATATCACGATGTCGCCGTCACGCCCAACCCACCAGCCAACAGCATCGCGAGAAACACCACATCCTCCCATTGGGTGAAACAGGCCGCTGGGCCATGTCTGCCTATTTTTGGCAGATTTACGACCGCAGGTGGTGGTGTTGTCAGAAGTCTCGCAGCCCGTGGCTACTTGCTGCAGGCGGATGAGTGTTCCAGTACCCCAGCACGTAAAAACCCACCCTGTGATGTTTCCATCGCCAGAGTCCTGTTGGCGCCACATGGTTGGCTGTCGATGCGTTGTACCGGTGCTCTCCATGTTTCACCACCAGACAATAGCATTGTGCTTCATTTTAAACCAAGGAGGAGAGGAGAACGTGTTCTGCTATATCAAGTGAGTGATATTGGACGTCAATAGTATGTCCCAGTTCCAGCCTCCCAGGTTATATCGAGGGGCCCGCACCGATCTAGGAGATCATAGAGTTAAAACGGGTGGAAACGTCGATCCACAGACCCTAACCCTATGGTCACTAATCCCAACCCTAACATATGAGACTTCTCGTCATCACGCACAAAAGTCGTAGATACACCCACAATGATAGGTGGTTTAGATACACTACACTGGAAGTTTAGAGAGAACCAGTCCAAGATATCATACAGTAGTCCTTCTGCTGAAACTTTCTAGAGTGACAACCTACGCCGAACGACAATCCACTGCCAGAAGATACAAACGGCGAAAAAAACATCAATCACGAACTCCTCTAAAAAAAGAAAAAGAGAAACCGACAGAGACAGGATTCGAACCTGCGAGGCCGAAGCCATATGATTTCTAGTCATACCCATTAACCACTCTGGCACTCTGCCCTGATACGCCTGGTACCGTGTGCTTCCACTTCGCAGGCCCATAAACCAAAGACAAACAAATAGGGCAGGAACGTCCGTGGTGAATCGCAGATGCATGGAATCACTGCACACGATTTCTCAAGCACCAGAACCCTCTCTGTGAGTGTTGTCCAGGCCCTGCTTCACTACTCGAAGTTCGTGATGCCCCGACCGTCCTCTGAGAGCCGAGCTGCCGAGGAAGGAGCGACCGGAACCACCGTGGGTGTGTGTATCTGGCGTTTCGGTCTTGGGGAGCGCCACTCCCGCGATCTGCACACCTCAGCCACAGTCGGAATGACGACGACGACGAGTGTGTCTGGTCTGTGACGCCTGAGAGAGTCTTCCCCCTCCATTCTGTTCCTCCAGCCAGGTGTGTGAGTCAGTCTGGAGCTCCGCAGCAGTGGAGTTGCAGACACTCAAAAGAGACCTCGCTGGGGGAGGAGGCGGAGGAGCAGAGCCACGGCCACTCGCCTGTTTTCTCCCCTCTCGTGTAACGGGACGGCGTGTCGCACAATCTGGGAGGGCGGGGTTCACCACGATGCGAGACACACGGCGCTGAGACCCTCTGGCGGTATCCAACGCATCCTTCCTGCTGGAACGCCCTCCCCTCCTCCATAATCAACCCCCAAAAGTGAGGCGCCTCCGGGGCTGCCTGGATAAGACACGCACGATGGGTGTGGCGGAGGCTCCCCTCTCCGGCAAGTGCTCGATACGAAACTCGGTGAGATCTTTGCGAGGCGGAGGGGCATCGGAGAAAGGGGACTTGGCCGATAGTCGATTGGGAGGGAGATCGGGAGGTTGAGAGCTCGCTGGTGAGTGTCTGATGGGCTGGACGACCGTGCGATTGGGTGCTCCGGGCACTGGGTTTCGTGGAGCGACACTGCGATGTGGTAGAGGGAGTTCTTGAGCAAGTCGGAGTGGATGGTGTGTGTGATGATCAGAGACTGAGAGACGCCCCATCCACGCGGCGGGAGATTTATAACATCGCTGTTCTTCCGCAGGGACCGAATGTTCGCAACTAGACGAGAGATGCGAATCTAGAGACACGGACCAAGACCTTCATCCGTCGGGGCCCCTGAGACTTCAGACTCGAGCCGAGCGCTCGCAGAGAGAGAAATAAAGACAACTGGCTGTTCCAGATACTTCAAGACCCGGCTTGTAAATGCTTGGGCCGATAGTTTGGATAGGTGTGATGCTCTAGGAGTGCCGGCTCGTTCTCCTATCGGACTTGATGGTGAAGTTGAATGTGAATGCCGGAGAAAGGCAAGACGGCGAAGGCCTGGCTCTGTTACTCCAAGACGACGACGACGATGACATCTTTTGCCAGAGAAGGTTACGATCTTTAAAATGTACACGTGTAGAGTACACATATCTACGTAGAACGGAAACCACAGCATCTCCATGCATCGACATCGCTTCCCAGCAGAACTCCCCGACCGTGGATAGGCCTGCCAAAAGGGGCAATCCCTCACTCACGCTACGAAGATCAGGCAATAATACACTGACCAGAACCGCAGGACTCCCACAGAATGAATGGACACACCTCCCTGTCCAACACACATAGACATGTCCAAACATGCCAGACGAAAGCGAACCGCCGATACTGACCGCTTTGGTCAAAACCCGCAGTCTGACCAAGAACTACGACGCGACAACGCTCCAACCTCCCACATCATGACAAACCAGACCTACCACACCGCCATGATCTCGTCCTTGAACCATCTTCCGAAGGATTCCTCCCCAATGGACTGTCTCCTCATCCTCCTTGGGATATCGCCCCCCCTCTCTATCAAACGTTGAACAGGAAGGAAGAAAACAGCTACAACGTCCCCTCGTGCACCCCGCACACTCGCGCGCGTCCCGGCTCTCGAGCGGACTAACGTCGTTTCCAAGGGCCCGCCTCGCACGTCTCGGTGTTGCACGTGTCCCTGTGTGTCGTGGACGAGTCTCATAGGCTGGAGAACCTTTGGGTGCATCTTTGTAGCTTTTGGCCGACTTCTGCCGATAAGAGAGAGAGAGAGAGAGAGAGAGAGAGAGAGTGGACCGTGGGTGCATCGCCCAAGCCCGAGGCTAAAAGAACGAAGACACACACGAGCTAGATACGCAGAGTGAGGAGTGGGTGCCTCTTCTGGACTCTGCGGAACTCGGCCTTCTCGTCCTCTGGGACACCTCCCTCCTCTCGTGCCTCTCGAATCCCACGGAGAGAAGGATCCTGGCCGTGAATGGAAGGACACACACCTTGCCATTTCGTAGAACCCGCCAACACCCTCCCTCTTGGTGACAACCTGGGACTGTGTTGGTGACGAGAAGAAGAAATGCCTGCTCTGTTGTGTGTGCTGCGCTTGGAGCGTGTGTAATCAAGCGACGGGTGTTGCATTGCACCAACAAAGTGCGGAGCCCGAGAAAAAAAAGTTGAACAACCAACAACGAGGGACCACGAAAGCACCCGAAGGATTCGCACAATACCACAACAAGCTCACCGCATGTTATTTCCTGGACTTCCAACAACCGCCTCCAACGCCTAGGCCGGCCCATATTTTCTCTTTACCCACATAAGCCACCGAACGCAAGCAGCCCTGCTTTTTGGCAGGGTTGGCTTGGTACCGAGGACGCCACCAATGTGCATGTGAAGTCCATTCCGTTGCCTGATTTTCTCCATCGGTCGGAAACCAGACAGAGCGTGACGAGAGCTGCAGTCTTTCAGGATGACAACAGGAAAGCGAAAAGACATGTATGGCAAGAGAGAACTAGCGTCTGCCATTAGTACACAAGGCAGAAGGATCGGCGGCAACACAACATTATCTCGTGCAGCAGAGCTCGCAAGCTTGCCCAAGTTTCCGCACACCGCGCCCGCTAGCCAGCGGTATCCAGACGGGGCTGATTGGACGGAATCCTGTGAGACGCACAAAGAGGGCATGCAGAAGAGTGAAAACGTCCGTAGTGACCCCCCAAAAACCACCAAGGAATCGGGCAGATAGGGATGAGACAACAGATTCATCATATGGGTTGTTGTATGTGCATGCTGCGTGCCGACTAGGTGTCGACCAAGGGGAGGGAGGGGATGGTTCTCCATTGGAACATACAGTATGGCCAGAAAGCTCTCTGACTTGTACGACTGGCTCGCAGCAACGAAAATCTCGATTAGGCACTCGCCATGTTGCGGCCCAGTCATACCAATATTCACAGTGGATGGACTTCCCAGTGCTCCACTGTAACCACAGCCATCCTCAAGTGAAACCAAGGCCTTCCCGTACTCACATCCACGGTGCTCCTGGTATTAAAGAGCAGGTTTGCTCGTTTGACACGGCGTGTAAAACGGTCCGCAACTTCGTGAAAATAACCCCAGGAAGCGAAACAAGAACATGGATATGACCGTCCGTTAAGGGTTCTGCCGCCAGGCGGTGCTAGCCGCGGGTACAAGAAATCGGCCGCCAAACGACCACTTGAGGCGGCAGTTGAAGAATCACGGGAGAAAGGCCTGACATGGCCATATTCAAGGACCACATCTCCATAGGGAAGCATTGGAGAGCTCTGAACTGTCTGTGAAACCAGGCGGTAAACGACCAGAGATGATGGAGTCGGCGCACAGAGAAGCACCGAACCCGGCGGGAAATCAAGTCCTCTGGCGGCCCAGCGGCTGTAGATACAGCGGCTCGGGAAGAAGACCGCCTTCAACGGGCAACCCTGGAGAGAAAAAAACACACATATGCTGTCGGTTTCGCTGCCTGTGTCTCCTGAGCCAATGAGAACGTAGCAACGACACGCGTTCTGAGGTCGCACTTCGACTCGACCACAGCAACGCGGTCTCTCGGGATCCGTAGAAGACCACCAATTTAGACGCCGTGAATGGGACTATTGGGTGAGTCAACAGTATGAGAAGGATTCAAGGCGTTATGAAGAGACGCCGTAGCCGCTGACCGCAATGGGCCATGACTAGTATGAAATGAGGTTGATGTCGGAAGCTTCCATGGCTGGGGGGAGGGGGGTGTGAATAAGTATCAGAAGAGGGAAGGATCCCAGAGGTTCAAGTTGAGAGACGAGTAACCTTCTCGGGGGATTAAGCGACGATGATGAGAGGTGATAGAGCAATCTTTGCTGCATAGGCCAGAAGGATGCAATTTAACACTTCGACGCGCCTCGCGGATTTGGGCCCCAGTTCTGGACACAACGGGGGGCTGGAAAAGCGGGAGACGATGGAGGACAGGCCCGAACCACATGGTAGGCAGTTTCCACAGCAGATGCAGACCTATTGGAGAGGCCAGGAAGCCAGCGGAAGCAACCGCGGCAACATCGCGACCACCACAGCTTAGAAGTTTTGTGAAGGCGACAAGTTTGGTGGTGGTGGTGGTGGTGACCAGACCAGGGAACCAGCGGCCAGATATACAGGCCGGCCCCAAAAGAACTTTAGCCCGAACATTCTGAATGGCTGGACGGGCATTGTGGAAGGCAACACCCCATACTGTAGTCCCCAGATGGTAGCAAGCGCGCGCTCACACAAGCCCACGGGGCCAATGACGTATCATTGGTGATATGCAGGTGGTGGTGTTGAGCGTGTGTTCGGCGGATATGCATGGTGATGTTCTGGCAATGCAGTAATTCTGGCGGCAAACGAGCAGCAAACAGTTAGTATGAGGAGACATAATGACTAGGAAGATGATGTGCAGGTCAGAAGAAGCTGGTCTACTCGGGGGAAAAAAGAATTTGGCTCAGAGGCTGTTGCCGACCAGAAACGAAGAGCCAATGCGCCCACCTCCATTGATGCGGGGGCTTGAAGCTGTCGTGTCAGAGTGATTATCCTGTGCACGTAACTGTACCCGTGGATCATCAACGATACACAAACAGTTTTGGGACCAAGATGTGTGTGTTTGTGTGTATACGCACTTCCATCATTGTACTGGACTCGTATTTTCAGTTCACGTGCCTCATTCCCCGAACTTTCGGCATATGTTGAGGACGAGAATGTGCGTGGCGTGTGATGAGGAGCCAAAGACGGACGGAGCTGTTAGTCGACGAAGCCGACGAACCAACCGTTTGCCCAAATCCAGATTGCCGGGTGATGGGAGGAGTATTGGTAGAGTGATGACCACGCCGATACGTGTGCACATGGCCAGGATTGCGGCCGGTGAAGAGGCCAAGCAGGCCAAAATCGGTGTTTACGAGTGTGATGAGGGATGAACGCTGTGATAAGCGCCCATAGCTTCCTTGCTACTGAGCGAGGAACCCTTAAGCCGGTAGCAGCCCCACCGAGGATACGAAGAGCGGACTCACGATGGAGTGCCGTATAGTGGTGGTAGAGGGTAGAGGGATCGACTCGGAAGAAAACAACAAAGTCCAGTGACCGCTGGCCTACTGGACTGGGATTGAAGGTTTGTTGGAAGAGTTTGCGTTGCGTTTGCTTTGTGCTCGGCCACTTTGCAGCTAGTTTGTTTGCCTCACCTCAATATTGGTTGGGATCTGGCTCCCAGACTTCCCACTGTCCCAGACAGCCGGATTCGGACATGCGATCTGGTTGGGTGGATAACTATGGCGATGGGAGGGCTAGAGGTGACGGAGTGTTCGTATATTGGCAGGAGGAAAAAGATATCACATCTGACCAGGATGGTGGGATTTAGGGCGGGAACGAATGAAAGGATTTTGGAAAGAATCAAAAGTTGGGACGTCTACGCGATAGCGACTATTCCGGGAGCCGGACTAACTAGCACAACGGCCAAAGCCAAATCGAGTAGTTTTCTGGAGACGGTCAGAGGAGTGAACTTACCGTCGTTGGTACCGACGCGAGACACACTCATCAACCAACGGGCAGAAAATACCGAGATGTGATTTTTGGGGAGCATTGTGATTTTCGTAGGATGCCAACCCATGTGGCTGTTGGGTTTCTTTTTTCTCGTCTCTCTCTGTTTGTTTTCTTCCCTGGAGTGTGACACTGACCAGTGGACTGGGACCCGGACGGAGAATAATTAGCACATGGACATTACACTGCCAAAGGGCACATCATAAGCATGGTGCATAAAAAACTAGACTGTGGGAAGTGTACAGGACAGTACGGGTGGACAGACTCACCCGGTGCATAAAAAAGCCTGACACTTGGCTGGCCAAGGCTCACAGAAAACAAGGAAGACTCTTAACCGTGTGGTCGGTAACCGCTGGAGGAATCAGATCCCTGACTAGCAAAACGGGGAAGGTGAGGCAGGATTCGTTGATGATAATCCGCGATGGGCCAGCCAGGATTTTGGGAAATTTCCATTCAAGACGGCGGGTGGAGTGGGACATTTGTGTTGGGTCTAGGCGCTGTGGAACTTTTTCGTTTTTTTTTTCTGTGCTGCTTTTGAGAGTCCGTGGCTGTAAAGTCAAGACGGGCTTCTCTTGGAGGGTTAAGGTTGTCGAGGAGGGTGATGTTTGAATGACGGCGGTGATGTTCGAATCATCTGAGATGAGACAGCGAGAGCGGGGGAAAAGAGGGGATGAAGGAAGAAAAAATGGCCTGGGAACAAGCGGAAATTTCATGGGGAGATAAGGACTGTGGATGACCAGGCAAGGAAGGCTCGACTCTGGTGGGCTCCTTCCTTGGACTTGCTTCACGGGGAACCAAGCTGAACTCACAGTCTCATACTTACTGGTCGGAGGTTGAGCTCTACGTATTGGCTTCTTCTCCCATACAAAACTGCGTCACCATAAACAAACACCTCTACCGACAGACACTTACACCAGAGCCAACGCCGCTTCCCAACGGAGTAAAATAACCGAGACCACGAGAAGCCTTCTCCGTACGCGCCGAAAGCCGCCAAATCCCACCCCAGACACGGCAAGGTCTTCCTCATTTCTCCAGCGGACCGTCCCCTGACAAAACAGAGAAAACCAGAATCCTGGAAGCACAGCCGCCACTCCTCCCTCCCTTTCTCGCGCCGCGCGCTCTCCCGCTCGATGAAGACGGACGGCGCAAACCGTGAAGACCGCCTGGAGAGGGCAGAGGCAGCACCCGAGGCGGCGGCCGGGCGGGACGCAACCGCAGACTCGTTGAAGACGATGCAGATCACAGGATGGCAGGCCCCGGGCCAACTGGAGACTCTGGATGCTGGACGGCCGGCGAAGTTGGCTTAAAGACGCGTGGGCACCGGTGGGTTGGTGGACACAGCTGTCTCACTCACAGTACCAGGACAGAAATGGCGAGGCGGCACCAGAGTGCGGGTTTGCGGTGCGACATCTACATACAGTGCACACACTCGACCGCTCAGCAACGTCGATATATGTACCAGTACTGTATATCCTCCGGCTTCGATTCGCCAATGGCCGTGTGCTCCAGAAAACCCTTGTGCTTCTCGCATGTTAACTCGTCTTTTCCCGCGAACAACAAAACCAAATAAAAGTCGACGAGGCCGTGAGGGTGAATTGAGAGCGAGCACAAGCCAGCTCCCAAGAGAGAAAGAGCGAAGACTGCATCCAATCACAGCCGGTGACGGTGGCTTCGCCCAATCACATCCGGCGCGCTGGAACCGGCGGCTGATTGGCTGGACGTGCCTGGAGGACTTTGGGTGTGCACTTGCACCTGCACCCCCTTCAGATTTCAGCGAATCAGACGGGTGCGCAGACTCACAAAGAGCACACCCCCCTCCTTCACGATGCTGCTTGCCGCACGCCCCTTTGCCTGTCTTCCCACGACCAATCAGACGGCAGACGCCCAGGGTTCCCAAATCTGCTGGTGAGGATCTGGGCATATTTTCTCTCCCCGTACGGCATCGCGGGCGCTTCTTGAATACCGTGGGTTTCTTTCTTTTTCACACACACACACACACTCTCTCTCTCCCCCGTACCGCCCTCTCTCCGTGCTTTGGACTTCTTGTCTTTCCCCGGGGGCTTGTCTGTGCGAGGTCCAAACAGAAACACCCGCCTGGCTTGTGTTTGCCTCACATACAGTACTGTACAGTCTCTCTCGTCGCTCTGGCATGGTGATGTTTCAACTTTTCGAGATCGCATCTGTGATTCTTTCGTTCGTCTCTCTCTCACGTTTCTCAACAATCGAATCCCCCCTGAAACCTGGTGTCTATTTGTAGCTCTTCCCCCCGTCTCGTTTCGTCCTTCTCTCAAAACAACCGCTATCAATTGACGCCACAGCCGTGATCGCGTATCAACCGCTCTGCAGCTTCCTCCGACACGGCGTCAACGAGGAGAACCGACGAACGGATAACGACCGCCATTCACCACCGATCTTCTTCTTACACGCCGGCTGGATTCTCTCTGTACTCCCCCCTTCTTCTGGACGGCTTTGCTGTCCACGTAAAGGAACACTCACTCACCCACCAATCATCCGCGGTGGTCGCCATCTGCGCTTTTCACCTCGCCACTCTTGTGCGCTTCTTTCACTGGCTGCGGCCGCCCTGGCCCTGTTGATTTGTCTTTCCTCTCACTCTCTCTCGCTCGTGGTGTGGCCTAGTGGTAGCGTCCCAGCTTTTCGTTCCATCCATAACGGCCGAACTCTTAGACAGCACACGCTGGCCGTATGTGTGTGATATATCTTACACACCCCCCCATCCAAGCCTGCTTCCTCTGAGGCGAGGTTTACAAATGCGATGCCCAGTTCCTACTGTACAGGACTTACTACCACTGATATCTAGAAATCTTCAGGCCATTGCACAGCATCAGAGTCAGACTCCTTCAGCGAAAGAACCGCCCCAAAGAGAAGGATCACTACCCTCCCCATCCAAGGCCCCCCCAGCACTGCTTCAACCAACAACTTGCACCCACCCACTTCACCCCGGCCAGCCAAAACTTCCTTATCCTCCCGCGGTTCCCAGGCCACCCCTGGCCTAGCGTTTGCCGCCCTGCGCAAAGCCCACTCGCCCATCCGTCCCCCGGCTTTCCTTGCTCATCATCCCCCAGCAAATTCCTGCCTTGTTTCGTCTCTTCCCTCTCTGGCGCTCTTTGTTTCTGTCTTTCTCTCTCTCGCTCTTCAAAGCTTCACAACCGCTGGACTCACACGCCCCCCCCCTTCTTCTCTCTTTCTCGCCCCCCCTCCCTCCTTCGAAAGTTCTTCCTTCAAGTCGCCCTCCCTCTGTCTGTTGCCCACCCCCAAACGCCAGTATCTGCTTCCCGCTGGCGCTTCCAGAACTATTATAACCTCATCTCTTCTCCCACTCTCTGGATCCAGCCAGTCTTTTTCTTCCTTCCCACTTCTCCATCGTCATCACTCTAGATCGTGTGCATCTATCTCTCCACGATAGCTTCGTCCTGTTCTCTCTCTCTCCCTCACTTACATATATATATCACCGCCTTCCTCCTTCAACCTCACTTCTTTCTCTTCTCTCGAGATAGCTTGCTTCGTGTTGCTAATCACTTCATTCGTTTACCTTCACTTGTCATTCTCTTTATCACGGTCCACCGACTGGGTCGATCGTCCCCCCCCTGGCAAACAAACGCCAACCCAACTTCCATATAAAAGAAGCCCGCCTCCCAGGACTTGGTTCCGAACTTCCTCAACCACGTCGTACTACCTTTTTTTAACCTCCATTACTTCTTCCCCCATACACACATCACAATGGCCGCCACCGCCTGTAAACCGAAACTGCCGCAGCTGTCGACTCCGGTCAACAGCAACTTCCCCGGCAACATCTCCGCCATGTCTCCGCTGTCCGCGAAACCCAAGTCGGCCGACGCGCTGCGCACCCCCATTAGCCCGCCGACCGCCTACGTCGACTTCCTGCGCTACATGTCGGTAAATAGCCCCGTCACCGGCGGCATGTACTTCTCCGGCGCCTCAACGCCCGTGTCGGCCCTGCCGACCTCGCGCTCCGTCTCGTCCAAGACCACCACCGTCAGCAGCGCCAGCTCGACCACCACCGAGTCCGACAGCGGCTCCGACGCCTCCTCGACCACGCTGCCGGACGTCAAGCCGGTCATGGACCGCGACGGCGTGTACAAGCATCTGCCGCTGACGGCCGGCGCCACGCTGTCGGACATCACGCCGCTGTCGGCGGTGCCGCCGGCGTCGCCGTTCACGCGCATCCCCATGTCGGCGCCCGCGCACGGCGCCGGCGCCGACTCGTTCCCGTCGCTGAAGATCCCGCCGTCGCCCGCCGTGTCCAACGCCACCGAGTCGCCGATGAGCGCGCGCACGCCGTTCGGGTCCAAGGTGTCGCGCTTCGACTGGGACGCTGCGCTCAAGTCGGCGCGCGCCGCCAGCGACATGCGCAAGCCGCCGACGCCCCTCACCGGCACAGCGGCCTCCGCTGCCGCCGCGGCAGCAGCAGCGGCGGCTGCTGCTGGTGTGGGGCCGGCTCCCCCTCCGTCGCGGAAGAACGTGCGCCATATCCGGGAGGTTGTTACGCGGACAGTAACTTACACGCCGCGGATGAAGCCTGCCCCCAAGGGCAAGCGGAGGAAGATTGAGTAAACGCTCGAGAGACATTTGAACCCCAAAAAACTCATTTAAAAACTTATTTACACACTTTCTAACGATATCTTTACGTCTCTTGCTGTTTCTTTTGCTCAAAGACCTTTTTTTGTTCTTCCTCCTCTTCCCATGCTCCCTGCCGGCGCTTATTCTAGACGACGTTGGTTTTTTTTTCTCTTTTGCCCACCAGCATTTTTCTTCACATTTTTTGGCCTCTTTGATTTTTCCTTTGTCTTTATTTTCCAGCTGGATGGCGACTAAAACCATTGAGTTTCTTTTTTTTTCCTTTGTTTTTTTCCTCACTTGACTTCTCTCACCTGAACCCCCAAGACGTCTTGTCCTCCTTCGTGGCTCTGGCAGCCGCTGCAAATCCGCTGTTGTGGCAAAGCAAAAGAAAGAGTTACTATCTTTCGACCTACGGATCTACACTCTACGCCCTATACATATCACCACCATCTTCTTATCTGATACTCATGTCCCGGAGAGTCGGCATAGTTACCTCTTTGTTTTATGGATGATCATGAGGGGAAAGCCGGGGGGTTCTTTTACTATTCTCTATGTTTTTCTTTTTCTTGTTCTGGGCGCAATGATCTTTTAGGTGGAACGGATCTGGATAGGCTTTTGACGAAAGACTTGGGTTGTTTTTTTTTGGCCGGATTTCCTTGCAACCGACGAGAGGGTGCAGTTCGTGGGCCACAGGGAGCTTTACCGGTTGTCCGAGCACCGGACTGCTTCCTCTTAAGAGTGTGTTGCTTCTGTTTCTTTTGTTATGCGGGTAATGAAGGGGAGTTTATTTTTATTTTTATACTTCTTGTTGGTGCGGCGCTTTCTTTCTTTTCTTTTATCACGCGGGAAGGCCAACAAGACGGACCCCAATACATGGCCGCTTTTTTTCTTGCGGGTTTTACTGTTCCGGTGGTGGTACTGGATTAGGCCTGATGTTTTCTCGCTCTGTGTTTTCTCTCGATTCTTTGATTGATATCCATGCGTTCAGGCAAATTGACCCAACCTTCCCCCCCCCCAAAAGAAACTTGGAAAAATATACAAAATCTTCTAAGCCATTCACTTTTTTTGTTTTGTTGTCTCTCATGCATGTTTGTGATATACGACACGGACGGCAGCCTCTGGGTGACAGGATCGCCGGCCTAGTTATGCGGCCACAGAGTGGACTGAGTGTAAGCGAGCGAGGAGCGCGGCTCTCTGAAGACCGCCACCAGCCTTCTGGATTTTTTGTTTGATCTGGACTGATGCCCAGCACGAAGCCCAAAAGAGAGTTCTACAAGTCCATATACTGCTTGTTGTCACAATGTGACTGACGCAGGATGGCCGCATGAATGGGTCTTCACGTCCACTGTACGCCTGTGGTAACCATTCGGGCTAGAGAGCGGACCGGGCAGTGTGGCTCTCGGTGCATAGCGCGCTGGTAGCCCATTGGGGGCACTCGTTGATCGCAGAGTATCCGAGGACTCGAAGCCCCCCCCTCGGGAGGACCCTGGGAGAGAGTTCATGAGAGTGTTTTATCTTTGTTTGTGACGGTTGGTCGTTGGAGGACTGTGAAGCCCGTGTAAGTGCGGAGTGTTTTACGGGGTTCTTAGTTCCAACAGCCAGGCTTTTCCAGACTAACAAGCACACACTCTCTGCAGTACAAACGGACCCAACCTGTTTGCCTAGTGAGTGGGCTTGGAAGGGGGGATATTATAGGGACGGATAGACCAGGGGGGGCGTTCTCTCTGCATTATCACAGCCAAACATGGGACACCGACCGGGGGGAAAGACGAGCGGGAGGAGAAAAGGGACAGAGGGAGGGGAAAGGGGACGGACTTTTGGGAACTGGTTTGGTTGCAGTACTGTACAAGACGGAGGAGGGTGAGGTGAACGTGGATATTGATGTTGAGGGGCTGCGTGCTCTCTCTCAGTGATCGTCGAGCTTCTGCCCGATTCGAGTTAGAAGATGAAGTTGCAGCCGAGGAGATAGGATAGAAGGTTTCAACAACTACCTGTAGCTGACTCGCCGTATATACTACTTGGATGTGCGTAGATGGGACTGACTCTAAGGGGGACTGCTTCCTTGGTCTGGATGTTTGTTTGGCGGTGATCTTCACTTACAGGGCTGGCCAACAGTCAGACGAAGGACAGTATACTGTACGTACCAGTGCTGTCTTTTCTCACAAGTTCCACAACTAAGGAAAGCCCCCGTTCCCAGAATCTTGGGAGGCCCCAGCCCGGAACACTCACACACCCCCGAAACCTTTGACCGGCTTCGAGGTTGGCCGTGAAAACGAGAGCCAGGGCCAAATAAACCAAAAACCCCAAAAGAATAAAAAAAAAACAAAAAAAACCAAAAGAAAAAGAAAAGGGCCAAAAAATAATAACTAAAATCTAATAATAATAAATAATCCATCGGTCCCCATCACCGTGCGTCTGGGCCAATCAGACCCGCGCCTCCAGACAGGGAATTAAGCGCCGACCACATACTGAAAGTTGCCGCAGCTTGTGATTGGCGGCCGCTCGGGTGGGCCGCTGTGATTGGCTGGCGAGGTGGAGACAGAGCGGTACATAACTCGCATGACGCCACACTGTGTCCTGCACTGTACCTGTGGTGGAAGCTTTGCCGCACGCCACAGTGTGCCGGCACAGTGTGCGGCGTGTCGCCGTGATATGGCACTTTGTTTCGCTGGTGAAGATTTTCGCGATGCATGATGCTGCCTTGGAATCCTTCCTCCTGCAACGTCTGGTTTTCCACACAGCACAGTCAGTCACTCTGTTCGCACACACGCACAGTCTCAACCCGCGTCGTCACGGTGGCCTCGTGCATGCACATCTTCACGCTTTGTTTCTGCAGTTCTTGGCCCGGCCCCGTCCACGTACTAATGGCCCTCCCCGAAGTGAAGTTCGCTGGGCCGTCCCAAGAGCCGTGAACCGACGACAAGTCTCGAGATACAGGAAGGGGGGAAAGCATCTTCAAAGATTTCTGATTCCAACACAGCACCCGAAGCGGTGCCTCCCCTTCATTTCCACTCCAGGGGCTCACTGAAAGACCCCGGAAGAAGGAAACAAAGAAGCGAGACAAGAGAGGAGGACGTGCAAATGGCACCACGCACGACATCTGCGTCTTTTTTTTCTCTCTCTGTTCACAGATGCAGCACACACACCCTCCCCCATCCAGGAAGAAGAAAGGAAGGAAACCTGACTATGCAATGCACGGTTGCATCGTCGACTGTCATTGGCTGGCCCGTCAAGCAGCTAAGCGCCCAACCCTCCCTCGTTCCTCTGGGCACTTCGGACGCGGTATCGTCAGCCTGCAGTGAAAATCGAGAGAACCTCCCCCCTCAAAAAGAACAGCGGAAACAAGTTGCAAAAGGCTAATCTTTACAGAGAGAACAAAGCACCGAGGGACCGTCCACGGCCCCAAAAGGTCAACGGTTAGCTGCCCCCTCGGCTGAGCGAATAACGACGGCTTATATGTGGGATGGGCGGGAAGAAACAAGCTTGACTTGCACCACCACTTCCCGAGCGAGCGAATGAAGCTATCGGTCCTGCTGAAGAGCCGGTTTTATCTTCACAGCCACTATGAGCATACTACTGTATATCTGTTCTCAGTTGCGTTGCACACGGCCTCCACAGCTTCTCACAAAACAGACCGTCCCGCCGAACCAGCTGAAACCCGTCTTAGTGACACCAAGACAACGAGCATGGCAAAAAAACGAACTGTCTTGCGTTCCCCGACCACCGGGCCTGCCGGCACGACGCTCGATACAGAATAGGGAGGTATCCCCGGCCGGGCTGTCTCTGGACAGTCGTGTCTCGCTCAGTATCTTAGACACGCCTGGCCTTACAACACTGCACACCGCACACACACACCCCCCGCGGTTCCCTCAGTCCTTTGTTTTCCTGTCTTAAATCTCGTCACTTCGTCACTTTCGGTGCCCTAACGTAGCAGTTCAGTGACCAAACTTCTGCTGGTCTCTCCTCCCGGAGAACAAAAAAGAAACAAAAGGGACCCAAAGCCCGTGTGAGCGCCGGTTGCTGAACACACACAGCACATGTAAACCCCCCAAGCGCAACTCGGCTCACGTTGGGCGACAACAAAACGATCCCACATAGTCTAGTCCGTTCTGCGTCTGTGACTCCTACCAGAGACTGAGCTATCTCTCAGTTCCCTGTCTCGCTTCGTCTCCCCCTCGTTCCCTTTCTCGTCACTGTCCATCCCGCTCCATCCATCTCTCTTCCTTTTCTTTCTACCCCAATCACCTCCCCCCCCTCCCCCTTCCAACCCCTCTTTTTTATCACGTTCTCAGCCGGAGTTGTCACATTGCGGGACGGGACGGCGGTGAACACGGAGAGCGAAGCACACACTCGTGGTTCATGTGATAGAAGAAACCTCTGGTGAGGGTTCACCCGACTTATACACATATAGACTCATCCGGGGAACACGGGGCCCTGCCCAAACCCCCCTCAAAGAAAGGGGGAAGGGTCGTATATAAAGTTTGAGAAGAGGAGGGACGGGGCGGGAGCATCGGACTGGAGCATTACGACAGCCGTGCAACAAAGGGCCAGATAAGAAGAGAAAGGGGGGGGCCTTTTTGGTGCGAGAGATTCCCCGGTCCAGATCATCCGGACCTTGCTTGTCCATCTGATCTCTCTGTCTCTCTGTCTCTCTCTCTCTCTCTCGCTTTTTCTCCTGGTGTACCTTTCTTAAGATCCCGACATGCGGGAGGACGGATGGTATGTATGTACAGTATGTACGTAAGAGACTCTCCGAGGAGATCTTAGACGCGCCGTGCAGCGAGCACAGCTGGGCCGGCCCACACTGTGAAATACGCCAGGACGTGAAATTCCCATGGGCTCGGTCCCGTGAATCAACCCTCACCCCCAAGAAATCCGGGACGCTCATTAAATTCTGCACCGCAGGCTTGCTCTACTCTCCGGCCTAGATGCTGCGAAGGAAGAAGGAAGAACACGATCATGGAGACGGCCGTGGCCGTGAGGGCCCCCACATCCACACACACCTGGACACTGTAACATCAAGACACGGAACGCCGCGCAAAAAAAACCCCCCCCAAAAAGGGCGAGTGCTGCTGCATTTGAAAGAGAGCCGTCCGGACTGTGTTTCTTTGTCTGTGGCTGCGACTGTGAATTTAAGAGACGCAAGCCCGCAAGGAACTCTGAGAGAACTAACGTTGTGTACACCCCCCTCCGGTCGGAATGTGATAGCAACCGCAGCAATCTATTGCACGGCCCACAGGGTCTCTAATTCGAGCCTGTGGCAAGCACACACCCATGAGAACTGATCTCGCAGACCTCGACACAACGACCGACCGAAACGAAGGCGGGATGGTAGACGAGACGAAGGATATCGCGGGAGCCCGCCGTGTGGTAGCGGGTTGTACACGTCAGAGACTAACATAACACCGCGGACAAACCAGAAACCACAGCTTATCATAATTAGATGGGGGAAGCCACTGAGAACACCGTATCGAGGGGTCTCGGATCACACACACACACACACACGCACACACACACACACACACATCCTCTTATTGCTGTTCAAGCGATGGCTCTGCGTTTCTGCGCCGCAAAGCGTGCTTCGGCACACATTGTGGCTGATTCGCGGGTTTCGACCGAGAGGGGGAGGGCTCGCAGGGCAAAAGGGAACAAGAAAGAATAAATGCATGTATTGGAGAATGCGCACTGGGAGTGTGAGAAGACATGTGTAGAACGAAAAAAAAAAAAAAAAGAGAACTTTGGACTCTGGATCCCGCATGGACTGTATGCACGCATGTTCTCTCCAGGTGGTTCCCGGAGCCCCGATATCGTGTTCTGTCGTTGGCCAAGTCCGTCCAGCACAGAAGGTTCCAAGAATACCCAAAGAACCCGCGCAATATGCACAAACAAGGCCAACAGCGCATTATATATTGTGTGCATAACTCCCACCCGCTCCATCTCTGTACGGATACACGATACACGGCCGAGAAGGGAAACTCACTCACGCCGAAACAGGAAACTCGTTGGCTCGATGTTGGTGGCTCCCCCTCCGGCTGGATCGAACATATAGAGTGCTGCCGGATATATATATGTATATACAGTATATACATATATATATATATATATAGCAGCCCCGACACGGCATACGCACTGAGTCAAGAGTATTATTGCAAACACACCATCAGGCATCGTCGAGAGCGGGAACAAAAAATGAATAGATTGCCTATAAACTCGCCGGCAAAGGGAGGTCGGCGACGTGGGGAAACTCCGGCGCCAACAAGGACACCGATGGGCCTTTTCCTTTCTTTTTCATTTTTCATTAGAGGCGTGGTCACTCCTGGCGAACTTCCCGGGCTACCGCCTTGCACAGCGCCACCGACACGCCCGCGCCATTGAGCACATGGATCCACAGCCGCTGCGCATCGCTCAGCCGGTCGGTCGCGCTCTTGACCTCGGCGAACATGGCCGCCGGCGCCGGCTGCGTGCGCCACAGCACCAGGTCCGGCACGCCGCTGGTGCCGACCGCGCGCTGGCGGTACTCCTGCGCCAGCACCTTGCAGACGGCCGCCAGCGCCCCGCCGTTGAAGCAGCCCGCCAGCTCCGCCACGTCGGCCGGGTCGTAGTCCCAGTTCAGCCCGACCACGCACGTGCGCCGCGCGGCTTCGCGCGCGGCCACGTCGCGCACCAAGTGCGCGCCGGCCCCGTTGGAGATGGCCGCGAGGCGCGCGTTGATCTCGCCGGCGCGCGCCGCGTAGAACGCGTCGGTGAAGAGGTCGAGCGGGTGGGTTTGGAACTCGGTCTGGAACACGTTCGGCACGTACATGAACAGGATGTCGAAGAACAGGTACGCGAACAGTGTCCGGATGATCCCGCCCTCGGCGTGGTATCCCTTCCACCCCTGGCTGCGGTACCAGCTCAGACACATCTCCTCCACGCTGCACTCGCCGCCTTCCTCGAGCTCGTCGACCCATACCGTCTTCGTGCTTGCTGCTTTCCCGCCCGGCTTCGTGGGAACGGCATCGGCTTTGATGATCTGGATTCCTTCAACAGTGTGGCTGAGTGGCTCGCTAAGCCGCACATGGCCAAAGTCGTGCTGGAGTCGTCGCGGAATTCGGAGCTGGCGCTCAAGCTTCACCAGCCGTTTCTGCAAGTCGTAGTGGTAAATCAAGTAGCAGCTGTTGTCCTGGAGTGCCGTCTCGCAGGTCTTCGCAGCCTTTTGTTTCCACATCTTCTTGCGTGCCTCGACGTCTCCTGTCGTGTCGCCAACTGCAAACATGTAGTGTTCTTCGAGAAGTGCTTTGCGTTGGTACCATGCTCCTCGCCGAGAGAGGAGAAACAGCCGCTGTTGCAGCAACTCGCTGGTAATGGCATACTCGCGCTCGTAGCTTTTCAGTCTCCCCAGAGCATACATACACTTGTACACAACTCGCGTCAGAGACTGGCCAGGGGTAAATCTTCTCAAGTACACCGCTTCTGCAGTTTCGTAAGCGGTGTCTTTGATGGATTCTTCCTCGACCACTTTCTTCCACCGAGGGTACACCTGGTCAAGGATCTCGACCATTTTGAAGAGTCCTTGTTCTCCCGGGGGATCTCCCATCTCCACAATCCTGGCAACATCAGCCTCCAGCTTGATTGACGCTTCATAGCCCACGACTTGACGCCGAGACGAGAACACATCTGCCGTTCGACACACGATGTACTCTGGGAAGTTCCAGCGGGAAATCCTCGACAGTACTATGGCCGTGAGGCTCTTTTCCGTCCATTCTGTTGATCGATAGAAAACCAAGTGGACTCTTTGGAAGAGACGGAAGGCCTCCGTTGACAGTCGCACACATGGGCCGGTGACGGCCAGGATTTTGTTTAGAAAATGCTCTCTCCGGCTGTACTTTGCTTTCCTGGACAAAGGGCGGCCGGAAGGACTCCGTTCGTCCTCGGACCCGGACTCTGTCCCAGGCGCGAGACTTTGTCGGCGGGAGGGAAGCGGAGTAACCCCCAGGGAATGGAGCCCGGTCTGTTCCTTGCAAACTCGGCAAATGGCTGCCGCGAGCTCGGCTTTGCTCTTCCCTTGCAGCTTGTAGTCTTTGGCAAACACTCTGAGCTCATCGAGATTCAAGAGAGCGACCGCATCCCCCACAGACTTGATGTGCTCTTCCGATGAGTCGAGGAAGGAAAATGACTCTCCGAACTCGATATCCATCTCTTGTTCTTCGGGCCGTTGTTGGACCTGGCTGGAGCTTAGATCAGGGAGATGCCGGTATCTGGACAGGGTCTCAACGGCAACATCAATTTTTGATATATCGTTGTAGTATCCAATCCGGTTCACTCGGTGCCACGAGTCGGACTTGCGGAGGAAGAGACGAACATACCTGGACAGCAGAGATTTGATATCAGCCTTAACCCCAAATCTCAACTCAACATAAATTCAAAACAAACGCCGGACTGCTGGGAGTTTCGTACAGATACTGGCTCTCGTAGTCCAGTTTTTTCCATTCTTGAAACACCTGCCGCTCTTTGTTGCCAAACAGGTGCGATTCCTCCCCGAGGACCGTATCCAACGCAAGACGGAAAGCGTCCACGTATATCGAAGTCTGGCCCTTGACCCATCTACGTTTGGGTTCGCCGGGTTTTGTATGTGGTGGGACGTCTAAGACCTTTCCGCACTCGTAGTCTTCAATGGCCTTGGTCTCGTCTTTTTCGATGGGCGGCAGAAAGCCCGTTACCGGGTCGCCGTCCATCGGGTCATTTTCGATCTCAACCGAGACTTCCGGCTCGTCGGCGTCCCACGGCGGAGGAGAGCCATCTTCCGGTTTGATAGATTCCCGACCCTGACTTGCTTCCGAGCCCGACCCTCGACTGTCAACTCGACGTCGTTTCAACGAACGGCTCTCGGTATCGGCTGGAGGAGCTTCAGGTCTAGACGATGATGATGTATTTCGCGATGGGGTTGCAGAACGACGAATGATAAAACGATCCATCTCGCGAGTTTCGAGATGTCATGATACCGCAAGCACCGTTTGGATAGAGGAAAATTAGAGGCAGGGTGGTGGGCAGATTGCTTTAACCCACACAAAACGGTCCACTTTTCTAGGCCGCAGAAATCGGTGGTGTAACAGGGAAGGATCTATTAAGGATGATACTTGCCACTGATATTTTGTCTTCTTTCCCGTCTTCCATAAGTCGGTACCTACTGTACATACCTAGTCTCTCTACGAAATATAACTGAATGCATATAATAACGTGTATTTTCAAGCCGTTCACCCGTTTACCTAAGCCCCTAAGGAAAATGAAAGTAACAGCCAGCAAACATTAGATGTTTTCGTTATCGTGCCACATCATGATATGGGAAACAAAATCAAGTAGGAACAAACCAGAGCAGTCATGAATTAGAGGGGGAGCAAATTCCACTATATAGATATTTCGTGTAGCTTCTTCAAGTTTCCCTAGAACATAGGCCAGGGCTGTCTCTCTCTTTCTTTCTCTCTTTTCTAAAGACACTCAGTCATTGATTCATAGATCCATCAACTCTATTATATTAAGTAAACCTCCCCAACTTTCCTAACCACACCCTCCTACTCTTGCCTCTCAACTATTCAACCTCTCTTAAGTGAACAAAGTAGGTGCTGTATATAATAGTATTCTGAAGATGGGTATGTACTGTATATGGATACTTTCTGGCCTACTGCCTGTCTTCTTTATCGTCATAACACACCTTACACTTAGATAGTGAAGACATTAGCGAGGCATAGGAGGTTGAGGCTCTGCCCCCTAGTGTAACTTACCACCGCCGATCAAAGAACTTGTTCCTATGATTGTCAAATTTTTGGACGTTCTCAAAACCGAATCCACCTGCGCCACGGGAAGTGGCTGCTAATAACTCTGCGAAACAATGGGATCAACGGAGGGCAGAGGGCAGAGGGCGAGAAGGCCCACGCCGAAGAGCGTGTTCAACGGGCCAAGGAGTTTGAGCAGCAGCTTGCCGCCCGTGCCGCGGAACGGGCAAAGGAATTCGAGTGGCGAGCTGCAGTGCGCGCCGAAGAGGTCCGGAGAAATAGCAACAAACGTTTAGAAATAGCCCTGGTGAGCAGCGAATTTTCAACATTAGCGAGCTGATCTTCCTTGCTCGGAAGGCGAGAAGAAAAGAGTCGAGAATAAAAATAGCGGACGAGAAGAAAGTCATGTCTAAGGTGGCGTGGCGCGTGTTCCAGTGACCAAAATTTCGCGTTATCCCGCATTTTAGCCGCGCAGGTGTGGAGAGAACTGAGCAGGTGAAAAGCTTCCTTTTCGCATTGAACTGGTCTTCTCTGCGGTTGCTGCTGTATTTTCAGTGAAGAACACTTGCTTGAGGACCAAATCATGGCGGGAACTCAACCAATTGACACGACTACGTTGACCGGGGACGCCGCCGGCGCGTCTAGCTTGGGAGGAGATGTTGCGATGCGTGATGCACCCAGCGTGGCCCAGGTATGTCAATCAGACCCGACCTTGAGAAACGTGCTCAAGAGCCTCACCAACATCTTACAGATATCTCCGCTCCCCATGTGCTTGCTCAGTGCTGGATGCAATACTGACGCCCTAAGCTAACTGTTCTGCACGCACTCTCCTCCAGTCCCCCGCTCCGCCCCCGACTTCCCAGAGCCCCGCGCCGCCCGCACGCGTGGGAACCCCCAGCAAGCTGCTCAACGGCGACGACAAGAGCTCGCGCGCGCCGTCGGTCCACCCCGAGTCCGGCCCGGCTCTTCCCACCGACGCCGCCCCGCACGGAGACCCCGCGCGCAAGTACATCAACAGCAAGATCACCCCGACGCTGCTGGAAGCCATGAAACAGGTGGCGCTTGAAAGGTTGGCAGAGTCCCGACGTGAAGTTGAGTTGTGCAGGAACCTGTTCTAATGCCGTGTTTGCTTGCTTTTCTCCCCTAGACCCAAGGACCCTCTCCGATTCCTAGGCGAATATCTCCTACAGCGGTCCCGCGAACTGGAGGGAACCAAGTGAAGACACCAGTGTTATGGGTCGGGAAAGGTTCTCCGGAGTATGGGCGTTCCGGTAGCAGTTACGAAGTTTCATGATACCACCACATGTATACATATTCGGGCAGGAAAGATCAACAGTTACCATTGACTCGGAGAAAAAGAATCTCTTCAACATCTTCATTGGAGAGACTAAAAAAAGCAACAAAAAGAAACAAGTTGTGTCATATGCTACGGGCAAATTCTGACCGTGCTCATTCATGCTCTCTTGATGGGTAAATCATTGCCGATAACTGCGAAATTCCCGACCGTAAAAAAAACTCCGTGACCGAAACCCCCCTATTTTATGGACATGAAAACAAAGAAAGAAATTCTTTTCCTTTCCCAGGTTCAACGCAGTTGAATCTGTTTGTCCTTTACGCCACGAGGGTGCTGGCAGTGGCGCTCTCGTACTTCCAGTTGGGAGGAAGCTGGGCGACACGGCGGTAGTAGCGGGCAAGACGGTGGATACGGGCCTCAATGAGAATCAGGCGGAACTTGGCATCCTTGTCCTTGCGGTTGCGCTCAAGGTGCTTGCGGACGGCGACAGCCTATACGAAGTTAGGGTTAGTATACTGGGCCGGACCTCAATAGTTACACGGGTAAACTTGTTCAAATGAACATACCTTCTTGATGAGGTTGTACAGGTCCTCCGGGAGCTCGGGAGCAAGACCTAAAAAAATTCACTCTGTCAGCCATGACCAATCAGAGGCAAATGAAGAGAGTATTCCATCTCTAGGCCACACGTAGTCGAGAATGTTTCATCTCTTCCAACGTGCGGATATGGGTGTATGTATGCAGTTGCGGTTCGACTCGGGCGTCATCGCGTGGAAGGGGTTCGTGTTCAAGGCGGCGGGATAATCGTACCATGCGACTTCAGGATGCGCAGAATCTTGTTACCTGCAGAGATAGTTAGTACGCTGAAACCCCCAGTTTCAACACCTGACACCGAGGAATATCGGAGAGGAAACATACCGGTGATAACCTTGACCTGGGCAATGCCGTGAGCATCACGGAGGACAACACCGATCTGGGAGGGAGCAGCACCCTTACGGGCGAGCTTGCAGATCTGGTCGGCAACCTGATCGGGGTTGACCTTGAGCCAGGCCGGAGGGTTGCGAGAGTAAGGGATCGCCGACGAGGAGATACCCTTTCCTGAGCTGTGAAGTCTACCCATTTTTGCGGTTGTGTGGAGGGATTTGTCGTAGAACGGCGGTAGAGTTGTTGTTGTTGGTTGGGGGAAAGGAGGAAGGAAAAAGAAGCGGGAGAGGGAGAAAGAAATCGGTGACGATTCTGCTCGAAATTTCTGTGTATCCTGCAAAAGGGTAAATGCCGCTTAATTAGGGCCGCCAGATCAAGCATGGAAGTGGGGTCCAAGTGACTAAATGCTGACTTCGACCTCGAGATAAGATAAGCTCGCGACCTGTCTCCACCAAATTTTGGCAAGAAAAAGGCAAACCTTTCCCAATTCGCTTCTCTTCCTTCACGCAAACTTTTCTCTTCCGTCTACAGAGAAGTCTCGCGACTGTCTCAAGATACAGCCTTGCATCAAGGCAAGTGTCTGTGATGTTGATACCTACAGGCTTTTTTCTTCTTTTAGCTGGAGTCTCGAATGTTTGATTTCATATTTTGGTAAGAATACACACACCCTCTCCTCAACCACCTTCCCATTCTCCTATCGTGATGACACAACATCTACATTTTCTGGTACCTCTAAAACGAGGGTCGTTATAGATCCTATGAGTGTTTTCTTTTCTGATCTCCTTGGACAAATTCCCATATGTTACTCCATATGACGTCTATCTCAATGCTCTGTGCTAACATGACATAGAAATCTCACAGTTCAGGTCCAACGAACACTGCAAGTAAACATTGACAAGCATTGACGGAGGGTCTATCGTAGTTCGGTCCCAAACGCGATCGTCCGCGCTCCTTATGGGGGAAGACCCTCCTCAGTAGTACATAGAAACTCAATAGCGATGCGAACCCGCTCGGATTATTCTGTCAATACAATACATTCAATATGCCACATTTTCCCAATGCATGAATACAAACTTTCAGATCAGATAACTCCGTAACGCCTTCAAATTTTGAAACAGATACCCCGAAGGCCTGATCTACAGAAGCTATCTTGTGTGTTGTCGGACTGTTGTACCTCAAGAGCGTTATGCGCCATGAGTCAAGTGCTCTACCACATTTCGACCTCGAAGTTTTCCTATACAACACGCATGCGTTAGTATCTAAGTCTGGGGAGTTGAGGACAGTGGAGTGGGTATGCGCTTACCTCAGGGAAGAAGGTGGTGATCACAGTTCTATCAGCAAATTTGCGTCCAGCAAGGGCCTTGAGGGCGGTCTTGGCGGACTCTTGCGTCTCGAACTTGACAAAGATCTTGCCGACACCAGGAGCCTGGCGGTTGCCAGCGACAGGACGGGGGATTTTGAGATCAAGGACTTTGCCGTACTTGGAGCATTCGTCCTCGACGTCCTCGCAGATTTCTGTAATGCATTGCGTTAGTAACGGTAAACTCTAGAAAGAAAAAAAACCTCCAATGTCATCCGCACGTGTATCTTACCTTGGTAGTCGTCGTTGTCGAGAAGCTCGTCGGTGGTAACCATGTTCAGCAGTTGGAGGACACGGCTTTCCTCAGGGTCGGCTGATGAGGTTCCAGCCAACATCGACATAGCGCTTACTCCAAGCTCAATACCCGCGACTTGCGTGATGCCCACGCTTGCCTTCTTAACCTTCAGCTTCTTGTCGCCAAGCTCCATTCCGTTGAGGCCCTGAATAGCAACTTCAGTGGTCTTGGGGTCGACGTACTCGCAAAAGGCAAAACCCTATGAAATAGTTAGCAACCGTGAGAAGACATATCGGCAAAGACACAGGAACAGATACTCACTCTTGATTCGTCAGTATGGCGGTCCTTCGCGAGAACAAAGGCCTTCAGCTCTCCAAACGACACAAGCAGCTCAGTAACCTGCTCGTCGGTGAGATATGTAGGGATGTTCGCGATGCTGATCTTGAAAGGGGTGTCCGCAACAACATTGCTGACAACGCCAGGCTCGTAAGTGACCTCGTCAACAATGGCAGGCACAATGTAATCTTTGGGGCGGCGAATCTCCAGTCCACCAGCGGTAGCATCAGCAGCGGCGTCGTCCGCCTCCATTGAAATGCCGTCGAGCGCAAGCGCAACAGTGGCATCAGCCGAAGTCCGGAACTCCAACAGGCCAAAGGTGCCGTCTTTGGACATGTTGACGGTTGTGCAGGGATCGGTGCCTTCGATAACATTCAGTCCGTTCAGCTGGAGGTTGAAGAAGCCCATGAGGGTCTCATCGGTGGTGCCGGCGGGCACGTTCGCGACAACCAGACGCTTCGCCTGGCGAGAGTTAGTAGGGCGCAGAGCAATCGCGGTTGCAGACAGCGGCTGATTGCTGACGAGGGCTTGAAGCTTGGCGACATCCAATTGCTGGTGGTTGTTGTGTGGCTGGTTCTGGTTCTGGTTGTGGCCACGGCCCTGGCCGTGTCCATTGGTGTTGTTGTTATTGTCGCCGCGGCCGTGGTGCTGGCCGTGATGACCTTGGGAGTCTTGTCGTTGGCCATTTTGCGAGCCCTGCTGTTGCTGCTGACGGGGGGCTCCGGGGAGCGGGAACATGCCGGAAAGCTTAGCCTGCTCGGCCGTAACGGTTTCGTAGCCCGGGGGCTTGATGTCCCATTGAGTCATGCGGCGCTTGCGCTCGAGAACGGGAACAACATCGGTCAGATCAGGAGTGGGCTCGCGGTTCTTGGGAGACGCGCTGCGGCGGCTTTCGCGAGGCGGGGGATCATCCCGGCGCCCGCGACGTCTGTCTTCGCGGTCGCGGCGCGGGGGTTCGTCATCGTCTCGGCCTCTATCGCGGCGCGATGGGCCTCGGTCGCGGTCCCGGCCGCGCTCTCGGTCGCCGCCGCCGCCGCCACCGCCTCCCCGGCGGTCTCGCCCAGCGTATCTGTCCTCACGTTCGCGATCTCTGGTGGTTCGGCTGGAGGTATAGGCGTCCTCTTCATCGCGCCGGCGCGAGCCGCGGTATTCGGGAGATCGGGATCGTCTGCGTTCGCGGCGGCCTTCGCGCCCGTCTCTTCCCTCGCGGCCTTCACGACCTTCGCGGCCCTCGCGCGGCTCACGGCCGTCCCGTCCTTCGCGACCTTCACGGTCTCCACGGGAAGATGACTAGAAGCAATAGACAAAGCGGTATACATTAGCACAATAGATCCTCAAGACAGAAAATATTGCATGAATCAGAGAGCTAGATCTGATAGAACTTACAGGATGGTCTCGACCAGAGCCTTTACGCCCGTTTTCTGCAGTCATGGCCAAATTGCAGTTAGTATGATGGATGAAGCAAAGAAGGTAAATTCAGTTGGACAGAAGATAGTACCATTCATCAGACACAGGTAAATTAATAAAAACGAGTAGGAATATAGACCAATTGAAGTGGATCTTCATGAAAAACAATGAAGATCAGATGGGTGTGCCTGAAGAAAAAAGATGAAAGGTTGTTCGGTTCAGGAAGATACATTGTCGTTCTCACCTGGTTAAAGAAAAAAAAAGCGACCAAAAAATTATATAATTCCACATACAGTGTTAGATACAGTGCGGAACATGTGTAGCACAGTGGGACTTCAGCGCTTTATTTTAGTTCAGCGCGTCAACACGCGGCAAACGAAGAAAAGCAATTTTACCCTCTTCACACTGATTATTGAGGACGGAGTCACTGTATCGGTGACATCTTTGGAGTCACTTCATTTCCTCCAGCAATCCTCTATTCAACTTTTCGTTTCCTCTCTACAGCCATGTCCCTGGCAGCCCGTGCCTCCGACTGGAGCAAACTTCCCCTGAGTTTGACGGAGCTCTGTATCGATACGGTCCTCAGATGTGGACAGTCGTTTCGATGGCGCAAAATCAATGACGAATGGTCTTGCACTCTCCGTGGACGCCTGATTACGCTGCGCCAGGATCCAGAGGCCTTGCACTACCGAGTACAGTGGCCGAAGCCCCAGGCCGCCAACCGGAAGCTTCCCACTCCGCCAGCATCCCTCAGCTCCGAGTCGCCCGGTCCCAGTGGAACGCCGGATCCGATAGACAACACCGAGAAATTGCTTGAACACTACCTCAGTCTCGATGTTGACTTGAATCAGCTGTACAAAGAATGGTCTGCGGCTGATCCTAACTTCCGGAAGCTGGCCGACGACTTCAATGGCATTCGGATCCTGAGTCAAGATGCTTGGGAAGCCCTGATTTGCTTCATATGCAGCAGCAACAACAACATCTCCAGAATATCACAAATGGTATATTCCAATCTTATTATCCGGAAAATCCTCACTAGAAAAGTGTCTAACTAACCTCAACCATTCCAGGTGCAAAAACTGTGTGTGACCTACGGGCCTCGAATTGGATCCATTGGAGACGAGGTCTTTCATGACTTTCCGACGCCAGAATCCATGGTTGGAGACAATGTCGAGGCTACACTCCGGAGTCTAGGGTTTGGCTACCGTGCCAAGTACATTGCGGACACGGCGCGGATTGTCGCATCTAAGCCGCCGGGATGGCTTGACAGTCTGCGGAACCCTAAGCACCCCAGCTTTGAGCCCCCCAAACGCAAACCTACTCCGCCGCGCACGTATAAAGAGGCCCACGAAGAGCTTCTCCAGTTGAAGGGAGTTGGCCCAAAAGTTGCCGACTGCGTTTGCTTGATGGGGCTTGGGTGGGGTGAGTCTGTTCCCATAGACACGCACGTTTGGCAGATTGCCGTGCGAGATTACAAGTTTGGCAAGGGAAAAACGAAGACTTTCACCACCAGCATGTATCACTCTGTGGGAGACCACTTTCGGGAGCTCTGGGGAGACAAAGCAGGCTGGGCTCACTCAGTGCTCTTCACGGCTGACTTGCGCAGCTTTTCCGACCAGGCGTCGAAGAAGTCACAGCTCAACTCACTCAAGAAGGCGGTGAAAAAGGAGGAAGGGGACGACAAGGTCAAGCTGGCACCATCTCGCAAACGAAGCCGCGAGAGCATCCCGGCCTTGAAGCAAGAAGAGGACGGGAAGGCAGATGTTGGCTATAAGAGACAAAAAGGAGTGGAATCGGCAAACGGGGGAACAACAACAATGCGTCGGACGAGGTCTCAGAGGAACTTGTAAATTATCGTCTCGTTAGTATAAGCAAGCTTGATGTACCTTTCGTGTTTCAATCAGACTCTTGATGCTAGAAACGCAACCGAATAACCCTAATTTCCTGCAAAATCACAAACCCTGTACAGTTGCGAACTCATGGCGCACTGTCCCAATGCACTGTTCTTGGCTAGTTTTGCCGACATTTTACCAACCATTCATTACTCATCGTTCACGCCAGAATTTTTTTTTCTTGTCGCCTTGGGATTTTTCTTCACGCGACAGGAACCGACATTTTCTTTTGTTTTCGGCTTCCCCCCTCCGTCATCATCATCATCATCTTTTGTCATACTTTCTCTTCACACCACTCATGATATCGTATCATCGACAATCTTCTTCTCCGTGGCAAAGGTGAAGTTTTGAAATGGTCTCAACCTATCCTTAAATCACGATGTCTGACTCCGACTTCGAGACGATCCGACGGCTTCAGGCCGAGCGCAATGCGGCATCAGCTGCGAAGAAGGGTTCGCGAACCTTCGACCCTGCGAACCAACGGTCCGACACGTCGACCAAACAGAAACTGACCGACACCTTCGACACTGACCTCTACGATCAAAATGGCGCCGACAAGTTTTCCGGATACCACACGTCGCTTCCAGTCGGAGATGCCGAAGACGAGGATATGGACGCTGCACCTGATTCCCGCCGGTCGCTGGTTGGCCAGTACACAGCTACGCGCGACATGATCGACGAGTTCGCCCATGGCAACGGCGTTGAGGAGGATGACATGCTAGCTGGACGCGGCGAGCGCAGCAACCGCATCTCTGACCGCGAAACCGATTACCAGAAGCGCCGGTTCGAACGTGTGCTCACACCTACCCGGGCTGATCCGTTTGCCGCTAACCGCCAGGCCAGTGCAGCCGCTGACGGTGCAAGCTACCGCGACATCATGGATGAACGAGAGCTCGAGCGCGAGGAGCAACGCGTTCGCCAGGCCATTGAAGCGAAGCGCCGCGAAATCCGAGCCCCCGGCGACGACGATGACGGCGAACAGCCGGCTGTTGAGCACCAACCCCTTCTGCAGAATGGCGACAAGGAGAACGCTGATTCGGGCTCCACTGACCAGGCTACTGCAGTCAAGAAGCGGAAGAATCGATGGGACGCGGCCCCTCCGGCGGCGCCTACCGAAAGCGAGGAGGCAAAGACAGAGCAAACACCGAAGCCCAAGCGGTCCCGGTGGGACCAAGCCCCCGCCCCGGTCGCCCCCGAGCCTGCCGGCAAGAAGAGATCTCGATGGGATCAGGCTCCCTCGACAGCTGCTGCTGGTGCCCCTGCCGCCGATGCATCTACCGCCGTCCAACTCCCCCCAACTCCTGCTCCGTTTGGCGATGCCCCTGCGCGCAACGCTCCCATCAGCGACGAAGAACTCGACGAGCTGCTGCCTGGCGAAGACCAAGGATACAAGATCCTCGAACCTCCTCCGGGATACGAACCCCTCCGCGCCCCTACACACCGCGCGCCGGTAACTCTCGCGCCGGCGACTGGCTTCACGATGCAGGACCCCGAGGCGGTCCGTCGCAGCGGCAAGGCGTTGAAAAACGAGATTCCGGGGATGAACGATCTCCAGTTCTTCAAGCCGGAAGACATGACGTACTTTGGAAAGCTTGCTGACAATGCTGACGAGAGCAGCCTCACGGTTGACGAGATGAAGGAGAGAAAGATCATGCGGCTGCTTCTCAAAGTGAAAAACGGAACGCCTCCCATGCGAAAGACAGCTCTGCGACAGCTCACCGATAACGCGCGAAATTTCGGCGCGGGGCCCCTCTTCGACCAGATTCTTCCCCTCCTCATGGAAAAGACCCTGGAGGATCAGGAGCGCCACTTGCTGGTCAAGGTCATCGACCGTATCCTATACAAGCTGGATGACATGGTGCGGCCATATGTGCACAAGATCCTCGTTGTCATCGAGCCGCTTCTTATTGACCAAGACTACTACGCGCGAGTAGAAGGCCGTGAAATCATCTCCAATCTCAGCAAGGCTGCCGGGTTAGCCACGATGATTAGCACAATGCGCCCCGATATCGACCATGCCGACGAGTACGTCCGTAACACCACTGCGCGAGCGTTTGCCGTCGTTGCATCGGCGCTGGGAATTCCGGCGCTGCTGCCGTTCCTTCGTGCTGTGTGCCGAAGCAAGAAGTCATGGCAGGCCCGCCACACGGGAGTCAAGATTGTGCAGCAGATTCCCATTCTCATGGGATGTGCTGTGCTTCCGCATCTGAAGGGTCTGGTGGAGTGCATCTCACCCAATCTCAACGACGAGCAAACGAAGGTTCGGACAGTCACATCCCTCGCCATTGCCGCCCTCGCCGAAGCGTCCAACCCCTACGGTATCGAGAGCTTCGACGATATCCTCAACCCGCTGTGGACCGGAGCACGCAAGCAACGTGGCAAAGGCCTGGCGGGTTTCCTCAAGGCGGTTGGATACATCATTCCGCTGATGGACGAAGAGTACGCCAACTACTACACCAGCCAGATCATGGCGATCCTGCTGCGCGAGTTCTCATCCCCCGACGAAGAGATGAAGAAGGTCGTGCTGAAGGTGGTGTCGCAATGTGCAGGCACAGATGGAGTCACAGCTGGATATCTGAAAGAGCATGTCTTGGACGAGTTCTTCAAGAGCTTCTGGGTGCGGCGGATGGCGCTGGACAAGCGCAACTACCGCCAGGTGGTTGAAACCACGGTCGACATTGGCCAGAAGGTTGGCGTCAGCGAGATTGTTGAGCGCATTGTTGTTAACCTGAAGGATGAGAGCGAGGCGTACCGCAAGATGACTGTCGAGACGATCGAGAAGATTGTGGCCAGCCTCGGCGCAGCGGATATTGGCGAGCGGCTGGAGGAGCGTCTGATCGACGGCATGCTGTTCGCTTTCCAGGAGCAGACTGTTGAGGATGTGATCATGCTGAACGGCTTTGGCTCGGTGGTGAATGCTCTGGGAGTGCGCTGCAAGCCCTATCTCCAACAGATTGTCCACACCATTCTCTTCCGCCTCAACAACAAGTCGGCCACGGTCCGACAACAGGCAGCCGATCTGATTTCCCGCATCGCCATGGTGATGAAGCAATGCAACGAGGATGCCTTTATGGGCAAACTGGGCATGGTGCTGTACGAATACCTCGGTGAAGAGTACCCGGAGGTTCTCGGATCGATCCTCGGCGCCCTCCGGTCGATCGTCACGGTGGTGGGCATCGCGCAGATGCAGCCGCCCATCAAGGACCTGCTGCCGCGGCTGACGCCGATTCTGCGCAACCGCCACGAAAAGGTGCAGGAGAACACGATCGACCTGGTGGGGCGCATTGCCGACCGCGGGCCGGAGAGCGTGAACGCGCGCGAGTGGATGCGCATCTGCTTCGAGCTGCTGGACATGCTCAAGGCGCACAAGAAGGGCATCCGGCGGGCGGCGAACAACACGTTCGGCTTCATCGCCAAGGCCATTGGCCCGCAGGACGTGCTGGCGACGCTGCTGAACAACCTGCGCGTGCAGGAGCGCCAGTCGCGCGTCAACACGGCGGTGGCGATTGCGATTGTGGCGGAGACGTGCGCGCCGTTCACGGTGCTGCCGGCGCTGATGAACGAGTACCGCGTGCCGGAGCTGAACGTGCAGAACGGCGTGCTCAAGTCGCTGTCGTTCCTGTTTGAGTACATTGGCGAGATGGCCAAGGACTACGTGTACGCCGTCACGCCGCTGCTGGAGGATGCGCTGATCGACCGCGACCAGGTGCATCGGCAGACGGCGGCGTCGGTTGTCAAGCACATTGCGCTGGGCGTGGTCGGGCTGGGCTGCGAGGACGCCATGGTGCACCTGCTCAACCTGCTGTACCCGAACCTGTTCGAGACCAGCCCGCACGTCATCGACCGCATCATCGAGGCCATCGAGGCCATCCGCGTGGCTGTCGGCCCCGGCATGGTGATGAACTACGTCTGGGCCGGACTCTTCCACCCGGCGCGCAAGGTGCGCCAGCCGTACTGGCGGCTGTACAACGACGCCTATGTTCACGCGGCCGACTCGATGGTGCCGTATTATCCCAACCTCGACGAGGAACGCATCGATCGGCCGGAGCTTGCCATTATCCTTTGAGCCAGCCAGCTTGTGTTTCTTTTTTCCTTCTCTCTCTCTCTCTATCATAGTCTGCGTGTACCCTGGATATCTGAATAATCTCGGACTGCTGTTTTTTCTTTTCTTCACTTACTTTGGGAAGGCGAACTGGGCGGTTGCTTTAGAGAATTGGGATCTGGGTTCTTGTTACTGTTGTCTTCATGTATCTTGTGTTAATTAGTGTGTATCTAGCGGTTCTGGTGGTACTCATTTCCCCTACGTTCTTTGTTTCTGAACCAGATAACCTCTCGTGATAGACGTCATAATATGAGATAATTGCCAACTTCACCAACTGCATGCATGCCCTTGTGGTGGTGCCACAGAAATCTGCGACCGTGATCAAAGCCTGTTGTTAGGGTTTAACCCCCATCATGATGGGCACTTCCGCCTCCCACCTGTTGCCCAACATGCATGTCTACGACGTGTTTTGCAGGTCGTTCTGGCGAAAAACCTATATGGGCTATTGCAAGGCACCCTGGAACGCGGTCGTCAAAGCTGCAGATATGCAGGGCGTCGTCGAGAGAGGCGGTCAAAAGGCCCTTTTGCAATCCTTGGCAGCGGACAAGATGGCCAAAAGGAGGGGATGAAGACGCCATCACAGCGTGCGCTACTGAATCGGGTTGAGAGTACTCTCTGGCTGTGGTGGTTGGGTGCCGCTGTGGGCAGCACAGCATCGCATCATCAGCTCGACAGGTATCAACCCGACTATCGGACCGCATTCGGCTCGGTTGCCCGATAGACGATCGCCAGCACGATCGCCGTGCAAGTGCGTATCGCGTGCGCCATTCGAGCTGTCAGGGTGGATGTCAGTCCGATGAGTGTCCGTGTGCTACTGGCATCAAGGCTGGGTGCTGGTTCCCGGGGGGGGCGCGAGAAGGCGTCTGTCCGGGTCCTGAAACCTGGTGATCTTCGCTGGAATACGTGGTTTCGGGAGCTGTGCCATCACAAGTGACGGCACGGCCTGCAAGGCAGACTTGTCATGTACTCGGCCTTGGGGGTGCTAGTGATTTCATTTCTGTCTGCCCGCATGTCGACTTTGCCGACCGGTGAGACCACTATGGCCGCCCTCTTCATGTATCCAGCGTAGCATTTGGGAATTCTTCACGACCAAGTTCCATTCCTGCGCTGTGCAGGACCGAGTGACAGCACACACATGCAGGCGCCTCTCTACCAGAGACATGCTCCCCTCCCAGGAAGCTCCGTCGATTTGAGCGGGCTTGACTCTCTTTCCTCTTGCTGTCAAAAGAAAATATCGCACGACAAGGCGTGTAGTGGTGAAACATGAAATAAGACAGAAGCAACAGATTCTTCTGGAAAGGATCGCTCGGGAACCAAACCAGGCGACAATGTGAAGTGAAAAGACACACAGTGGCATCTGGAAAAGGGATGGCAAATTTGCACACACACACACACACACTCTCTCTCTCTCTCTCTCTCTCTCTCTCTCTCGCGGGCAGAGTGGCACAGGTTTGCAGGTGAGGAGGAGCAAGACAAACGGAAGAGACAGAGAATCCATCAACAAGAACTGTGTGCTTGAGTTATCCCCCCATCGGACGGTCACAGGAAGAACTGCCGTTCCAGTTGCAAAATGCCAGTGGCGGTCCGGGGCTTAGAATGGCGTTGGAGGACGGACTGGTCAAACGTCCACCAAGTGACACTCACAGAGAAAGTAGCCCGAGAGAGAGAGAGAAAAGGGGTCAAGGGAGGAAAGCAGAGACCAGAGGATCCATCTAATCCGGGGCTTTTGGACTCCCGTCAGTTTCATTATCGGCGTTGATGCCGCGAAACTCCCACTTTTCGGGCCCTGGTAGGAGGGGAGATTTCTCCTATCGTGGCGGCGGACCCCAAGGAGCGGTGATTTCGCTGGGGTAGGTTTTATCTGCCGGATTTAGATGAAAGTGACACGGGTGGGAGACTTGGAAAGAGAAAGATGAAAACACTCCAAGCGGCCGGCTTGGCTATGGCTTCGAGAGATCGTCATTACGAGTTTCATTCCCACTCAGTGTCTCGGTTCGCAGGGCACTAGCAAGCAACTTGACGGCTACGGATGACGGAGCGGCATCGAAGAGCAGAGAATGTGTGTGTATCTCCTATACAGGTTGGTCAACTTCGACAGCGCGGGTGCAGAGAGACATGGGATAGGTATGGCTGACTCGATGGGGGCGAAACGGAGATCGTGGACTCTGTCACAGTTGCACAGTATTGCATCCTCCGGACTGTCTCACCCCAAGTCTCCTCTGCATGCAGCCGGAAAGGCTCTAGTCCCGTCACCGGCTTCTCCTCTCCTGATGGGGTAACAGCGAGAATCACAGAGTGGGACCTCGACTCGGGCCAAGGAGTTGAGCTGGGGCCACGCGTAAGTCAACAGCTGGATGACAGCGCACAAGTAATTGGGGAGAGAGGGAACGCCGAAGTGGAGAGGGCGTGTGCATATTGCAGAAAAAGCAACATGTCACTTTCTGTTCTTTTCCTGTGACGGCTCTACGAGAAGGCGAAAGTGTCGCCCTGGGCTCTCCCCGCCTCTTGGTCCGAAGTTCGGGCACACACCCAGAGAGAGGGGGGGGAGGCGTTGTGTCTTATCAGAGCAGATGGTGTAATGGACTGCCACTTGCCGGTTGCACGGGCTCTGCACCTCTGGAGAGAGAGTGACGGGCTACGATTGATTACGGAGGACTCCCGTAGCTCTCTTGTGTACTGCTGTCAACTTTCAGCACGTCTTAGACAGGACGACAGGAGAAGAGCCGAAGCCAGGCCGTGGCGGGGGGGGGGCAGGAGAGAAGGGAAGACAGACCACGAACCATTAATGACCTGAGACAGCGAGACAGAAAGTGGAGGAGGGGTGTGTACAGAGAGAGAAAAGGGGAGAGAGAGACAGATACAGAGAAGGATAGACAGAGAGAGAGAGGAGAGAGAGAGAGGAGAGGAGAGAGAGGGAGAGCCAGAGGGAGATAGACAGATAGAGATAGAGAGAGAGGATGAGGAGGAGAGGAGAGGGGACGGGACGGAGAGAGAAGGGATGAATTGAGGGAAAAACCAACCGAAGACTCTGAACAATGGCAGAAGGAATCCAAAAACTGTGAGACCCTGGCGTATGCACTTCCACGGCATCCCGCAAGTGGCGGCGGCGGACGCTCAGCACAGCAACTTTCCTAAGGAGGAAACGCACACTGTGAGAATCTTGGCAGCGGGATGTATTGTATGTATGTCTGTATGTACAGTCCTCTCCGGGAGAGGAGGTATTCCAGACCAAAAGAGAGAGAAAAAGAAAGAAGACAGCAGAAGATGAAGCCGAGGTTCGGAGGGGTGATGGCGGAGACCCCAGCTTATAGGCAGCAAAACAGGGCGTGAAGGAGTATTCAGAGGCAGTAGAGGGTGAATGACGACGATATACTCAACATACACTACTTAGCATAGAGACAGGATGAAGACGGCGATCCTGTACTGCCGGCCCTATAGCACAGGTAGTATATATAAGGATTCCCTACCCGGAAGAGGGACACTGCCAGGGACAGGGCATGTTAGGAGAGTCCCCAAGCGGATTGCGTGAGAGGGGAAGAAGAAGAAGAAGAAGAAGAAGAAGAAGAAGAGAGAGGGGCAGAGAGGCAAGACAAGTGGAAGAGACGGAGTCGGGGAGGAGGAAGAAGCACACGCACACACAAAAGGAACAACACCAACCAACAGCAAGACGCGGCGTCAGTGGCTGCACGAAGCGCCGATCATGGTCCGAACGGGAATAGACGCCGAATACAAACGTCCCCCCCCCCCCCCCCCCCCCCCCCCCCCCCCCCCCCCCCCCCCCCCCCCNCCCTCCTTACCCTCCTGGGCCACACCCATTTCTCTCCCCCGTGTCTCCCCTTTCATAGGCGTGTAGCATACAGAGAGTAGCTGTTGGGAAAAAGAGCCCCCAAACAGCCGTTGTTTTTTCCTTCTCGTTTCTCCCTTGGTGCTGGCTGATCGGTTCTTTATCCATTCTCGGACAGCCACGAGAAAAAGAAACGTGTAAAAAAGATTTAAAATAAACTGGAAAAAACAGAAAAAAAGGAAGGGAAATACTTAACCGTTGGCATAGAATAATCATTTCCTTATTCCCTTTCCAGGGGGGGTTTTTTTTTTCAAAGGAATCGTCCCTAAAGAGGGCAGAAATGTTTGGCCGATCGCTGACCCGAGTTTGTTTATATAAACGCCCAAGCACACACTCCGGCGGGTATTGCGACGATCAGCTGGCTGACGACACCCAAAAGCGGATGGGATGAGCATACGAGACTCCCCGTAGGTACTTGTTTCGCTACTCTTCTGTGTCTGGACTGCCCTGGCTGCGTAGCACAGGGTCCCAGAGATCCTCACTGATCTCAAGAGGTCCAGAATCCTCCCGGCCTTGGCTGCCCAGAGAGATAGAGATTTGCAGGTCGCCATAGACTAATATCGCGGGCCTCAACAGCAGACACCAAGAGACCGTGTAGATGAAAGTGGACAAACTTCCTCTCCTCTTCCTGCCATACGCCAGTGGTCAGGCCGCGATACTCATCACGTCTTCAACTCTCGGACCGCAGGTCTCGGGGCATGCCATGTCCACAACGTTGGTCAGGACGGATCCGCGAACGCAGTGTCTCCGGGATCAAAGTGCGTGTCCTGCCAGTCCTGCACTGCAGATAAGTGAAAATCAGCTCGGGCATCGTCGGCTGCTGGCATGGCTGGCCAGGTTTCTCGTCGCCGGACGTCCCGCCGAGAACAGGATCTGAACCCTTCGTCCTCTGTTGCTGCCCCCGCCCCACGAATTTCACATCTTGTCTGGGACGAAGTGTCAATAATGCCTACTGTAAATCACCATGGCTCTGACAGATCCTTGTCTGGTGCTCTCGGGGGGGGTTCAGAAATCCACCAGACAATCTGCCGTTCAGATCCAAAGGCGCTGTGGCCACCAGCGCTCTCCTGACACTTCTCCGGATCTTCCAGAGGGAAGATCCGTCCTCTGCACGACAGTGCTCAGGGACAGCAAGAGACTCAGAGATCCAATGCAGACTCTCGAACAGTCTCCTCCAGATCTTCAATGTTCAAAAAGCATAAAATATGAATAAGGGAATTCAGTCAATACGCCATACTCAACTTCCCCCTTGATAGTCCCCTCTTTTCCGTCTTCCGTATCACGGACATATCTCTCTCATCCTTAGAGTGTTTCCAAGCTCGAGACATACGGAAGAAGAGAAAAGACCGCTTACACGCCACTCCCGTATGGCGTGGCGTAGCGGGCTGGACACCCACAACGATGAAGCCCGTCACATGAGACGCGAAAAAGGTGGTGGCGGATACGGGGGGGAGAGGCCCTAATCAACGGGATATCTCTCCACCAGCAACATCGTGTGTCTCTTTGGAGAAGGAACTGGTGTCGACAAGCCCTCTGCGGCAAGAGTGGAACGACAAGCTGGAGGAGCAGCAAAAGGAAGCAGAGGAAGTGTGACTCAAGCCTTGCCAGAAGAGGATATGTCTTCGTCTTGTCCCTTCAGTGACGGGACGTCAACGCACCGCTCTCGTGCCGATATGGAGGTTGGCTGTATTAGTGACTGGCGAAGGGAGACAACGGAAGAGACGTCTGAAAGTCTCACGTAGCTGTCTGTCTGCACATTGGGGGCGGGCCATCTCAGGAGGGCGGAGAGAAGTGGGTGAGGTGGTTGAGAGGCCGGACATAATGCATACATGCATCTCTCTCTCTCTCTCTCTCTCTCATCCCCTCCCTCGATGACTTCTGGTCTTGCTCTCTGCGCTCATTCACCTTCGACCTTACGGCCAAACCCCAGGCGCAGTGACAGCCCCTGGGCAGAAACACGTCCTCCATCCGAATCATCCCTCGTTCACCATCACCACCACCACCACCACTTGCAAAACCCCCCCGCCATTCTTGTCGACGCAGAACTTAAGGCACATTCCTTCACGCCCGCCTCTCTTTTCTCTCTCGCACGTATCGTACACGCCCCCCTATCAGGATGTCTAGCCGTCTCAGGAACCGGCCACTCACTCGCTCCCTGGAGGATTTTCCTGTTTCTTTTTTTTGCTTCTTGCCTCGCTACCCGCGGCGTCACATCTGCTCTTGCGGATGTGAAAGACAGGGCACAGGCCGCATACTCCGCTGTCCACAGACTCTCTGGGCTGGCGGGACCAGGCTTCTTTCTCTATGCGCTCTTTTTGGGCTCCCCCGAACACAGAATGGTGCAGTGAGGGGGGGTATACACCTCAACGGGCCAGACAAGAGCGAACTTTTGAATAGA
>LNGL01000001.1:639015-722952 GCA_001510565.1 Knoxdaviesia proteae | reverse complement strand
AGACAAGTCGAGGCCGACGATCTCCCTGACAAACCCGGTGGCCACAGGAATATCGCCGTTTGTAGCCTTAGGGCAGTGGGAGAGGGGGGAAACAGAAGACTCCAACGCTATCACGGGAAAACTGGGAACGAAGGCCGGCACCACCTACAGCATGCAGGAGGGGGAGAGAGGGGAACATCCGTGAAGGGTCAAGTGGCGGGCGGGTGTCTGGTCTTCCCCCCCTCTCTGTCTGTCGACCTGCAGAAGTCAGACTCCCCTCCCCCCGTCTCGTCCACTCAGAAGAGCCAGCGATGGCCGGATGATGGCCTGCTTTCATATCAAAGCAGGAGGGACGAGGTCAACCGCGCAGGCCGATAGATCAAAAGAGGAAAAGCTGGTTATTCAGTGTGCATTTTTCCAAGTCGGTAAGAGCCTAACGAGGCGTGCCCAACTTGCGTAAGGGATGCAAAGGGGGGAGGGGGCGTGTGCACCGAATCGATTTCCAGTTTGTATCAGTGTCCACCCGACACACGCAGAGAGACACAGGCAGGAGGACCAAAAGGAAGACCAAAGGACCACAGGCTGCGCGAGTTGTTTGAGGCGCCCGTGGGCCGAAGCGCCCGCGACCGATGCGTGAAGATGAAAAGAAAAATGAAAGGAAGGGGAGTGTCACTGATCAGAAGATTGGCAACCTCAACAGCACACGTTCCGCTCTTGACACTTGGCTTTTCCTTGGACGCCCGTACGGCCCGTTTGTCGATCGCTGCAGCTCCTCCCACACACACACACACACACACACGCACGCACACTTTAACCTGTCGATGCACTCCAGTCGGTGGTCCCGTGCCCTCCTCCCCCAGGAGAGGGAAGATGACGCCGAGATGGAAAGCGGACGAAAAACGGTGAGAGAGGAAGTCAGTGGCACCGGCATCGTGCATGGGGGATGGGGTGGTGGTGGGTGGGTGGGTGTACATAAACCTTCGTGCGGGTAACGGATACAAGTCACCTGTCCGAGACTCCCCATCACTTGAGGTCTGGAGCTCTTCAAAGAGAATACGCGGCTCCTCCAGGACAGCTTCCAGCATTGGATGAACCGGGGAGAGAACAGCAGCGCGGCAATGGGCCCTGAGGGAACCCGTATGGACGAGGGAGAGCGGGAACGACAGCAATCGATTCTCGCTCATTCTTCAGCAAGAGAGCAGCCCACCTCCCTTGCTGGGTCGTCTTCCGTCTCTCTTTTCTTTCTTCTTCTCCTCCTCCCTCTCGTTGCGTGCTTATCTTCAGACCATGCAATGTTGAATAACCAAGCAACACCCCGTCCACTCGAGGTTCAGGCGCTGTGACGGGATAATACCGGTGGACGGTGGCGGGACCTGACAGCCCAAAAGGAAGCAACAGAGACATATAGTGTGTGTGTGTGTTTGTGTGTGTAAGAGAAAGAGGGAGAGAAAACGGCGCAGTCGACGAGACAGGCAGTCGACGATCAGGACGCTTGCGCAAGGACCTCGACAGCACGGTGATCACGGTGAGAGAAACTTGGCAGCCTTCCAGGCTCCCTCACTCCTCCGCAGGTCCTGGTGGGGGAGGGGCATGAGAAGGGGGGAAGAGGAAAGGCCCGGTTGCGAGGCAAAGGGACCGAGAACTGTTCGGCGAGGTGCCCGGATCGATGCACTCACTCTAGAGAGCCCGGAGATAGGTTCATAGCACTAGGAGACCCCCCCCCCTTCCCCCCTCTCTCTCGCAGGACAGAGAGAGTGGGCAGTGACGATCACTTCCGGGTGAAGTCTGGCACTCTTAGAGAAGTCCGGTGAAAGAATAAGCAGCGAAGGGATGGTGATTGGACGAGAACCAGGCAAAACCGGTGGTGTCCAGGAACAAAAAGAGCCGCCGAGAACCCCGACGACGACAGAGCCAGGACCAGGTGCCAGAGGGAAGATCATCACCGTGGCGTAAAATGAAAACGAAACGGAACACAGCCATGCAGAACGAAACAAAACCAAGAGACAGAAGAAAAAGAAAGTAATTAAGGTTGTGTGGTGGCTCGTATAGACGGAGAGGACAGAACAGGAACCCAAACACAATGGCCGCGAGATAGAGTTGAGCAGAGGGAGAGGAGGGGTGGGATGCGTGCCCTCTATTAACCCAGGTTTCAGGTGAGCGAGCGGAACGGATAGGGAAAAATAATAAGAATAAAAACCAAAGTTTCGTTTGATGACGACAAAGAGAGAAAAATAAAAGATCTAGCTCTTGGGCCGTCTGGGCCCTTGCTTCATGGGAGACTTGCTTTTTCCTCTCTGTGGTAATGTGGGTGTTTCTTCACCTGGGCCAGGATGTTAAGGCTGGGCAAAGAGAGAGAGAGGGAAAAGTCTCTTGTTTGCATGATCGAGAGGGACACCGACGATCATCACGAACTGGGGGGAGCCTTCAGAGGAGTAATCATGGACGGGGGTGCGAGTTTGGGCGGGCGAGGAACGGACATCTCGCACCAGAGAGAGATCGACATCACGATATCAGAACAGCCGGCCGTTCTCGGCTCCTAGTCCGCAGTATGTACTCCGTCCGGGAGAGTACGGCAGCTGGGCTCTGGTGCCTGGCCCTCTCTTTCTTGCTCCCAGTGCGCCCCCTCCACCCCCCCTGGCCGTTCATTCATGCAATCAACAGTCAATGCCCGGTGACATATTACCACCTTGAGATTGTAAGGGTTCCGGGATATTCATGAAGCAAACGCCGAGAGCCAAGCAGAGACGGGCTGCGTGCAGACAAATAACTAAAGAAAAGAAAAAGAAAAGTGGGTGCCCGTTAAGCCCGGATGGTCCCTGCACGATCTCTACCCACCCACCGTCCATCCAGACTTTTGAAAAATGCTGGACCTCCGGGCCCCCCGGCCAAGCCCCGGGAAGAGGCCGGGCTTGCGGAGAACGCAGGTTTGGAGAAGGCACAGTAAATATTGAAAGAAAGAGAAAAGCTGGACTACTACTTGCACAGCCTTCCTCTATGTGTCAGGACAGGGTTATAACATGGGCAGGTATATTTTCTTTTCCGGCGGAGGGGATGGGGGGGCCGAGCTGACGGCGGTACGATGCCGGCCTGAAATCGGAAAAAGGAACCACACACGACAGAAAAAGGAAAAAAGCTGAGAGCTGCCACAACTGCACCACCGCACTTTTAGTTGTTCCTCTGTGTGTAAAATGCAGTGTAACCGGAGCTTTGGCGGCACAAATTGCAGGTTACAAACACTCAAGAGACCAAACGCAGCTGGTGCACCAGAGACACACACCAGGCCCGCCTCCGTTTTTATTTTAATCTGTATCTCATCGGTTGGTGTGTCGCCGCTTTTTCGCTGTGTGACGTTGTATCTGTGTCGCCGTCACCTTCTTTTTAGTTTATTTTTCCAGACATTGTGCTCACAAGGCCCGCAAAGCAAGATTCAACGTCCAGCCTTGGCTGCGGAGGGACATTGTGCTGTAAGCTGAGTGGGCAGTGTCTGTCCCAGAACGAGATCGAGAGAGATGAACAGCGCGGGACAGACCTGGAGGGCAGATAATCAGGTCTACGGGCAGCGCTCGGATGTTTGTGCTAGCGGGCGGGCGGTCGATTGGGTTTTTTTTCTTTTTTTTTTCTTTTTTTTTTGTTCTTTTTTTTCTGGGCTGCAGATCGCCGGCAAACGGCAGATCGTCAGGTCCAGAGGTAGATCCCCGGGTGGGGAGAAGTCCGGGGGGCGTGTGTGAAGAGGATGGATGTGGGATGAGATAGGTGAAAGCGACGTGATCAGCTATCCAGACATGCGCCCAATAGCAGCAGCAGGCATTCAACAGTCTCCGACGTCGCCATATCGGCCACTCACGGCAGAATCCCCAGCCAAGACGGGCTCGCAGGCCCAAACACGGTGAGATGAGAACACGAGCAAAAAGGGCGATGGCAGTGTCGACGAAAACGTCCGAGATGAGGTAACAGACCGGCAAAGAGAAACTTGCTCTGGCGATCCAATATAACGACAAGAGTCTGGCGTGTATTAGTCTGGGATGGGGTTCGACTCACAGACTCTCTCCCATCCACACAGACCACACTTTCTTCATCACCAGCTAGACATACCAACCTGCGAGGTTGCTGCGCGCGCCGATATGGCGGCCGGGGCCCTATGAGTAGCAGAATAGAAATAAAACTTCAGAAAATATTAAGTTAAATTAAATTAAATTAAAATTAAGCACCCTGGAAACACCATCTTGACGTTGTTTCGTTTTCCAGGGTTGGTTTCGCTGGGTTGGCGATATTAGGTGAGGAGGAGGCTGTGTCGACCGGTTGATGCGTTCCCACGGCCAGTAACATGGTTTCGCGGTGGGGTGGTGCCGTGTTCCTATGTCATATGTGCGTGTGATATCAGATTGAAGCAGGATGATCGGCTATTTTTAATATCAACAGGCATCATTTTGCATCTAAAGGGTGAGGACCACCGGGTTTGTCGATGGCGAAACAAGACGTGGGCCGGGGTGTTTAAGAGGGCAGGGGAAAGAGAGAGAGAGAAAGAGAGAGTGTGTAGATTTCCCTCTATCATACTCGCCTGTAAGTCCGGCCGAGAGACTTCAACCGACAGCGACATTTTGATCATCACTGATCCATGTGAATATCAGTCCTAACAGGCACACAATATACGGTGTATTCAGCCCGCTGATGAGCCCGCCCAAATATGACACCGCGTTCACATCCTCGGGGAGGCTGCAAAAAGGAATGACGTGAAAGGGCAGCCGGCATAACAGAAACACACAAAGGAATGTCCCCGATTTAGATTAGCACGTTTGAGAAAACGGGGAGAACGCAGGTGCGTAGATTCAAGGTTTCTGGGGTTGCTTTCCCTTGCGACTCTTCAGTGCGTGCATCAAGCCCTATCAGGTCTGGTTTGGCCAGTGTGCCGAAGAGACCACACTTGTTCAAGTCGAGTCAGGCACAAAAAAAGACATGATGGCTGTGCAGGTCGGTGTTGGCACGTAATAGGTGCTCGTATCTGCCGGCGGCGGCGGCGGCGGCGGTGGTGGCGGCTTTGATCCCTCGCCTCAGGGCACAGTTGGCAGACGGGGAGCCGTGTTTCTGGTCCAAAAAGGTGATGTGACGGGTGTCCAAGGGATGTGTGGCATTGCTTTTTTTCTCTGTGTCGTTTCCTTTTTTTGCGCACAAGCCAGTGACGAAAGACGGTGAACGAGCAAGAAGAAGAGGGCGATGGAAACGTTGCAGCGGTCGTCACACGAGTAGCTTCACTAGGAGCGGGTTAGTGGGTGGCCTTGGTGGAGAGTTAGTCCAACACTTGTGTAAAACCTCTCTCAAAGGGCCCTAAGAACGAGAAGAAAACAAAGGCAGACTCAGTTTTGTGGCCCCCCCGGAATGCTGCAGACCGGGATCCGGTCCCTCCCGGACCAAGCTCCGGAGGATCCCGGACCTGGCTGGCGAGGGGAAATCTGGTCTCCCATCAACGATCGACCACCAGGACCGGCGTCCATTGTGCAGCACGCAGACACACAGACTCCAAGGCCGGGCATCAGTGGCCAAAAAGTCCTGGCGGAGAGTCGCTCAACGGACCCGGGAGAATGGGCGCAGTAGGTCAGGCAACGGGAGATAGAAGCGCGTCGTGGATGTGTGGTGGTGAAGTGTGAAGTGTGAAGTGTGAAGTGCGAATTGTGATGATATTCAAGTGCAGGGTTTGTGCCTCTTTTTCCCCAGCCGCCAGAAAAGGGAAAGAACTCAGCTCCAGGCACAACCTTCCCAACCCGGCAGGAAGGGTACCTGGATGTTCCTGGATTTCGGCGCTCTTTTAGGGCCAGACAAGCCGAGGATCACGCGCCGCCGGCCTTAGTCATAGCGGCCCTTTTCAAGCCATTGCCCAATGGCGGCCGACTTTACAGGCAGTCCTGTTACAGTGCGTCTCTCGGCCCAATTCATACTGTTTGGCCGCAGCAAAAAAAAAAAAAGAATTTAATAAAATAAAATAAAATAAAATAAACCTCCCGGATATCAGAAGAACAAAAAATCAAAAGTAAAAATCAAAAAATCAAAAAAATCAAAAATCAAAAACGAAAAATAGATGAACCCCCCCTGGTCGCTTTTGTAACGCCGAACTCTGGCCCGCCGGCTCGCTCTGATTGGCTCCCCGGTACATGGCAGTTAGACGGCTGCCCACAGCTGTCGAGATCGGAGCCCGGCTGTGGTCCTGCAATCTGCAGAAGCCCGGACGGGATGTACTGTCCTGTACCTTTTTTGGCGATGCTGTCCCGCACTGTAAAGCGTGCGCAGACTCTCACCACAGACGCCGACAACCCACGCCAGAAACCTGCATACTGTGAGTGGCATACGGCTGGTACAGACTTGTCACCACACTTCGTATTTGCCTCTCGGCCGTGTTTCGTGTGTCTCTGCGGGACCCAGAGTGGCGCCGACACTTATCAGATTCATGCGCCGCCTGCTGCTCTGCCCACGTTCTGGCGCATTGCTGCACGCACGCTGCACGCACGCTGCACGCTTCGCGACCGACACGGCCAACCCACACGCGGTCCAATTATGTCATCCGCCCTGCCCCCAAAGCCCAAGAGACGGATGTCTAACACATCTCTTCATCGATGTCCCCATATCACGAGCGGTATCGGCGTGCGGCAGAGCGATTTCGTTTCTTTCGCCACGCAGCTTTGAGCCTGGGCGGACAGGTTACGCTGTGTACAGTCACACCTGGCGATGATGGCCAGGACGCGCCGCCGCCGCGCCGCACCACAGGCACACTGGGCCCATGTATCATCACCATGTGATTGATTAGATGGCAGACCACTGGAGACTGCTGTGCCCTCTCGTGATGTCGGGGCAGATACTGGGTGGGGTGCTGTATATGTGTAAATGCTGGGACACTGTGGGTAGGGCCCTTGGTTATCAAAAGAAAGGACACCCAGTCGGTTTCACCCCGTTTTCAATCCCGACAACCGCGACGACGATGTCAGTCTCACGCAATTGTGTGTGTACGTGCGGACCGTGGCGGATGAGACAACCCGCAAAAAGGCCCCGGGTTCGCGGAATCCGAAGTTCCGGTGGCACGTGCTGCATCGCAGGGTGGGGATGAGCGTGGTTTCCGCGGACAGACGAGATGGGGCAGGTGATGCAGGGTCGATGCGGTGGAATCAGAGCTGGGAACGGCGCCGGAACGGTCGGTAGCCGAGATGGGTTGGTGGTCGTGTCGCGCTGGAAGCATCCGCCGGCTGGATCGTATGCAGCCAGGCTGGCCGCCTGCGGACACGCGCGGAAAGACACACATACACGTCCACGTCTCGTGAGGACGGGCACAGAGTGTGGCACATACACTCGATGGCAGGATATATGACACGTACATTCACCTGCAAGTGCATTCAGCAACAGATACTCACTCTCTCACCAGCTCGCATGTGCCAAGCTGGTCACGGTAAAAATGAACCCTTCCAGACCGCAGCTTGGCCCGTGAGAGGTGAAAAGGGGGAGGGGCGACAGGACGCGGAAGGCAGACAGGTAAGGAAGCTGATAGGTGTGGGCTTGTTCTCGTCTTTCAGCAACATCAATTTCACAACCAAGTGGCGTCGCCTAACCCTTAGCAGCTGCCCAGCCCAGCAAAAGGAAGCACACACACACACACACAGCTCAACTCACATCAGAATCAACCCGCGCCTAAGAACAACCCAGAGATATGCCGCCAGATGGAGGGGGCGTGTACGATGCAAGTCCAGGGATATATTCCAAATCTTCCGAGCTATGCCGCTCTCACCCTAGTCTTGATGGGAGAACACACACACACACGCGCACACACGCTCGCTCGCTCTCTCGAGGTGAAAAGCCAACAGCAAACACAAAAAGTATGGTCGAACCGAGACGGGCGGCCGGTTGTGTGTGTGTGTGTGTGTGGTTTGTTTCGCTCACTTGATTGATCTGAATATGCCGTCTGTTCCCGGTTGGAGCCCGGGGTTGACGTGTTTCTTTTTTTGATTTCTTTTTCTTCCCTCTTGCGTTAAAATGTGTGTATATCTCTCACTGATAAGAGCATTTGCTATAGTTCTGAAATTCTGTGGCTTTTGATGTCTTTTCATGCAATAGAACGAGTAGTTTTTGGTAAGTAACTCCCTCCCCCGCCCATATCCGGAGGTAACAAAAAAGCTCCGGGGCGTAAGGGGTCTGTCTGATGTGAGGGTGTGATCGCGGCGCGCGGCTGATATTTACACGCTGCCTATATCAATCATACGCGAGAAGTCTTTGCGAGGAAGCACCTCCATTCGCATTTCCCCCTCGACCACGAGACCCCAACGAGGACAATACTCGGCCAGCAGAGGCTCCATAGCAGCAGCATTTTATTCATTCCTCGACATATGCAGTTGGTTTCCACGCCCACCTGGAAGTCAACAAACCCCGCCGCATGGACCACACTTCACTTCCTGAAGGATCCGGATCTGCCATCCTGCAGTGGCCCCCCCCCGACCCTGGCCTAGCCTTCCAACTTGCTTTGCTTGCCTTTCGCTTCTTTCTGATCGTCGACCAACACCAACATGGCAAACAAGCGCCCGGCTATTGATAAGCCTACCGCGTCTGAGAAAAGAAATGAGGAGGCTGGAAGATGGTGGGGGGGGGGAAATACCTGAGGAGGAACAAAGCGAAGTGCCTAGCTCTGCTTGCCCTCGGTGGATGTGGATATGCAGCATCGCCAGCCAGGACTAATCGAGACAGCCCGTGCGTGTTTTTGTTTTAACCGCGGCAGCTAGGCCCCCAGCACGGCTTTCTGCCTTTCTCTGAAGTGTGTGTGTGTGTGTGTGTGTGTTTGCAGCAGCCGTTCCGCGCACATCTCCGTGGCGTCGGTAGGTGGGGTGCTTCGGCCATCCTGATCGGGAGGTTTTTCTTTCAGCTGTCTTGGGTAGGATTGTGTTGGTTCTATAAGATGCATCTTAGACGAGAGACACACGCGCGTGCTGAAAAGGACCCCCAAAAAACATGAACGGAAGAGACGGGACGGACGGAGGAGGGAAACGGAAAAAAGAAAAAGAAAAAACCACGTTAATGCCGCTCTCGTGAAGGCGGGCTAATAAATCCGTCCCCCATCACCCCCTCCCCGCTTTTGAAACGAAACATTTCGCCTTGCTTGTTTAGGGTGACTTCGTCTATCTTCGATTGCCAACTTTTTAACCTCGCTGCAGTCCAAGAGCGCGAGCAGGGTTGTGTGTGGCTCTGAACCTGCTGCGTTCTTTTCTTCAAATAGCCGGCGAACGGGGCAGGGAATCATGCATCGGCGTGGATAACGCTCAACTGGACAAGACTGGTGAGAACCGTCTTCCTCACATGCAGTCCAATCCGTCCCCAATCTTAAAGTTGCAGTCCCTCCCTGCCTCTCCATCTCTTCTTGGATGCCGACTCTTTGAAAGCCGGTGTTGCATCTGGCCCACAGCCAGTCCTTGATGATGATCTCCCGCACAAACACACCCACACACACTCAAAATAGCAAATGTGCCGGGATGGCCTGCTGGCGCGCGCTGTTACGCAGCGTTCCATCCACTGCTGTCATCCTGCACATCCCTTGCTTACTGACTGGCTGGCCAGGCATCTCGTGTTAGTTCGGGATAGGGACTTTTTGAATGGGCAGATTTCCACCAACAGATCAAGCCAGGACGCTATTTCTTTTCTGATTGTGGCTTGCTTCCTTTTTGATTATTTTGTTATTATTTTTTCCAAAAAAGAAAATGAAATAATGCTTGCTTGCCTGCTGGGCCGGCAATCACCTATCTTTGCGCCTTCACTACCGGCCCTATTCCCAAGCCACAGGCCCGTTCTCGTTTCTGGCATAGTTCATCCCATGTCGGCTGCTCACCGTATTTTCAGTGGCTAGAACGCATGTCTGATAGTGTTCGGCTCATATGCAGCGCGGGAATACACATCCATATCATGCATGAAGTGATCTAGGCGTTAGAGGATGTGGCAGCGTGCCGCCAGAAGGTTCTCAACTTTGCTCTCAGCTCACAAAGAGCCCGCTAGAAGCCGACAAGCCGTTCAATCGTCTGCCTTGCAACATCATGCAAATGTCGAATCTCGAGTAACATAGCACTGCACGATTCTCTTTAGGTGCCAGTCTGTGCGGGAAGATGGATGAACCCGGAGCGGGAGAGTGGGATTTGGTGTTAGCTGCAAACTTGCAACAAGCGAGAAGCTCGAAAAACTGGAGAATTGGGGGGGGCAAGTATGGCCCGCATATCTCTCGGTCATGGGAGATTTCGGTTTCTCGCCAGAACAAGAATTTGGCCGAAGAAGAAAAGCGGGTTGGGGTTTCTGCATGGCAAAGCTCAAGTAAACGCCCGCCTCTGCACCTCCGCGCCTGGACGCATACCAGAAGCCAGAGGCGGTGTCTGTATCCCTCCCATAGGGCTCGGTAGGGCGCGCGCATCAGCCGCGCCGTCGGCACCTGAAACTATGATAAAGAATCCAGCGGTATTGCCCGTCACCACCTCTGCTTCTTCACAAAGGCACATGCCGTCAAGCAGCGTGTATTCGTTCGAGGCGTTTTCACCATCGTAGACAAGGCAAGGCTCACGGTTTTCAGGCCGGCCTGTAAAGAATCGACGCGTACTGTATGTCTGGGAAATATGCCGAGGGTTCTTCCCTGTGTGGAGACTGCAGCCAAAAATTAGAGGAAATAAAGAGGGTGGATGTGGAGGAAAGCCACGGTTACATGGCGGCTAGCCCACTAACCTTAGCCGTGTACCCTGTGCTGGCTTGGCCTCAGCTTACATGGAAGAATTGTGCATACACCTCAGAAACTGAAGGTGCTCTGTAAAGCTTCCCAGCTGTGGAGTTCGTTGATAGCGTAGCATGCGTTCATGGCCATCTCCAGCAGGTCCGGGGCTGTCGTCACGTCGTCCACAGCACCGTGACAACCTTGGTGGGATATCAAGGTGTCAGTAAAAGCACCTCAGGCTCAGTTTGCCACCACCACGACCACTACCACCCACCACACTGCAGCGCGCTCCACGACGGGCGGGGACGCTTGGAGTGCAGTGCAGGATCGGCGCGGACAGACAAGTGTTTTCTTTCTGTTGTGTGTCTTTCGAACTAACACTCAAACAGCTGGACTCGTCCTGTGGCATTTTTGTCGTGGTACAACACACACCTAGCCCGGCAATTGCCAGAAAGGGTTAGGGTAATTTCTTGAGGTCGCCGATGTTGCAGGGGACTTCAGCTGGGATTGGCAGATTTCGTCCAGAATGGAGGAGGGGGGGGAGGCAGCAAAGGATGGAAGAAGATACTGCGTATACTGTACTGTACATTTACCTGCACGGCTGGGTGGGATACTTGCAAGCTGCAAGAACGTGACAGGTCGATTATACGCGGAAGATTGCCTCTCGGGGGGGCGTCTGTGGACCGGCTCAAGACTTGGTCTGTGAATGGGCCGGGAAGAAGTGTGGGAGGGTCGAGAGTGGGTGCATGAGCCTGCATACAGTAGCGTGCATACAGTAGCGTGCAAACGGCCTCCAAACGGCCGTGGGATTCTGTCCGCTTTCCTCGTCCCCTCATCAGTCCGGCTTTCCGTTGGGCGGGTGTGTGATCTGTGTAAAGCCGGGGAGGTCCCTGAACGCTGGTGGGGTCAAGGTGACTCTTTTTCTCTCTTTTCGACTTAGAAAGGAGGATAGCGTACAGTACTGTAAAACTGGATACTCTGCGTTGCGTCGGCATACCGCAGTTTAGCCAGGTCAAGTGAAGATGATTAGGGGTTCAAACGACGGCTCTGATGGGTGTTAAAGGCTTAAGGAGAATTAACATGAAAGTGCCGCCCCCGACAGTTCAACAGTCGATTTCGCAGGAAAAGAGCAGGCAAGATTTCGCAAAGCCAGGATGGAATAGGAAAAGGCGTGGTTCGTCAACAGCTATCTCGACGATCATGATGTGATATAAAGACGATTGACAGAGGTTTAAAAGGGTCCCATTGAGAAAAAGAAAGGAAAGAAATGGTGAGCGGCCTGGTGTGCAAGTTTTGTGCGAACATCAAGCCCTAACTGGCATTTTAGGTAGGAGCTCTCTCGGGGTGGCTCCTTCCTCTTGTGTGGATGAACTTCTCTTGCGTGGATGAACTTCTCCTATGTAGATGAACTGTACAGTAGTAGTTGGTCCATCCGGCCTCATGAATATCCTCAGTCCATTCCATATATGCGTCTATTCCGCGGTGTCAGGATGAATTTGATTGAGCAGGTCCAATTGGGGAGAGAGAAGGACAATGGCAACGGCCGATCTACGAAACACAGCTGTCAAACTGCACAATGCACATCGCGCACGTTGGTCCTAGCCATAGCAAAGCAATACACCCAAGACTCTCTCATAAATCAATCACCATCAACGCAAGAGACAAACGCAGAGTTTGGCGGTGATGGCTACCCCCTCCCTGCCTCTCTCTCGTCTGGTGCGCTGCCACCAAACAAGCTGCATACAGCCCGCAGCCGGCGGATCAACCTGCCTTTCTCTCTCACAATTTGCTCGCTATCTGATCTATCCCCGAAACGACCAAGCTCCGAAGCACACAATGCAGTGCACTGTCGGTACACGAACGGCCAAATCTGCGATGCAGATACAGAAAACCCTGTCACTCCCTCCCCCCCTGCCGCCCGGTCGTTCGCCGACCTGACAGATTTGGGACTAGTACCGGTTTGCAACAAAAGGCTTGAGCGTTTCTGTTCGTACCCGGACTCTGTGTGTTATTTCGAGCAAGAAGAGATGGAGGCGAGGCACTCGGCTGGTTTGTTTCCCCTTTGTGCGTTTTCGGAGCGTGGAGCGTGGTGGAGGCGAGGTCGTGGTATTTCTTGTTGTTGGAAAAAGAAAGTGCAAGGCTGGGCGGGAATTCATCCCTCCTCGTCACCCAATTCTCTCTGGTCATAATCCTGCACATATTGGGGGTCGACCAGTTCGTTTCCCGGCGTCCTGCTCTTCTGAGGTACGCTACTCTTCTCCGGTGAGGGATTATGTAGCAAACACTCTTATGCTAGTTTATCTCTCTCGTCGCGATCGATACCGGACAATAATGTGCAGTTCTTCGCTCTGGCCTCACTCTCAGGTCTGGAGATATCTTCAGTTATCTTCTATCTCCGCTTTCCCCAGGTCGTCTAGATAGGCGGGTGTACAGTACTTTGGGCTGTGAACAGCTCGCTTAAAACTCCGTGGAGTATGTGGACTGTGGTGCTGTCCGGAGTAAACCACATCAGGGCCAACATCTCCTATCCTGGGCTGACCCCTTCCGAATCAAGCAATCGCTTGCTGGGCTTGTTGCGGGCCCCCGTCACGTCCCCCTATCTCGCACATCGACGCCTGCACCCGCGCTACGGAGACATACAGTACTTGCTTTTTCTCAACTGGAAGCCCTGAATCTGCAACTACAGGAAATGCTTCGCTTGGACGTACTACCTGTAGGTGCACCAACGATGTTGAGGAGAAAAAGGAAGTGTCAGTGTGTACCGTTTGTTGTAACAACAAACGGCCACCACTGCTTTCACAATCTCTCTTTTCGGGCATGATCTTCGAGGCAAGCCCCAGCGGCAGCGGCAGAGTACAGTATATCACATTTATAAAAAGGACAAAAAGAAATAAGGCCGAGTGAACGAAAGTGCCCCCTTTGCGTCGAGACCTGAAAGTGTGGGAGGGGAGGCAGGAAAAGGTGCCTAGTGCACCATCCTGATGCGGGATAGATCCGGGGGGACAACGGAGACAGATGCAAGCTGTTGATCTGTGCCGGTGAGGCTATGGAGGATGGTGGGTGCCCAGAATCAGAACATCAGCCAGACTTCTAGTCTGTTCGCCTCTGCTGCGGTGGTTGCCCCAATCAAGATGGGATACGCTGCGTAGCATTATTGGGGTGGGATAGTTTTGGGTAAGGTGAAAAACGCAGATCATCCCGCCAGCGGCCGTTGTGCGAGTAGGTCTAGACGCGGGTGATAACGGTAGACTGCGAAGATACTACTTATCACACAATACAACAAAGGGACATACAGTGATCAATTCGCTCGAAGGGGGGAGAGCGACATTGAAGCTGTTCTTGCCATCGACATTGGCCTGACACCCCCAACATCACCGACCCTAACCCTAACATTCACAGCAAAACCAACACATCACCCCGGATTTATCATGTCCAGTGCGGCATTAACCCTTGGCCAGCCAGTCAAATGGGGCTCTCTCACTCACAGACCAGCGTCCTGAATTACAACCCGCTGTCCCATCCGGCTCCTGTAACAACTCCATACGAGCAGGCTTGTTCAGATGCGCAGGCGAAAAACCGTCTATCTCAAACGACCACCTGCCCTATAGGATGGCTGTTAAGGCAGGCAAATACAACTCTCTCTCGCGTTCGGAGGGGGGTGTGGTAAGAGAGCTGTGATCAAAAGACAAGAGAGAGGACGGACGGGTTGCTGGCTAGGGTTCAGGACCCCTGCCGCCGATCATCGCCAACCTGGCCTCAACCCCTGGTCAACATCGACAAGAGAGAGGGCCACAACCTGCAGCACTAGTTCATCACGCAGCTCGCTACAACTTTTTTTTCCTTTCCGTCTTAGCAACTCTCTCTGAGTGCTCTTGGTCGTCCCTTATGGGGTGGGGGAGAGGAGAAAAGAGATATGCTACAGGGTTTCCGGTTTTGTTCTCCTCACACGTCCAGTCTCGTCTTCGGGGAAAAAAAGGCTTGCATGAACGTCGCCCCTCCAGTCTTACGCCCAGTTAAAATTGGTCGTTTCTTTTGCGTCTCTCTCTCTCTCTCTCTCGGCCGGAAACCCGCTAGCTAAGACACATTTAACTAGTGTCGGGCCTTACTGATGTGTCTGAACATTTCCTAACGAGCTGGGGAGCCTGGCACATGTAAGTGGTGGGGCAGGCAGATTCTTCAGAGTCAGTTGCATGAACGGGGATTTGCCTGCCTTCACAGACGTCCCACGTCCAAGATACGAAGACACGACGTCCAACAAGCACCTCCTGCTCGGCCCGTTAGGGCTCCCTAGTGGCCGTTGCACAGCAGCCGGAAGAGACGAGAAGCAGAGGTTAGGAGGGACCGCGCCAGAACAGCCGGCGCGGGGCGAGACAAACGAATGCAACCGACAACCATCAGTACGCAGTCGCGGAAAACAACAGACTTGACGGTGGCCAAGAGTGAGGGAGATCGTGAAGAACAGAGAGAGCAAGAGAGGCTGGAATCGCGACATGTTGCTTAAACGAATGAGACAATCAACCGGGGGGGGGGGGAAGACGTGCTGCGATTTCCTTGTCTCGAATGGGGAGAGAGAGGCTGGTCGCGGCAAGGGCGGCGAGCGAACGACAACGCACCGTCTAGAGCAGGCAGGCTCCAATTCACGACGACGAACTGGGTGGCCGTGAGACCGGCATAGGGTTCAAAGACACGACGATAATCGCCTGCGTCCCCTGCGTTACTTGGCCGTGTTGTTGTTGTTGTTGTTGCTGTTGTTGTTGGTGGTTTCTGGGACACCCCTAGCTGGACTGGTCGATATTGCCATCTGGTGGCGGCAATATACTGTACACCAAATGTTCAGCTTTAGGATGTCCCGCGTTCTAGGACGCCGAGATTACGTGCAATTCCACCGGGGGATATATTTAGACGTAGCGACAAAACACACCCAGTCCAGCTCCGATCCCCGTAATCTCAGCCTGTGGCTGTCGTACATTGAGCGTGCAATCGTTCAAGCGCCCGATGATATCTTGATTTTCCTGGCCGGCGCGTGCTGGTCCTACCTTACTACTCGAGAGGGTTGTTCGTACTGGAGCGAGAAAACAGGCCCGTCGTCATTAGTAGAGAGAGATATCGTGGCGTCTGTCCTCCCAGGCAGTAATAGGAAGGAAACACACTGAGCGGATGTGGCCAGTCAAGGTTTCGGTGCCGGTGTTGTGGACTTGCCTTCCCCCCTCCGGGGACGTTATTACCGGGCGGCCGGAGCACGGTGTTACAGCGCCGAAATCAGCGGGGCCACAGTCCCCTCCCCAGAAATGGCGTGGGGCGATCGGTGTCTTGCACCGGGGAGGGGTCTAAACCCTAACATGCGTAGTTTGCAGAGTCAGGATCGTCAGGTGGTGATTTTCCTGTGAGCGACACCCGGTCGATATGGTGCAGCACAGGAACCCATACGCTCATAGCACGCGCGTTATAGCCAAACTGCAGCAGGGTTCCTCGCTGGAGGTTGTATCTACACACGAACATCTCGAGAGATCCGTCGACGTGTCCCAAACGGTGCACGTAGTGGTAGAAGCAGAACAAGAAACGAAGCCCGACCACGAAAACAACTAAAGAAAAAAGAAAACAGAGACGAAAGCCAGCCCGGCCGGATCCAAAGGCTTTCAAGCTGCGGGCTTGGCAGGAACTGAAATTGAAAAAAAGGCGGCTGTGCAAGTTTTACCTTTTGGCCGATTTTGATTTGATCTTTTTTTTCTTCTTTTCTTCTTCTTTTCTTCACAGGCTAGCTAAGTGGCTAGTGTGTCTGTGGTTCTGGCTTCTTGTTTACGGGCTTTTCAACATGGTGGGTTGTTTGAAGCTGTAGGGTCTGCCTGCATGTGCAGGAGAGAGATTTGAGAGAGACGAGGAGGGGGAGAGATGGGGTGGTGGGGAGGAATGGGCGTCGGTTCCGGTGCTGGCCAGGAACAGATCGACAAGGCGGGATAGTGGCCAGATATCCGATACATCTGCCCGCTTGGGAGAGAGAAGCCGAAGTAGATCTGTGAAGTGTACTGTACTGTACAGGACAGTAGGACGAGTACGTCGCACGCCCGGGCCAGATACTGGCACCCATGGCGGCCTCCACCACCAAGGATATATCGCCAAAGAAAGAACACGGACGACTCCCCCATAAGCCCGTGATCATGCGGCCAGGAGGACGGACGTGCGTGTGTAAGTTCTGGGGCTAGTATCGACGATCTTCAGGAGCAAGGAAATGACAAAAAAAAAAGGAGAACTTGGTACTCGTGATGTGAGTTGGGACCTGGATTGCCGTATTCCAGATGGACAGTGTACTGTACGGTAAAAGGTACCTCTCAGGGCGAGCAGGATCCATGCCTGTTGGAAGCTCGAGACCATAACACGGTCTTTTCCGCCGGGAAGCAAACGAACGGCCACACACAAGGGCCAGGCACAAATCGCACGGCACGGATACGACTACAGTACAGTACACTCTATGTACTGTACTGTACAGTACTGTACTGTACAGTACACTACTAGAACCTTTCCAACTGTTCTTGCTCGTCGTATCTCCCCTCCCCACTTACACCCACCCAAGTTGAATTAACCATCGACAAGTGTCTGTTTCACCATCGGGCCTGGGAACAGGGGATGGACCGGGGGTGGAGCGGATGGAGAGAAAGTGATCGAATGGGCAGAGTTGGCCCAGGTCCAAAAGGCCGTGCAGCCTCTTCTGGCATAGTGTGGTTCTGCGGATTCTGACTTCCAACCCACATTGAAGGAAGTTCTCCCTTCCTCCTAATTCAAAGTTATGGAGACGCTGGGAGAAGCGAGTTGTCAAGACACACACACACACACACACACACACACTTCTTTCTGCCTCTGTGGCCATCCCTGCTGCATCTTCTGGTCTTTTCTGCGCACTTGTTCAGTGTGCATCCGTTGAATGTGCCCATACACACTAACACGCCCAGAATGCGCGATCTGAGGTTGGAAAGAAGAAGAAGAAGAAGAAGAACGTTAGGAGACGGTGTGGAAGCTTTGAGGAGACGCCAAAAAGGCTCAGTCCAAAGGCCGGCTGGTTTAGACTTAGAGAGAAGCTGCTAAGATTGGAGATGGCACTACGAAAAATGTCCGGCCAAAGCTAGATGCAGTTCGACATCCAACGTTGATTACTTGCTCAGCCAAACCAATCCGCTCCTCGATCCTGTTTCCTCCTGTTTCCCACATCATATTTCCTTCCTTTGAGCCAAGCTCTTTTAGGGTGTTTCGAAATATTGGCCCCCCCTGCACGCAAGAGAGTGAAGATCCACAACTACACGTCTCTTTCTGGATCCCGCAACACCACACACACAGATGCTTGTTATAGCCTTTCAAGCGAGCGAGCCAGACGATGGCCTGAAATGGGACGAGGACTTGCAGTGGGGATGTTGTTTACGTAGCATAAATGACGTGGGTTGGACCGTGAAAACGGGAAATTTGGCGCGGCCAGCAGAGAGAGAGAGATCTTGAGGTGTGTTTCGTTTCCTGCGCTCGGCTTGCGATCCTGGGGTGTTGCAACCTACCCAATCCAGCAAATCAGCCTGTTGGGACTCGCCGTCTCGCCGAGAGGCCTATTTCGGGGGTTCTTGTTGGTGCTGGGTCTGAGAAATACGAAGTCCTCGCCCGTCTCACAATGTCGTCAACGGCTTCTTTCTCTCTGGGGGGGGGCCTCCGTCCCAACGACGATCGCCGACTTGCATACACCGGGACCGGAAATTTGCACGGGATGAAGACCTACCATGGTTGTTGTCGTGAATTGTGTGTGTCCACAGAAAAGAAAAAGCTGGTCCCAGAGGTCTGTCTTCCTTCTCCCCAAGGCATTTCCAGTCATGTTGGTCCCTTTCTGGCGGTGTTGGGCGGTGACACAAACGCAGCACGATGAGACGTGTACGAGAGCACAAAGAGCACAGAGAGGCAAGAGGAACAAAAAGAAAGCCTCCGATCGCTGAATACAGGAGTTTTTTAAGGTTCGGACGAAGGAGATTACAAAGTGCTGTGGGAGCTGGGTCAGACAAACAAGAATCAGCAGAAAAAGATGTGTGTGTGTGAGTGAGTGAGGGTGTGAGTTATACGGATGTGTTAGCGGTTTTGTGTAGCTGACTTACGTATGAGTGCTGGAAAGAGGGACCAGATACAGGTCCAGAGCGCGTGTAGAACCGGCGAGAAGACGGTGGGATGTAGGACGGAAACAGACAACTGACTTACACAGAGCAGGCTTTCACAGCAGCGCAGCACAGAGACACAGACGGTCGAGCAGTGTGCAACAGGACACACACGGATGAGAGGGCCAAGGAGATATAATTCGAGGCCCCGAGCCCTGAGCAACACAGTCTCTCAGAGACCCGGGGGGGACCAGCTACCAGCCGATTTGGGGTGGTATCGACTGTCGACAAGAGCTGAGGGCCAGCTGCTTGCTTGCTGGGCCCTCCCCTGGCTAGACACCGGGGACATTTCTCAGCAGTCTAGCAGAAAAGCTAAATTGGAGCCGGGCGGATTGCCACAAGATAGTAAAAGCTGGGGATTTTCTTCAACGCCAGTCGCAGCGCTCTGCCTTTCTTTCAAGTCCGGCTTACAGGCGGATGCTGTTATAGACCAGGTAAGGCTATATCAGAAACCCGGGCCCGGCCATTGTAACAAATGCAAGTTATTCGAGTTAAAGGGACCAGCAACGCCAGCGCCAGCGCCAGAACCGGCACCGGCATGCCCCAAGAAATAAAAGAAAAAAAAAAGAAAAAAGAAAAGAAAAAGAAAAAAGAGAGGATAGAACTTATCCCGCATAAGCGAGCGGATCCAGCTGCAGATACGCACAGTCGTTGGGCTGTTTCAGTGGCGTTGGGGGTGGGTGGTGGGAAGAGGCCAAAAGAAGAAGCCCTGGTGTTTTCTACACAAAGGTATTCACAGCGCGTGGGGTTTTGTGCACGCTGTTCTCAGAGCTGGGAGGGCACTTCTGGTATCTCTGATGCTATGCTCGATTTTTATACACGGTCGTGTGGAGGTTCATAACTGTGTGGGCTTGTCTGAGATCTTCGGCTTTCCCCTCATTAACGTTAATTCAGGACTCGAGCATTAAGCACAAGTGGCTCCAGACCTGGTCAAAGAGGAATAAAAAATGAGAAGTTCAATAATAAAAGAATTCCCTGTGTGTATGCAGCCCGGAGGCTAGGTCTGCGATGGGAATATCGACCAGGCTTGCAGCTGGAGTCCAGCGCATCGTTGCGTCCCTCTGTCAAGATTCACTTGTCGTTTTGTGTGCTGGACCTTTCCTGGTGTCTCTGAAATACACATTGCCTTTTCAGACATTCTAAGCAGGGTGCCGTGGATGATGGGATGAGCTGTCCTTGCGGGCACCTCCTCTCCCTCCCGCTTTAGTGAAGCACATTCCACGCAACTTCTGGGGAGGTCGTGGAGGCCATCCAACTCTCCTGTTCTCCCATTCTCTCTCCGTCTCTGGAGAGAGTGTAGAACCGGCATCATGGACAACAAAAGCAGAAACTGTAGACGAGGTGCTGGGATACCATACCGTCGCCGAGAAAACTTCGGTCAACGCCGTCATCTGTGTATCAACAGCATCATCATCATCATCATCATCATCATCTGGTGCTGTGATCAACGGCCAGGTCCGGCGGCCACCACGTCGTTGTCGGGAGATCTTGAGCGCGCCCTCGGTTTTCTTCTTCTTGTCCTCCCTCTCTCTTCTAGACCTGGGACATACGGGGAGAGAAACAAAGAAACCCCCTGGGCGGCGTAACACTCTGACGGTGGCGTCGGAGACTGGCGTTTCCCCCCCTCTCTCTCTCTTTCTTTCTTGGTGCAGAGTGTGCTCCGTATAATGTCTGGTTAGTACAGAATAGGAAGTCCAGAACAACAAGCGAACACCGATCATCGTGGTCCAGCTTGACATGGAGAGAGCGTGTGTGTAGTGCATTCACGACGTGAGGATGCACAATCCCACACATCCAGCTTGTCCAGAGAATCGCATCTCAGGCTTTCTGTACACACTTTATTCCCGTCTTACACGGTTCAACCGGCTGGACAATCGTCGGTCACCGCCAAAAAAAAAGATTATACCGGCAGAGCTGGACTTACAGCGGCCGGAGAGACACGCCCCTCTGGGCAGATGGACACAGTCCGGAGCTCTTACACTCCCCTCGCTGTCTCTGGTGGCGCTTCTATGTGTGGTCTTTTTTCCTCTCTTCCCTTTCCCAGCATGCAAGCCATCACCACAGAAAAAAAGAGAAAAAAGAGTGAAAAAGAAAGAGGAAAACAATAAAAAAAAGAGAGAAGGCGTTTCCCCAGCCCTGGGAGAAGGGAGCAAGAAACCAGCCAGTCGATACTATTTGCGGGCGAAGAAACCGGCGGTCTCTGTTCCCTTCGCCAGCCTTAACCCGCACGCCCCTTCAACAAAACACGATGCGATATACTCGCCAAAACCCGGCTGTTTTAAGTGGTAATTTTACAAGTCTGGAGCCTGTAATACTGGTAATTCCTGGAATCCTCCTCCCCGGATTCTACGCCGGTGCATTTACGTGCCCTACACATAGTTGTAGCCACTTGTACCTAGCGTCTGTCACTCTCTCTCTCTCTCTCTCTCTCTCTCTCTTTTGACTGCCGTTCTCACCTCCCCCATGCAGTTTGGTCCTGGATCTCACTTCAAAAGCAAGACAACGGGCAATTTCTCGTTTCTTTCTATGTTGGGTCTAGCGGGCCTGGGGGAATGGCTGTCTATCTCTGACCTGCTGAAGATGGGAGATGGCGGAGGGGTTCTGTGCCTCGATGGCCTGCATCTAAGGACACCGTTGCCGCACATCATAACCTGTGTAAGTGCCAGAGATTCTCCTGCTCTTCGTGATTGCATGCCGACGAGTGTACAGTCCAGTACACTACATAGAGGACGAAGCATGTACAGTACTGTACAGTACAGTGCCATGTATCTTCCCTGCCGCCAATCTCCAAGTCGGTACAGCATCGTATACCGACTCGCTCTTAAGCCTGGCCGCCGTTCTTCTTCACCCGGACGTGGGTTTGTTTCCTCGCCTCACATCCTTGTCGAGATTGTTTTAGTTTCGAGTTTCTCTACCTAGCAGGAAAAAAGAAAAGAAAATGATAATGGCCTAGCCTGTTATCCCTCCACACACAAGTTCCCTCTCTTCCGCAAACCCACACCACCCACACAAACACACACACGCTCTCTCCCACGCCCGTCCTCGTCCTCTCTCTCTCTCTCTCGCTCTCACTCCCTCTCTCACTCCCCCCACCCCCCTTCTCCAGGGAATCCATCTCTTTCTGTGTGCTCAGACACCGCGTCAATCCCCCGAGTTGTAGTTGGTCATTTATTATTTCCTTTTCGCCGTGACCGCAGACTCCCTCTCTCTGTCTCTCTCAATTGCTCGCTCTTTACTGGTCTCTCTCTCTCTCTCTCTCTCTCTCTCTGCTCTGGGTCTCCCGATTCAGCCTGGCCAGTTTGCCTTTCTTCAAGGTTTGCACCTGTCATTTCGTCCGGCCTTGTCCATGCTGCAGAGTCAAGCTGCTCCTCCTCGTCTGTTTCTCTTTCCTCGTTCCCCAGTGTTTCCCTCTTCCCTCTCCTTGCCCGTGAACTCTTGGTCTACTGGACTATAGCCTTTTTGATTTTATTTTTTGTGCGTGTTCACTCTCTTCGATATATCCCAGTCTTGCAAAGCCACCCCTTTCATCCAAGACCTTTGAGACCACCCCCCGAGTTTATATATCTTTTTCTGACTAGACTCGACGCTATCCAGACATCTACCCCTAGGAAGCCAGGCGTGCGTCTATCAGAGACACGCAAAAGAATATGCCCGACAACAACACTTCTTGAGCAACCACACAGAAAAGAAGAAAACCCAGCCGAAAAAGAAAGAAAAGGAGGTCAAAAGCGGGGAGGGGAAGGGCAAGACCAACCTAAAGAATATCCACCAGAAGGAAAGCACAGCAAAAGAGAGACGGACGGTGGTTGAAAAAGAAACGCCCGAGGAGCCGTCTCCCTCCCTCGCCCCCTCTCTCTTTGGCTTCTCTTGTGTCTCTTCCCGGATACGTCTAGATGCAGCAATTCCACCCAGTGCTACTGAGCCACAGACGCACATAGTGTACTCTCACTCTTGCAGCCTCCCTCTCTCACCCTCTCTCTCTCTCTCTCTGTCTCTCCGGCCTTTCTGCCAGCTGCTGCTCCTGGCCACCGTGTGTCGATCGCCGTCCCTTACATCTCACAGCTGACGTCGATGTGAGGCCGACAAGTTACAGGAAAGAGAGAAAGAAGCACAAGCACGCACACGCACATTCAACAACACCGAAACTTAACACACAGCAGGAATAGCCAGCCAGAGAGAACTGCGAGTGTGTTCCAAGATACACGTCACTTGCGCACACCACTTCTTGTCTCTCCCTGTACTGTATAAGAGATGATCGGAGTCTGCCCTTTGCATTCCGGGTTTCTTTCTTCTGCTTCTCTCTTTTCTAGATACACGCCCCCTCCTCTTGGTCTCTCTCTCTTGTGTAGTGTCCTGTCCTGTACTCTGTCTGCGCTGGACACTTTCATTAAGACTGCTAGTCAGTGTTACTAGGTTGGATCAGAGACAGTCCACCCTCATCTTCACGTATCCTCCTCCAATTTGGCCGGCTCTCTCTCTCTCTCTCTCTCTCTCTCTCTATCTCTCTGTCCCTCTGTCTCGTAGCCTGGCCTGTCTTTCGGGCTGTCAGATTCTGTCTTACACGCTCCCTGGCGCTGTCTCTGCATCGGTCTCCCTCGGCCTCCACCATCCTCGTTGACTTTCCTCGCCCCCCCTCTTTTTTTCTTCCCTTGCCAACCCTGCTCGGACATACTGTATATACTGTACAGTACTGTACACTGGCCCAGTCTTTTTTTCTCTTTTCTTTTCTTTTCCCTGTGTCTATCTTCGTTGTCAGAGACCGCGGTCTACTGTCCTGTGTTTCTCTCTGTCCCTTTGTACCCTCTCCACTCTCTCTCTCTCTCCGACCCACACTCTTGCTTCCTTATCCCTCCCCATCTATCTTCACTCCTCCCCACCCTCCTGCTACTTGCTTGCTTACCCTCTGCAAGACACATGCTGTACGCCTCTTCCCTCCTAAACACACACCTCTTTCTCCCTCCTACGCTCTGATACTTGACACATCCCACCAATTGCAACCCTCCCTGATCTCTCTTCGTTTGATACTGCCCTCATCCACTAGAGCCACTCTCTCACACACCACCCTCGCACATATACCGGCTGTATTTCTCTCCTCCTCCTCCTCCTTTTCCTCCATCTCGCCATCATCCTCTTCGCCTCTCCCCCGTCCACCCGCAACATCCACCGACCCTGTATCGTGTTTCCCTTCTCGATAGAGATAGATCTTCATCCATGCATCTATCCGCACATACATCGCCTGTTGATATGCCACTTATATATATCTCGGCCTGGCCCTCATCCGTTTAAACCAGAACCCGGAAGTCACATCTCTAACCTCGATATATCTTCTGCGTATCTTCACCCACTCTCAGCATCAACTATACTACAGACATACATCCAACACACCGCAGCTCACTAACAACTTCGACCTCCTCTATCTTCAACTCTGCCTTTTGATAAACCTCACCTCTTCCTTCTTTGCTCTAGAAAAACCACATGCCCCCTTCTACCCACCTCTCTCTCTCTTCCAACTTCCCATGATTCCCCTTTGGGCCACCTCTGTTGGATCCTAAAAGTCCCCCAAGTCCCACCCTCTCCTCTTTTCGTCTTAACGCCCTTGCCTCCCTCTCGGGACGGCGCATATTAAGCCTACCCATCCTCCCCGTTGACGCCACTTCTCTTTCTTGCCTGTCTGTTTCGACTGTTTCGACTGTCTGTCTCTCTTGTCTCTCCACACGCTCTGCCACTCTGTGCCTATAGAGACACTGGACTCATATACACTACACCTCCCTCCTCCACTCATCATCACCGCCTTCTTCTTCCTGATTTCCTTCCTCTTCTTCTTCTTCCTCGTCCTCTCTGACATTGGTTTCGTCTTTTTCTCTTTCTGGGAATTGCCTTCTTCCTTGCTCTTCTCCTTCGCATATACCCCGTTTCTACCATGGACGTATACGCATACTCGACACGCCCGATGAGCGGAGAGCCACGACACTTCCAACACCCTGACCAGACGCACCTTCACTTCCACTCCTCCTCCCAACAGTCTCAGAACACTGACCAGAACACCTACTTGCACCCGCAACAACCCCAGCACCAGCAGCCTCTGTTCCGCAAGGACTGGTCTTTAGAAGAGCAACACCAGCCCCAGAGCTCGCTCTCCTGCCGGGTGACTCCGCTGCCTCCGCTCTCGTTCGACCTCACTCCCCGTCTGCTTGCCGGAGCCGAGCCGTCGCCTGCTCTGGCCACCGCCACTTCGATCTCGTCGTGCGGGTCGTTGTCGTCAGTGTCGTCCTCCTCTTCTTCGGGCTCCGCCGCCTCGTCGTCGTCTGTGTCTTCCGCCGCCTCGTCTGCCCCGGCCTCGTCTCCTTGCACGGCCCACTCTCCTCTCTACGAAGTCATCTCGCGGGACGCTTCTGGCTCTAGCCACGGTGTCTCTAACAGCCACCAGCAGCTGTACTCTCACCCTTCTCATCACAGCTCGAGTGTCGGTGTCAGTGACACAACCCCGTCTGGTGCTGCATCTTCGACCTACCCGCAGTTCCAGATCAACAACGCGAACGCTGCCGCTGCTGCCGCTGCCGCTGTTGCTGCCGGGTGGCCGTCTCCTTTCCAGAACGTCCCCATGCCGACTTCGGGCTCCCGGGCTTCCTCCGACTCGCACCGCGGCCTTGCTTCGCCGGCAACCACCACAACCACCGCTCCGTCTCACCAAACCACCGTCACGGCGCCGTCAACGTCTCACAGCTACGATACCGGAGCGGGGAGCATCCGCCGGAGTAGCCACAGCCTCAGCAGCAGCACCAGCAGCATAGTTCCCAGCACTCCGGCCACGTCGACTGGATTCGCGGCCTCGTCACCGCACATGCAGCACTCGTCGCACCTCTCCTACTCTCCGCCGCCGCAACAGCAGCAATCGAGCCTTCACCACATGCACGGAATGCACGGCTCGGCCCATTCGATGGCTGCGACCGAGCAGGGCTGCGTGATGCCGAATCCCGCCGTGGCTTACCAGACTTCGCAACAGCACCAGCACCAACAACAGCAGCACCAACATCTCCAGCAACACCCTCAGCATGCTCACCAGGTGCACCCGCATCACCAACAGCTGCAACACTCTCCCCACGCCGAGTACCACCACCAACACCAGCAGCAGCAGCAGCAGCAGCAGGCCCAGTATCCTTACCTAGCATCACACCACATGAATGCTCCTCCGCCGCCCATGACCCTGCCCTCGCAGCATGCTCAGCATCAACACCACCAGATGGGCCAAATGCGGCAGGTTTCCGGCCCACAGCAGCCCCAGCAGGCCCTTGAGTCTGTACTTGACTTTTCCCAGGACACCATGGCGGCCGCCGTCATGGCGGGCAATGCTGGTGTTGTCCTGTCGACCGGCCAGAGTGGATACGGCCATGCCGTCGATCCTCCCGTGTTGGCATCCTCGGCCCATCCCCTCGGAGTGCCGCAACAGCAACTGCTGAGCAGCTTCAGCACGCTCTCCCGCCGCGTGCCCAAGCGTGCGCACTCCTGCAACATCTGCGGCAAGTCGTTTACCCGGCCCAGTGCCCTGGAGCAGCACAAGGCGGTGCACACGTCGGAAAAGAGTAAGATAAATCCCACCCACACAGCCATCCACGGTTCGTTGGAGTTGCCTTGGGAACCCAGCCATACTGATTCTGTGTCCTTTTCTCTTTTGTCTGTTCAGGATACGCCTGTGACATGTGTCCCAGCCGCTTCAACGCAAAGTCCAACATGACCCGCCACCGGAGAACCGTCCATAACCCCGTGTACCCGGTCAAGGCGAAGAAGAGATCGCTGTCTCGATCAGACATGTGAGGGAGCCGCGCTCTCCCCTTCATCCACCGTTCATTCCCTTCTGTCTTGGCTGATATGCCCTCAACCAAGGCGGGACACATCCAACTCGGCCACCAACGGCCGCGGTATTCACATCCCACACACACCTCACATCCATACACACACAACCTCTTCCACCGCCTCCCATCCAGTTGTTTTCTCGCTGTTTCTCACAGGGAGGACCATCGTCCTCGCAAGTCGGTTTTGCTCTGCTTTTTTTTTCACCCATGATATCTCTACTGCTTTTCTTATTTTTCTGGCTTGACTTCTTTGATATCTGGACCCCGGATAATACCCATCATCCGCAACTGCTGTTTTTCTTTTCTGTTTCGACATGACGACTTTCAAGTTCCATACTTACTACTACTACTACTACTCTTTCACTATATTATCCTTAATTCCTTTTTGCGCTCCGTTCCACTACCCTCTCCACGGGATATTACAGTCACCGTGGACCGGTTCAGGACCCGCGCTGGGGCGGACTGGGAGTGACCTAGCTAGCGGGAGTACTTCAAAAATGATGATGATTTTGGCCACATATTCTGCTGGTTTTTTATTCCTTGGCTTATCTTACTGTACTGGGAGGCTCTTTTTTCTTAATTATTTAATATTTCGTTAATTTCGGGGTTTCTTCTATTTTCATTTCCTTTTGCTTTTGGGGTTCCTCTTTGATTGACTTTTCTGTCTGGGTCCTTGGTGAGGGCCTGTGGATAACTGTGATCAGGGGCATTTTATATCATACACGGCATTTCTGTTTTTGGAAACTCTACACACCAACCGGTGGTGAGAGAGTCTTGGGTTTGGGAGTTTTTGAATGGTGGATTTGGGGGTTCTTGGCTAGCTGATTCTTATATACACACGGTTTCTGCTCTTTGATATGATTTTCTCGTACATGGTATGGTATATGTACATAGTGATTGCGGAGGCTGTAAGAACTTCTTTGGTCCAACATCTACAAAGCGTCGAGTCAATACTCGGACAATGAATGCCCCTGAGTAGATGGATGAGAGGGTTAGCAGATAGGGAATCACAGCAAAGAAACAATGGACCGGGGACCACTTAATGGATTTCAAAAAACCTTATATCATCTATCTAAAAAAAGAGAAAGCCATCTCTGACTGACTTGCTATGTACTATAAAAAAGATACCCTCCTCGTCCTCATAAGCAAGATATAACCTTCAGAAATTTTCAAGTTTTTCTTCTACTTCTCCGTTTCCCCATAGAACAAAAAAACAACCAAGCATCAAAAAAGTAAGGTAGATCCTATGGACAGAGAGATACCAGAAGATAAAGAAAATGGGGGGGGGGGGGGGGAATAAGATAAGATTCAAGGAAACAAACAGGGGGGTATTAACAGGAGGAAAAAAGAAGAAAAGTTAAACATTAAGAGACAAAGAGGGGGAACAACACGGAGAAAAGGGCACGAGGCAAAAAAGGCTATCATGAAGAATCATAAAAAAGGCGAAAGAAGAAGTTGAAAGAGAGAGAAAAAGGGGTTGGTTTTTGCGGTACTGAATATGCATGCCATATATGCTAGGCAAGCAGGAAAAAAAACAGAGAGAACAGCAAGTGAAAAAGGAGAAGATAGGAGAGTTCAAAGAAACCCCTCCTAAAAAGAACACCCGTTCTATGCAATACAGAAAGAAGACGGAGCAAAAAGGGGAGTGCGGCTTGTGTGTGGGAGGTAATCATCATCGTTAAAAAAGTCGTTATTGGATAAAGTCGTCAAAAGTCTCAGCCAGGCCGACCGAGAGTGTTCGTTCATTCTCCGCGAAGAAACCGCAAAAAAGGGTTCCACGAGTGGGAACGAACGGACTGTGCTGATCAAAGGGGAGAGGATCCTCAGACCTGCGGGGCTCCGCGCTGCACGCGTCCCAACGACTGGAAGAGCCGCTCGGGCGGGATGCGCTTAATGCCGCTGCTCCGGTCGAACATCGACGTCGGGGCCGGGCGGTAGCCCATCTGCCGCTTGCGCAGGCGGTCGAGAATCACTCCCGCGAGCACAATGATCAGGGTCAGGCCCAGCGAGATGGCGAGCGCGATTAGGACGATGAACACTAGACGCAGACCACCACCTGTTAGAGAGAAAGTTTGTTAGTTGAGCTGGATCAGTCACAGAAGAGAAAGCAAAATTGCAAGTCATGGAGGAGACATACTACTCGTGGTGAAGAAGTTCTCCATCTGCGTGAAGATCTTGGCCACACTTCCAGCACCATTGCCGCTGCTCGAAGTCAGCAGGTACGGCACATACGAGTCCTCCTTAAGCACCACCGCCGACGCCGTGCCAAACCCGGCCACCTCGATCGAGCCGCTCACAACCAGCGCCTGGCGGCGGTCTAGGAGCGGCGTGCTGTCGTGGTCGGCCGTCAGCGCAAACATCTGCATGCTGCGCACCACCGACGACGCGCCCAGCGCCGGCGCCGCAAGCCACTGCGAGCCGTCGTACTTCATGATGTACGGCGCGCCGGTGTCGCTGCGCGTGCCCGACACCCATAGCTGACGGCCGTCGTTGGATCCGAGCGCCAGCGTCTCCACGGTGCCGGGAAGCGCGTCGGCGTCGGGGTATGCGTCCCACGTCTGAGAGATGGCGTTGTAGATGCCCAGCGGCGTCGTCACGGTGTCGTTGATCTGCAGAGATCCCGCCGCCACGAGCGTGTTGTCGCCCGTCCACAGCATGCTGCGCACAGTGCCCTTCAGGTTGACGCCCGGCTGCTGCCACTGCGACTGGGCCGTGTTGTACACGCACACACCAGGGCAAGGCAGCGAGCCGGCCTCCTGGAAAGATCCGCCAACATACACATCGGTGGACTTGGGCCGAACGTTGATCACTGCGACGGTTGCGCCTCCGCTGACGAGGGCCGGCGGCTGGTCGGCGAAGCTCCGGCTCGCCAGGTTGTACGTGACGATTCCTCCCACGGCCTCGTTGTTGAGGTTGCCCTGGAGGCTACCACCGACGTACAGGATATCGCCCTGCACAGCCAAGGTCACGAATCTCCAGTCGGCCTGCATTCCATCACCCAAGCCACTGACGCGGTCGTTATCGCTGCTGTCAATGAGGGCGATGTTGGTGATGGTCGAGCCGTCCGAAGCCTGAGCGGCAAAGTGGCCCGCGAGGATTGTTAGGTTGCGTCCGTCGGATTCATAGAAAGCACCCGCAACAACCCCCTTGACGTCGCCAGCGGAAATGCCATCACGCGCCGACACGGCCGAAGTGGATTCATTGGCAGTCTGGATCTTGACGGGGAAAGGAGCCAGGCCGTTGGACGTGAGCGAGGCAATACCGTTGCCGCCGAGAGTGGCTGAAGAGAGCGAACCGGCAAGCAGAGATCCACCTCCAGGAAGGCTAGGAATCGACGCAGTGAGGACGCCATCGTAGTGGGGGGTGTTGCCGGCGAGGTTCTGCAGCCAGTTCTTCTGCGACGGGACCCAAATGGCAAAGCCGTTGACGGCAGTGGCCGGGTTGCTGCCAAAAGCGAGGCACTGCGTGAACTTTCCGGTAAAGGCCACGGTAAGTTCGGGGTTGTTCTCGGTCAGGTTAAGATTGATAAACGCCACGTGCGACACGGGGCCATTGACTCCAGCACCAAGGGCGTTCCACGAATCGCTGTCGATGTCATACACGGCAACGTTGTTGAGGCCCTGGCTCGTGCCATTTAGGACATTCGAGAATTTGCCGCCAGCAAAGAGAGAGGATCCGCTCAGTTGCATCGAAGCAACCTCTCCGTTGAGGCCGCCGTCCAGAGACACGATCTGCTCAGTGTTAGTGTTGATTCCAACAACATGCTGCACCTGGGGAGTGGTAAAGTTGCCACCAATGTAGGTGACATCTCCCGCCGAGGCCAGAGTGGCGACAGCTGAGCCGCCTGAGAAGCCAAATCCAAGCATGTTGATTGCCGAGGATTTGAACTTGGTGGCGTCAACCTCGCCAGCAGTGGTGTCGGCGGGATCAAAGTCGTAAAGGCCGTTCAGGCCACCAGTAGAGTTCAGCAGGGTGAAACCGACGCGCTGGGCCACAAAGGCCATCTGGGAGAGGGACTGGCCGGCGAGAGGCGTAAGCGTGACGCTGGGGCGGAAGTCGGAGGAGCTCGCATCGATGGGGCCGAAATAGATCTGGTCGTACTTCTCAAAGTTGTTGGTCTGGAACAGCGAGGTGGTGAACGACTGTTGGCCGCTGCGAAGCATCGAGCCGGAAACGCTGACCTGGCCACGGAGGGTGCACGTGTTGTCCTGGACGCATCCCGGAGTGTACATGTTGACGGAGTAGTGGCCGGATTCCTTGATGTCGGGGAAGAACGTAACACTGGCAGAGTCCTCGGTGATCGGGGACTGCAGGGTAGCGGTAAGGTACTTGGAGCTGCTATCGAAAGCAGGAGTCTCGACAAAGTGTCCAGTGGACGAAGAGCTCGAAGGGTTGACAATACCGCCGCAATTGGGCTCGTTGAAGGCGTTGATCGCGTAGGAGAAGATGTCGTCCTGGAACAGCTGGATCCCGTTCAAGCCTCCGCCGAGCCCAAACCAATCGGATACGTCAATGCGGAAGGCATTCATTCCTATAACATTAACAAAGTGAAAGTCCTGGAACGGCACTGAGGGATCGTTGCTGAGAGGGCATTCGCTGGTGCACGAAACATTTTGGCGCGTTACGGGGTCAAGGTAGGTCATGTTAAGGATTCCGTTGATGGGGAGAGCGGTAAATCGCCAGGTCTTGGTGCCACGGCCGTTCTGGTGGGTGTTCCAGAGACGGAGCTTGGTGGGCTGGAACCCGAAGTCGAAGTTCGCCTGCCAAAATCCGGGAGTGTTGTCGGCGAGAAGCCAGGTGGTTCCCGAGCCATCGGTGCCACGAGTTTGGCAAACGACGTTCTTGGGGTCGCTGAATCCAGCAGTAGCCGAGTTAGATCCCGAGGTAATGACCGCAGTCGAAAGGTTGATGACCTGGCCATCGCGAGAAGTCGGCAGAGTAGCGTTTCCGAGACCGGTAAAGCTGCCGCCGAAAATGATGTGGCCGTTCGAGGCCTTTGTGATGGAAGAGATGGGGCCGTTGAAGCCGGCAAAGGGGAGGCTCTTGAAGCCAGTGTCCGGAGACCAGGTGATCGCGTTTGTCGAATTGGCGCCTTTGAAATTACCACCGACGTAAACGACATTCGCGGACGAATCGCACAAAACCGAATTAACCTGGCCCTCGAGGCCTTCGAGAGGGGTTACCGACGGGGAGCCGTTCGGGCTGAATCGGGCGATTCCTTGGGATTTGGCGCCATCGAGACTCGTAAAGTTACCGCCGATAATCACATCGCCGCTTTCGAGACTGCACATGGACAAAATTGAAGCGTCCGTCGAAACAAGAGGAAGCAGGGCGCCATTGGGAAGTTGGGTGAGAAGAGACTCGCTGCCGTTCAGGGAAAGAGGGGACTCGGATTGACCCTCAAACTCGTACAAAGAAATGCCGGCGAAGTCGCCGGAGATTCCGACGCGGCCTAACCGAGAGAAGTCGAGATTTGCGGGAGGAACTGGAGTGAAGGAGATGGCGGCATTCGCGAGAAGAGGAGAGAATACGGCCAATGAGGCCACGGCCGCTCGTAATCGAGGCATTCTTGGGCGTCGCGAAGGCGCCGAAGAGGAGGACGGTCGCATTTGAAAGAGGCGACACGAACCGACTGTTCGCCGGTTGGAGTTGTCACAAGGTGAGCCAATGGATTTGGACAGGATTGGATGAAGAAGAGAAGAAATTAAGGAGAAAGAAAAAAACAGGAACAGAGCAAAGAAGGTGAATGTTTATGGATGAGATAATGACATGTGGACTGTTGTGAGTCGCGTGGATTGGGATTGGAAAGTTCAACAGAAAACCAGATGGCGAAAGTAAATATCGGATGATGTAGTTCGCGGTCGTTTATGTTGGTCTAGAGCGAGTTGGAATTATACGATAAGGTGATAGTGATGCTAACAACAAACAAAAATTATCGCGTCGGGATGAATGACGGTCGAAGCCAGTTGTTGATATGAATACGGGACGAAAGAAGAGAGGAGAGAAAAGAGAAGATGAAAACACGAGACAAAAAAAAAGGGTTGCCAAGTTAGGCTATCAGAGAGGATTGGAGAACCCAATTAGGAGAAGTTGGCTGTGATTTGCGCGGAGGCAAAAAACCCGTAGGAAATAAAAAATGGCTGAAGAATGTCAGAACCAGTCTCGACAGGTAGGACAAAACTAAAGAAGGACTGAGGGTCGGATAGACGTTGAGCAAAAGGAAAACATTAGAGGAGATAGGAAAAAAAGGAACGAAAGACACACAAGAGAGAGTGTGAGTGTGGTTTGAGGGAGTGAAATGGGAGAGAGAGAGAGAGAGAGAGAGAGAGAGAGATAGGGGGAAAAGAAAAACAAAAGAAAGGATCGAGAAGAAGATGAGGCTGTAAAATGTCCAGGAAAGAGGTGAAGAAGCGAATGGCAATGGACCATCATGGGGATTTCTTCTTGGGAGGGAAATTGCGAAATTGCTGTGTTCAATGTGCTGTCTGCTTTAGCGCTTGAACGGCCAGGGCCCAAGTGTGGCGCGTCAGGCGAGCGGCATGTACTGTACTGGGCACAAGGATATGCGTGAGAGATGTATTGGGAAAGATGTACACGGTACTGTGGCTGGTGGCGCTGTGCCGTACTAGGGCTGGGACTACCAGTGTGTTTTTCGATGCGGGTTTTCCTTTTTTGCTGGGTCAAGGAGCAAACGCACGCTGGAAGAACAAAGGAGGCCGGAAGTCTCCAACCATGCAACACCACGTCCGTTGTATCGGCAAGAGCAACCAGGGGGCAGTGGATGGTCTTTGCCTGGGGCTCCTTCCTCTAGTGAATCTGGTCCACCGGCAACTGGTGAAGGTATGATTTGTGTGTGTGCTTTTGCATCTGTGCTCGTGCGTATGGAGAGACATCTGCAGTTCAGCGCATTCTTCCTCACTGCAACATCACCGGTCTTCAGTCTCGTCGTCTCATGCGTGTTGTTGACTTTTGCCAAAATTCGTCTGAAAACCAGCAGAAGGCCTGAGCACTTGCAGAAGGCCGAACCAAACACCCAAACAATCCCCGTAAGGGAGACGGAAGAAAACTATGGCAACCGAGCAGCATTCCAGGGAACATTTCTTACCGATGCAGGAGGAGTCGCAGCTAATTTTTGGTCTTTCTGGAATCTGCTTAGAAAATAAAAAAAAAAATAAAACGTGCCGCCACTGCGGTTGATCAGATTTCACAAGACGTCAGTCTGCTATTCTGAGATGTTTCTGCTTCTTCTGTGGTTACCATATCGAATGGTCTGCCCTTCCACATGGAGACGGTTTCGCCCTCTGTTGCAAGGAGTTTGAATGCACGTTAGGGTTTGAGCGGTATTACCCGGTGATGATTCTTCTTCGGGGTCGGGGGCGTACCTTTCGAGTGATCGTCTCAGCAACCGTTGGACGTGAGTGAAAAGGGAGACGACAAGGCGAGAATGGAAAATCGAGAGGCGGGAAGAGGGACAGGTTTTCCGGCTGGTGACGTGACACCTCCAGCTAATACCGGCAGAGAGGGAGCACACGGTACGATGAATGGCAGAAGCGATTAGAAAAGAACCAAGACTGCATATAAAGTGGGAAAGACTGAGGACGGGATGACTAGGTAGTCTCAGTTAGACAGAAAGGCTTTCTTTTTGTTCGGATTCCGCCCCGTCCAGCACTCAAAGTTAAAAGACGAGATACTGGTTCCCGTGTTTGCTCCCTGATTCTCAATCTCGTCGATCTGGATGCTGGATTGGTCTCTTCGTATCCAATGCTCTTCCTATTGTGTCTAAATTCTCTTTCAGTAATAACGAACCCGTCCGGCCTGGCCGCTGCTTCTCCAATTTGCGGTTCGTGCACGCAGTCCCTGAATAATATCACCAGTCTTCCCGGTCCTTTTTCCACTACATGAGGTAAACGACCAAAGAGGAGATAGAGACCGAGAGACATTGCAGGCAGCCCGGAAGACAGGCGTCCTCCACGATCCGGAGAGCACGGTTCCCGCTTCCCCATATACAACTGGCAATTTAAACCCTTACGGATGTGGGGAGGGTTTTGGAGACTGCCAAAATTACCCAAAGGGGAAAGAAACAGAGACAGATTGTCGTTTGTTTCCTTCGGTTTCGGTGACGATCTCAACGAGCCGTCGAACAGTAACCAGTTGATGGCTTTCTGTGGTTGTCTGGGGGGCACTTGGTTGGAGTTCCCTTAAGCTTAATGACCCCATTAAGAACCCCTGCGGCGAACAGCCTGGGTTGCCCGGAATTCGACGGACAGGAAGGAGGGAAGAAAAACCTGGGCCACAACTCTCAAAGATATTCCTATAGCGGAAGGGTAGCGAGAGACTTTTACAGGGTGGGTAAAGGAAGCTAAGATCACAACTGTAAATTTCCTGGCCACAGAAAGGCAAATCATGGCACATGGGGGGGGGGCAGGAGTGCTGTTGCTGATACACAGAGTCAAAGACGCGGTTGTTGTGAGACTCCGATCAGGGGCGTCGGGATCGGCAACAGCTACAACCAGGGCCCGGAAGAAAGAATGCGACAGAGAGAACGAAAGGGAAGAGAGATTACGGCTGTAAGTACTGTGCAGTAGTTGGTTGTATCAACAGAAATGTAACTGTGGGCAATAACCGTATCCGGATATAGTGAAGGTCGTCAAACCGGAAGGGCAACGGGCAGATGAGGACTGAGCGCAAGTTTGACTCGACACTGCCTGCATGTGGAATAGTGAAGAAGTGGCTACAACGTGGACGGTTTGACGACGGCGAGAAATGTGTCTTCCCCGTTCGTTGAGGGTGTTTGTTGTCTGTAGTCCATACTTGTGGCACACCAATTTCATCCAGCACCCGTGATACTGAGGCAACGTGGTCGGCAAAGCCTGACAGACGCATGTTTCGGGAGCCACGAAAGTCCATGGCCTCGATTTTGATTCAGGATATTGGACTTGGTGTATTTGGCCTTTGAGAAACATGGATTCCGGCCACTTCTTTCTTCCTTGTCCAAGAGTCTAGAGCCTCTGACAACAGTTCACAGCACAGCACGGCGGTGGGCGACGGGCGGTTCACTCACCTAGTGTCCTACACCAGCCACGTACATGCATGGCTCGTGTAGAGTAAAAGGAAAAGGAGCGGTGAGAAGTCATTTATACCAGCCACTCGCCGACAAGCCCGCAATCTTCACCGTGCATTCACGCGTATAGTGCCTCGCCTGGACTCTGCATCCTTTTACCAGGTGCAACCCCCTTTGCCTTGCGTTTTTCCCACTGCAACCTTGGCGTTAGGATCTGAGGACGGATGAGTGTCTGGCTGCCGTCAAAGCCTCGCTAAAGGAAAAATTCTCTCAGGTACGCGAGCAACTCTAAGTCATCCGAACCGACTAAAAAGGAACTTACCGGCGTGAGCCACTGTTCCTAATACGGCATGATCCAGGCACAAGGGGCTGCTTGGATCCCGCCAGGCCAATTGGCACATTCCATTGGTGGCTGCTCCACCGTGCTGCATTGCACTCCGTCCCATCAGCTCAGGCTTAAGGTAGACACCTTTGCTGGGAACAAAATCAAAGTCAAAAATGGGAAGCCGACAGGGGAAATGATAGGCTCCAAGGAAAGCAAGCAAATCGCGAGGGGGGGGAAACGGACATCACGAGTGGCGTTGAATCGTGGACGGTTCGATTTGTGGCGCTCGATTGAAAGGCGCCGTGGCGTCGAATCACGAAGAAGCAACTTGGAAGCGTCGGTATGGAGGGCTCGCGGATGGTTCCTTCCTTCTTTCTTCTTGTAAGAGGGATTACTAAATTTGGAACTCAGTCATTTTCCGTTCCGGAAAGAAGAAAACGGCCGGAAACATTAACCTGCATCGTTTCGAACCAAGAGAGAACTTTTCACCGCGGCGCTTTTCCATTGGGTTCTTCTGCACAGTATGCAAAACCCGTGATGCGTGTGTGTTTCTGTCTCCAGTCTCTTGCATGTGCCCCTGCATACTGCTTCTTTGACGAACTTTGTTTGTGGTCTCTTTTTTGCGGTCTCTTTTTGTCTTTTTTTCTCCGTGTAGCAGCTGGGTTCCGGTGGCGCGGCAATGCATTAAACAAAAAAGGGGAGAGAAGACGAAAGACGACAACGAAGAAGAAGACAGACGAAAAAAAAGATCCAGAAAAGCTGGCCGTGCCGCTCTGATAGACAAGTATCCCTCCCCTTGCCTTTTTCAGCCTCCTCCGACTCCCAGCCTACGATCTTCACAAATCAGCGGTGCCCGCCCAGTATGGGAGGGGGGGGGTCCTGTGTACGAGTATACGTCGGCGTTATGCGCCTGAGTCAACCTGAAATGGCGAGAGCCACATGGTCCTTGGCCTTCTCACTGGGAACACTCAGAGAGAGAGAAACAGGCGCGCTGCTGTGTCGCAAGGAAACAGCCCGGGCGGCTCAGAATAATCTCCTTCTGGACGTCTTCTGTGCCATTCACGGCAAGCGAGAGCGCCTGCGGCCAAGCGAAAGCAATGCGACAAGATGGTGAATGAGCGGGCTCGACGGTTCAAGGTCTGCCTTCGATGGGTATTTTGCTGACGATTCCCTCTCCAGCCTTGTCCTGATCCATGTCCGGCCAACTTCGTCGCAAAAGGCGAGCATCAGCGAGCGATAGCGACATCCTGAGTGAGGGGTCCCTTGCCCTGCAGTTTCACCATCTGATCACAGAGGGCCCTCTCTTACACCCCAAACAACCAGGATACATCGTCGTCACCAAAAAGCCCCTCAAGAACAGCGGCCGTCTTCCTGTAGAAACCTGAAAAAGAGACCTATTAGAGATGCTGGTCTTCAGTTTCTTCAAGCATCGTGCATGTCCGACTCTCTCAAGGAGCAGCACCTTCTCGAAATCCCAAAGAAGGCCGTAGACCTTGCTTGTTTATGGGCAGATCACCTATCGCGACATCGTGATGCCGGAAACCCGGGATTTTAGGCACAGCACAGCACAGCGCAGCACCAAACCCTCAACCGAGGAAACTGCACCGGGTGTTTTGCGATTTCCGGGATGCTTGATCTAGCTACGTAACGAACACGGCGTCTCCTTGGTTGATTTTTGCTGATGATGGAGCCGGGATGAGGGAAATGTCGGCCCTCGAATACTGCTAACTGCTTTCGCAAATGAAAAGTGCCAGGCGGAGTTGTTGAAGTTTCACCTCTGTTACATTCATTCCTCGCCAGACGGCATCAGAAAGGTGAACTCGGGGGTTAACCCAGACCACCTCATCGCTTCCCATGGTTTCTTCTTCGTTTTGGTTTAGAACTGGGGAAAAAAAGAAAGCACAAAACGCCTGTACCGGCCAAATCTCCGTCTCACGCAACCACAGATCCCAGAATCCTCGTGTAGGTGAGTCCACAATTCCCAATAACACAAATGTCCTATGAAGGGGAAAAGAGAGAGTACTTGGATTACCACAAGCGAGTATTTCTTGGCTGGGGGGAAGTTCAGAGGTAATCAATCTCCTTCGCTTTCTTTCCTTTTTCTCGCGTTTGTCTGTGTGATTTCTCAAGCCGGCCGGGAGCTTGGGTATGTGCAAATCTTCCCGTCGACGCCGATCCCACGTTCCAAGTCGCAGACTTAGCATCACGGAGGAAGAAGCGCCTTAGTTTTCTCATTTCTCCCTAAGTGTTTTTCTTCAAACGAAAAAATGAAGAAAAACCTTTGTTGCATTACTCACTCTAAAACCTATTCAGCCTCAATACTTCGAGGTGTTGGATCGTACCAGTATCTGGCATCATGTCGGCACCTGTGTGTGTCTGTGTGGTTGGCGGTGGTTCGTGGGCTGGAAGCACATAATAACGCGGGCGAGAGATGTACAAACCACATGTATGTAAGTGTACACATGTTCAAATCGACATGTATCGGGAATTGTCCCCAAAAATCACACACACACATAGACACCACACCAAAGGAGCAAGGTCTGACATCTTCTCTTCTCAGCCCGTCAATCTGTTTCGTTCCCCCCGTTACCAGCCAAGCACCTTCACACCATCACCACACCCACCCACCACCTTTTGCACACCTATGTTGACTTCATCGTCAAGTCAGTCAGTCGTCGGTCATGCACCGTCGATCGGATCTGTTCTTCTCTTGCACGAACACCGTGAGCGCCACGCCAATAGTTCATGGGCAGCTGAAAAGCGCGGCCTCACCAGCGTTGAACTCGTCGCGGGGAACAGAATACATGAGGGCTCCTAATCGTCGAAATGGCTGTCCCTGGCATAGCAAAAAGTTCGATCTGGTGGCCAAGGAAACAATCACAGAATAATCCTCCCCCCCTCCCCCCCCCCCAAGCACACCTAAACGTTCTATTCCCTTCCATCCAGTCAGTCTTGCATGTGCCTTAGTCGGCATATCGGCTCAAAACCCTCTTGTTTGCCCTTCTTGACCCTTCCATCGCCGTACATGGTTCTGTGCCCCCGGGAACCTTCCGCCGTAGGAGAGCCCGACGTAGACCTCAATGCATCTCCCAGAGAGTGCAATTAACCCTACACGTGTTTTCGGAATCCCCAATACCGAGCGTCCCATGTGGCCTGTCCCGTATAAATTTGCCGTAATGCAGCGCGCTGTCCAACAGCCCATCCAAGCGCCCAAAAGAATGGCCAGCATTGCTATACGTCGGCAGGGCGGGGAAAGCCTGTGCTCGTAGGGTTAAGAAACTGCCTTATATCTCGGAGTCTGGCATCACTAGAAATATAATTAGAAGGGGACAGATCATTACCCCAACAAGTTACCCAACAAGGAAACCGCAAGAGTCTGGTAGACTGGAAGTTGAAATGGTTGCGGTTCGTCGAGGACGGGCCAGGCGCCGAACATCGCCATCCTGTGGTTAACACTTCTTTAAATCTCCAGTTCTGCCGTGGGAACGTTATGCGTTGAGCAAAAGGGGGGGGAAGCATGTACCAGCCAATTTACCTGGTAACCAGGGCACTGTTTTTACTGTCTTTCTCGCTTGAGCTGTGCGGACTCGCCCGGCGAGACCTTCTGGGTCACGGCCGGAACGGCATGAATGAGCAGCTCTCTCACGGCGATCAACGGGGCCCTTGTGTCCTCTCTGTTTTGTTTGCTGCACGCCAGAAAAAGCGACAAGTCTAGAAACCCTTGGATCCTAGCCTACCCTGTTTATCAGTACCGGCGGATGTGTGCGCAAGGCATGACATAGACGGCCATATGAGTGCTCAACAAGAAACAAAGACCACTGATCTGCGCCAGATCCCAGCCGTCGAGCCACAGCTTCCTCTCGCTTCACTGCTCCGAAAGCTCACGATGACGAGTGCCTGGGACGAGGCGAGCGAGGAGTGAGAAACGTCGGAGGTGATGTGCAGAAGACTGACACAGATTGTCAAATGATGGCCCCGTCAACTTAAGACTCTCTGTGTGTTTGAGTGATATGATTCTCATGCAGCCGTCTTTTTATCCCAAACTTGCGAGTCCATTGGGTCGACACCACCTCTTGAACGTGAGACAACCACTCATTATTCCAAAACCGAGTTCACAGCTCGGTTTCCTTCTCCATTGGGGAGCCAGTATTCAGGACTCGGAACGGTAAGGCTTGGCGAGAAAGACGGCATGGCGACATTCGTTCGCATCGGCCCCGCCCGCCCAAAGTCAGACCACAGAATCTATCCTCTCTGCGGTGGTACAAGAGGCAGAAGATGTGAGCTCTTCATGCGTGAATACCATGAGCCGCTCGCAGGAGTCCGGTGGTGAGGCGATCAGAGTCGCAAAAAGATAAAGCTGCAAGATGCGGATAGATGGTGAACGGGTTGCTGGTTCCGCAAAGTTCCCAGTTAAAAGAGGATTCACAGATCAACTCTGCAGTCCACCAGATAATGTCCCGTGTTGTGCGCAGGCAAGAGGACGCAGTCGACAGTCGCTCTAGGTCCGGGAATCCACCAAGACAAGCGATCGCCGGCAGCGAGCCAGGCCGCATCCAGCAAGAAAAAGGAAAGAACATCAAGAGAGCGATGAATAGGCAGCACATAGCACAAACTCCGAGAAGATGAGCGCAAGGTAACAGTAGCAGAGCAAGAAAAAGAAGCGCAAGAAGTGCAAGGCTAAGGTATTATTTTGTTCCGTAATGGCCGCCCAAAGATCCCAACAAAAGGAAATAATCCCAGACGATATGTCCCAGATATACATGCCGCTGACGAGAGGCAGACGAAGAAGAGAGAAAAGAAAACTCCGCTGTATAATATGTTTTGTGGAGGAAGCAGAGAAGAAATGGGTATGCGTCCCGCCACCATCACCTACTTCTCAGCCGACGTGCGGGTCTTGTACGACCGCGGGCTCTCGAACTCCGAGGCGCGGCCCGACCAGATGCCCAGCTTCTTGCGGCGCGCACTCGCCTCCGCGGCGCGGTACTGCGCCTCGCGGCCGCCAAACTCGGCGCCGGTCTTGGCCTCGTACGTGGTGGCCAGGCCGCGTCGCAGCATCTCCAGGCCGACGTCGCGGCGGAACACGAGAAACCGCCGCACGAACACCGTCGCCACGATGCGCTCGTACTGGTCGCGCCGGTGCATGTGCGCCCGCACGTCCTTGCCGAGAATGTACTGCGACAGCCACTGCAGCGCCTCCCCCGCAAACGGCTGCCCCGGCTTGCCGAAGTGTGCGCCTTCGGGCGCGTCGATGCCGGCGATTCGGACTCGGATCTGCACACAGGTGGGAAAATGAGAGTGTGTAAGCTTCATATGCACACCAGTTGATCCATCCCCGAGGGTCATACGGGGCTTTCATCGCCCCCTCCAGCGTGACACAGGGAAAACTCCCCAGGACGCCCCCGACGTACCGTCCGATCCTTCAAATCCGTGCGCTTCTGCGGAACGCGTCGCGCCCACCCCCACCCAGCCAGCCGGCCGCCCGGAGTATGGAACATGTGGAAGTTATCTCCGTCGCCAACGCTTGTGACGCGTCCAAACAGCGATTTGCGGCGGAACCACGACCGCTTGATGGCGTCGGTGCCCGGCACGCGCCGCAGGTACGTCGCGTACAGCTGGATCAGGCCCAGAGCCACCAGCGTCGACGCCGCGGTCGGCAGCCACAGCTTCGCGGCGGTGAACGGGTCGTCGGGGATTTGTGTCGAGTCGACCCACGAGATCGGAGACCGGCTCTTCTCGTTAGTGGTTCGGTTGAGCGTGGAGGCCGGCGTTGGCTTCCCGTCGTCGCCCTTGCCAGGCCCGGACGTAAAGGGCCACACCATCGTGGTGTAGGTGACCTGCAGGAAATTGAGATATTGAGTAGGTTATCTCACACAAGCCTGCTATGTTGAATCACCCAATACCGAACCTGAAAGACTGCGGATAGAATGCTTGAGGATGGGAAGGGGTCAAAGGCTGGGCTAGGTTCGGTTGTTACACGTGATGCTCTTGATAAGTTTTTTGGTTTGTGCTAGGGTTAGGGTTGTTGCGCTGATTGAACTTGTTACCTCGTTCATTTTCGGCCAACCCAAACACAGCCAGATACAAGAAGATTGTATCAAACTATGCTCACAAGTGTGCAACTTCACCCCCCCCATATTTTCAGACACCTCTTGACGCCCGACCACACATGAGCTGCAAAATCCAGGCAGCCTGTCGTTTAACAACACAATATCCGCTTCACCTGGCCCGGGGTGCCGCAGGAACACCCGGAAAAAGTCTAGACGCAGTGGTCAGTATGGCCTAAGGGTTGTGGGTCACCTGATTAACCCACGAGATCCGTGAGAGATTAGGGTTAGCACTTTCAGGGGGTACAGGCCAGAACGAACAGCAAACGCTGATTTCCCTTCTTCCTTCTTCTCCGCGCGGCCAGCATGTCTTTATTTACTGATGAACGGTTCGACGCAACGCGGGCCTTCCTTTCCCCATTTCGCCGAACTCCGCGTATCGCGTCACTCTACAGAGAGTCCCGGAGCTAACGACCGTCAACCAGGCACTCCTATCGGTTGTCTTCGAGCTCCCAGCCGAAGAGAGAACTCACTAGTATGTTGGCTCAGTTTCTGAGCTGTCGTTGCTGATGAAGGACATTCTCAGCAACGGATAGAGGCGGCATCTTGTCAGATGTGCGACGACGCTCGACGAGGTGTCCGGCTTCTCGATCAGCCTATCTGACGCATTTATTCAAACCGACCCTCTGCCCTCTTGGGGGTGATGTTTAGTTGATTCTCTGCGGTGCTTCTTCTGGAGTCTGTTTGGAGCGGAGGTGATATGCAGTACTCCTCCAAACGCTGCATGCGATGGTGCTTGCGGGTGCCTCGTCCCGTTGAGCGGCATACGCACAGAAGTGCTTCTCAAGTTCAATCCCTCAACCTACGTCATGCCATCAAGAGTTGCAGATGGCTGGGCCGCGACGTGGAATCAAGGGCATGGCATGTTCCCGAAGTAAGCTAATAATGAACATTGAAACCCGTGACATCTCCCCATTCTCTCGACCCAGAACTCTAACAGAAAAAGCCTTTCGATGGAGTGACTGGAGGCTTGAACAACCTACATCAGCCATTTGGTCGAGGTTTGTACACATCCGGGGACAACCAGATGGACCACCTTGACCGAACGCGCTCCGTTGCCGTGAGACATCGACCAGGCAAGAATGCTCTCCGCCTTCACGAACTAGTTGTTGCGAACTGTCTGGCATGGCCCCGGCAGAGAGACGGCGGGTGAGATGGCTGAGATGACCCCCCAGACTTGCCTATGGCATACCGTCAGAGTCTTCATTCATGCCTAACAGGAGAGACAAAATGTCACATTTCCAACTTGTCGAAAGTTGCCCGTGGCTTGTTTCTCTTTGCAAGAAGCCACTATACTGGAAGGAATTAGATTTGAGGTGAGCAGTTCTCAGCATGTTTCACTTCCACCAGGCTGGGAATCTTCAGATAATCTAGGAGTGTGGGCGTGATTTCTCACCAGAACTCCGAAAACTTTTCTGTTGTTGTTCTGCCGTCAGTGTCCATTCTATACGAGGCTGTTTGTTGTGTATTGGCTCTTATCCTCTCCGCAATCTCTAACTTACAGCTAGGATGTTGACTTCACGAACCAAAATGAATGGATTCTGTGACTCCTATGTTAACATCACATAAATAGTGCACAGTACGTGATAACAAAATAAATCTTTCAAATATGCCTCTCCTATCCTCGTTTTCCTTTCAGGCCCAGAAGAATTTTTTCTTTTCTTTTTCCTTTCCCTCCCACACACAAGTTTGTGAACTCTTCTTCTCTTCCACCCAATAATGAACACACCTTTAACCATAACGCACTCACACCACGACAAGACGTCACGAGACAACACCAGACAACGCACCTTACCTACGCCCCTCTAGATGCCCTGATATTCGGCTCTCTTTATTTCCTTTGTTGTGGAGGTGCTAGTTACAGTATATACCAGGCCACACACCCCGAAAGATTGTGTGATCTGTGGGACCCTGGCAATATCTGAGCACCCTGATATTCGGGGTGGTCTATACCCACTGGGGTAGGAAACTCAATGGCATTCACCCTAGATATCTCTATAGTAGATATCGAGAGGTTAGCTACTCTTATAATGAGGATGCCTTTGTGCTGCTTGCCTTGCTTCACGGCATATACATAGTGAGAATTTCCCTGAAAGCCCTGCATAAACACACACACACACACACACACACGATGGTTGGGATTGAATGGCTTAAGTTAACATCTCAATAGGAAAGATATGGCACCTCATTTGTGTAGTCTTTATAGATTAACGGGGTACTATTTACCCATTCTTAACTGGGGTGGGGTGGACTGAGGTCCATGAGGGAGATGCTCTACGAGTATTTTCTTCATGTCCCGACTCCTGCCCACCCCAACCCAGTCCAAGGCCACCACCCAAGTCGACATGAGAGGTGATTGCCGGCCTGTCCGGTGGGGGAGGCAGCGATCCCCCCCTCCTTCATCCGGCTCCCTTCTCCTTACTACCCTTAGACGACACCTGAGACTAAGAGGTGATCGCCGGACTGTCGAGGGTGGTTGTCGCCCCCCACCCCTCGCATATCCAGCTCCTCCACGACTTCTTGACCTTAGACGACACGCCGAGTTCGATATCATAAGCTTATTCGGTCATCCTTCTGCATCAAGACGCAGAGCACTTCTTGCTTTCACTCTCCGCCCCCTTTTTAAACTTGAACCCTTCCTCACATACACCTTTACACTTTCCTCCTTTTCCAATATACTCTACCTCAACGTCTGCTTTTACCATATCCAAAAAAACGCTTCAAAACGCTCCCTTGTAAAGCTACAAACCCGATCCGAGCCAAGCATCAACACGTTGGCATGACCGCAGGGATCCATCGGATGAGTCGTAAAGTTATATATAATGTAAAACGTATCGGGATTTTGCCTTTTCGAATAGGAGAGGAACAAGAAGAGAGAAACTGGCCAACCCATTCATGAACAATTGAACACAAGAACCCGACTCCATCCAATTCTGATCGGCGACGCAGCCGGTGGTTTTCGCTTTTGAGTTAAGAGATTTCCGAGGCCCCCCCCTCCCAAAACTGAACGATCGGTGCGGAACTTCATGGCACGAAGACAGAGCAAAGCAACTGGATGCAAAATGCAGTGACGGCGGCGGGAACCATTTAGCCCTTGAATGTTCTTCCGCTGGCAGTCTTCCGCTCCTTCTCCTCGTTGTCTGGACGCGCGCGGCGAAGAACTGTTGCGAGAAGAAAAAGGGGGTAGAAGTTAGTACGATAGGCCGAAACGTGAGAGGACTGTGGGGGATGGCTGTGCTGACCTTGGAGGAAGTCGGCTGTTCGCTTGCGCATACGCGAGTTGATGTAGGCCTTGGAGGCCTTGATGTGGTAGTGGAAGTAGTCACGGAAGGTCTGGATGTGCGAGATGACGTCGTCCATGCGTTGGGGGGTCAGATGGCGGGGGAACAACACTGCGAAGAGAAGAAAACGCGCGAGGTTAAAAGGCTGTGATTTAGATGGAGGTAACGGTGGGAGACAAGAATGAAACATACCAAAGGTGACGTAGCCGATCTCCCCGGAGGCCGAGTTCTGGACGCCGGGCACGCCGTGCAGCTCCAACGGGGCATCGTTGCGGAAGAGGACCTGCGGCGCGTTCTGGATGGCTCGCCGGCGAGCATCGACGAACTCCTGGATGAACACCTTTCCAAACACCTTGTCGGTCTCCTCGCGGAAGATGGTGCTGAAGATCACCGTCACGCGATCGTGGCTGGCCTTGATGTATATCGACTCCTCCTCGCGGTAGCGGATGGCCATCACTTCGCCGCCTTCCCGCACGCCCTGCGGCGCCTCCTCGCTCACGTACTTGGACGCCTCCTCTTTCAGCTTGTAGTACTCTTGGTATGCTTGCTCGAATGGGGCGGCCATGGCATTTCGCTTCAGGAGGGAGAATTTCATGATAAGATCGTCTCGTTCAGCTGCGAAGAAACCACGGTAGAACAGTCAGTATTGTAATAACAGCTTCCACACACGACCAAGTTCCGAACATAACCAGAAAGAAACAGAAGAGTCATGAACGCATACCCTTATCTGCGGGTAGGGCCTCCAAGTCAATCACAAGCGAGAAGTCGTAGCCCGGCTCGGGCGGAACGGCGTACTGGCCATACTCGCGTTGCAGGACCTTGTCGGCACCGTATTTCAACAGGTCGGGGAAGCAGCGGATTTGGATGGAGAGGAGGATCTTGGTCTTGGTCTCGGGGGTGGAGATGTGGAAGATGACGCCGTCAAAATCGGACACGGTCTGGTCGATCGACGCCGGGGGAGCTCTGTGGGTTGCGGAGGCACCGGGCTATCAGCATTACAGAACAATTGGTGACGACAACACAAGGGGGTAGACGGGACGGCAGCGGAAATAATTACCCCGAGAATCTTTCGGTCAGTACCGCCTGGATCAACACATTCTGGTAGTCGAGAAGCAGCATGCTGGCGGCTCGAGAAAGACAAGGAAAAGAATCGAGGGTGAGGGATGGTGAGGTTGTGTCGTGGCTGGTTCTCTCGAGGAAGACTGAGGGAAGGAAAACGGTGATGCAATTGCATCCAAATCCAACCGCTAATACATGATGGCTGTGGTGGGGCCAGACTGAAGAGAGCTTTCCCCGCCAAAGCCGCCACAGCCAGTCACTGAAACAGGGAGCGCCACATTGTGGCTTGGGAGATCGAAGATTTCACCGTCACGTGACCTCGTGATACGCACCGAAACTTCCGGTGGCAATCCGGAGACAACTACGACGAAGGAGAAGGCGTTTGTCTGTCCATTTCTGTAGCTCCATGGCAGTACGAGCTCGATGAGTAGCGCAACTGCTGCTCCTTCAAAGCTGCAATCGGCTTGGCTATCTTAAGGTGATTCTTTCTAGAGGTACGAGTAATATACAGTACAGGAGCAGAGACAGGCTCCGGAAACCTGGCGCAGAGCTACGCGGCAACACGGCAAAGAGCTCAGGGGCTTCAGAACACCGGTCGGCCAGGTCCAATACGGAGTAAACAGACGTGAAGAAAGGATTTGCAGAGGTCACTTCAAATTTTTTTTTTGCGTGGTTTATTTGTGAGGGTTATGTAGGTACTCATACGGAGTATACAGTATAGTGGTAACTTGGTACATGAGTGCATTTCAAAAAGGGGGGAGTGGACGTCTCAATTTCTCATTTCTCTGCTTCGGAATGACGGTCTATAACACACCGGTTCTATCGATTTGCTAAACTCTTCGGGGAAGATTCCGTCTCGAAAATACTGCAGACTACGACACATTGGGATTTAAGAATTTATGGTCTACTTAGCTTTGCGGCTGGAAGGTGGCCCGCTCAACCTACTCGGGACGCACCGCAGTACTCACAGTATTGTAGCGTGTAATCTCCCTCTCTCTCTCTCTCTCTCTCTCTCTCTCTCATGGAACTGTCACATCGTGATGTCTCTGTCCTGCATAGTACTGGACATAGAGGCATGGATGTACTGTATGGAGGAGTGGGAATTGCCCCAGTGGTCTGGTGGCACTGATAAGAACGCATGTCTTAGAAGGGTAGTAGCATCACATTCTTTAGTTCAGATGATCCTGACAGACGCGTGTTTCTGGGGGCTGTGTTTGGATGCTATGGCTCGTTGAAGCATGTTCCTACAACGAGACGAGCATTTTTCTTCGGTCTTGGTAGTTTGTGCTTGGGAGGCCTATCAATACCGTTACTCTGTCTCCAACCCTGGCATCTGAGCTGCATGACCATTGCATAGGGTGTGGTTCCATTCAGCCAAAGCGATCTCCATATCTGCCACCACCACACAAGCGCATTGGCTGGCCCACGTTTCGGTCTCTGCCAACACGCGTACTGTTCATGCCGCACGCTGCTTTTCTCTTTGTCCGGAGCATCCACAGTTGTGCGAGAAAAATGGCGACCTCAGTCAGTCTGCATCTTCCACGATGGAGAGTCCTGGCTGTTACGACTCATCTATCTCTTGGCGTATGCAGATCCACACATGACAGTGCTCATAACGAGCAAAAAGGCATTTGCTTGGTTTCCAGGATCCACGGATAGGAGAAAAAGGAACCAAACACAGAACACAAGCACGTTGTTCACCTTCCCCTAAGGGAGGGAGAAAAAAGAAGAAACGGGATTCTGGAATCCGACGGTGGAACGGGTTTCCTCCCAGATTGTGTGAGTGTGTGTCTCTGTGTGTCGGTCTCTGACTAACTTCCGTGCATCGGGACCGGATTTGTGCTCTTTTTGGGATGAAACCCTGGCGACTCATATTGAAATTAATGCCGGGTTGCCGGGCTTTCTGAGAGCCTGCTTGCCGTCGTTGCCGCAGAAAGGCTTAAACCAAAACAGACGGAGCCACAAAGGAAGCGATCGCATCCTGTACGGCGTATACGCAGGAGAGAAATCCCTTTGCCTCATATGTGTGTGTGTGTCAGTGCGGAAAGCGGCAGTGCCCCAATTCCAAGGCCCTTGTCGCGACCGCGGTTTGGCACAAACCGGCCAGCGCAGAGCAGACTGGGCCACAGGTCAAGATGAGAGAGAGAAGAAAAAAAAAGATTAAAAAAAAAGAAGAGAAAAAAAGGAGAAAAGAAATGCGCTGTGTGCCCTGGCGAAGCCAGCAGGAACGACCGCCAACAAAGCTCGGCGCGTGCCGTGTTTGCCGTCCAATAAACTGAGCCAAGGCCTGAAGACAACGAACAATCCCAAGACTGACAGGAAAGACATGCTCTTCCTCTGCTTCTTCTTCGCGTACTGTCTATTCATGTGTGCTAATCTCCCCTGAGTTTATGTTCGGTACTTGTTAAAAGAAAAGAAAAACAAAACCGAAGCTAGAAACCATCGTAATTTCAGCCCTTTGTTCGTGGTATACGTAACTGTGCTAGTTCGGCGTTCGAGGGAGACAACAGCGAGTGGACGGCTTCTGCTTGGCCGGATAGCTGCATCACTGTTCCTGTATGCAGTGTTGGAGACTCCTGCATACTGTTGCTCCTGCACTGTTAGATTGTCTGGTAAGAGGTAGCCCAGTCGGGTTGAGAGCTAAAGCCGGACCTTCTTCCTCCTCTGGGATCAGCCCTTGTTTTCTTTTTTCTCTTCTTTCTTTTTTTCACCTCTCCGAATTTTTTTCTTCTTTTCTTTCTTCTTCTTCTTCTTCTCGTTATTCTTCACTTTGCCTCTCTCTCTCTCACATCTATCACAAGATCTCCGTATCGAGACCTCGTCTAATAACACCTACCTTCCACTTCTTTCCACTCCCCCCCTTATCACACTTCACAATGTCGGCTCCTTACCAGGGCGGTCCTCCTCCTCCCCAAGGGTAAGTGCTTCCTTGTTCTCCTTCCCGGAGTGTCCGTGACGACGATCGGATTCTGTTGCGCTGTGCTCCTTTCTCCGTTACCGAGACCCGTCAACTCTCCGCCGTCGCCGTCGTCCCCTTGTCTGCAACTCCGTCTTATCATCGCGCACTTCCGAGCTCTCCGCTTGTTTTTCCGCAACACCGTATGAGCCAACATCTCTGACTGATTCCCTCACCAAACACAGCTACTACCCGCCTCCCCAGGGTGGTTACCCGCCGCAGGGTTATCCCCCCCAGGGATACCCTCCTCCCGGCGCTGGCTACCCGCCGCCTCAGCCTGTATGTGATTCTCCCGTCCGATGATTCCCCGGAGCGTTCTCCCGCCTCCCAGCGTGTCGCACACAAGACACACGTAATTTGGCCCAGTGTGCAAAGTAACTAACATCCCCCGAACCTCCTCTCTGTAGATGCAATACCAGGAGCAGCCCCGTCGAGAGGAGAAGAGCCACGGCTGCCTGTACACCTGGTAAGTCAGGAGTCCTGTCAATTGTTCCACACCCAACCGCCCGTTGACTGGCACATACTGACTCTGAACGTTTAGTGTCGCCGCCATGTGCTGCTGCTGGCTGTGCGGTGAGACCTGCGAATGCTGCCTCGAATGCCTGGACTGCTGCTTCTAAGCCGTCCTGACCGACCGATGCGCTGCTTCTTGATCTTTTCTCTTTTACGACTCCCTTAAAAAGAATTGATCGGACCTCTTAACTTTCCCCGACGTTTCTTGCCTCCCAAATATCACACCAGTCACGGCCTCAAAACGTCCAGACTCCCATTCTGCCCCAGCCGTAATTTAGTTCGACGGATATCTTTGCTTACATAGGCGACGACCATATCTCACCACCCTCGAGTGAATAAAGCTTTCGCGCGCTGATGTATCTAACGGCCCTATACTACTACGAACCTACCAATCCATCGCTCTCTCTTAATTTCCTTTCTATTTATAATTTTCTTTTTTTGTCTCCTTCTTCTCTTCGCAACCCCGGCCCCCTCCAAGCACTGTTATTCTCCTAGGAGGGATTGACCGTGCTGAGGGACAGCCCGGATTGCAGCTTTTTTTATGTGCATCGGACAGACATGCGGGTCGTTGGGCGCGATATGATTTCTTCATGCTTAGCATAGTTGGTCAATTTTTTTTCCTACCCATAATACATAAAAAAAACACAGACTCGGACTTTGCTGGCGTGCTTCACGATCCAAAGAATTTTTCTTTTTGCCACCTATGCTTGATCGTATGTGAATTCATTACTGCATTGTGTGTGTGTGTGATGGCTAAGAAAAAGCCGGGCCGTCGCTGTTCGTAAAAAGAGGGCGCGCGCGCACGTTTCCTCGGAGCGCAGGAACGGAAGTTACAATACGACGACCAAGAGGGTCGGCGAAAAAGAAAACAAAGAGAGACAGACTAAAGAAAACATAGAAAAGCCCGCATAGCTTGTGGGTAGCTCGACAGAACTAAAATTGACGGTCGACACCGCTAGGCCCCTGATCCTGGAGCCGGTTACATGACGAACATCAGATCGGTGTCTTAGGAGATTTATTAGAACAAAAGGTCAGATTTGCGCGAACTCCATAGAAACTGAAAAAAAGGGAAGAAACACAATTTAGACTTACCGATCGGGTGACTGGACGAGAGCTGCGGCTTCTGGGTGTACTTGGACTCCAGAAGATCGCGGATGCTGTTGAGGAGCTCCTTGTAGCTCTGCTCCGGGTCTTTCGTCAACGCTTCCTTGAACGCCCACGACATGGCGCCCGTGGCCTGAGAGTTGATAGTAGCATCGGCCCTACGCCAGCGGGGGAAAAGAAAAAAGAGGACATTGTCAGTTACTCAAGCCATCCATGCAAAACCAACCAGCACCGCCGGGAAGAAGCGACAGAAGATCAAAACACAGACGAAAATCATAAGCGGGCACACATACGAGGTCTGGTCGTCCTTGCTGCCGGACCACATGATAACATCGGCGGGCGAGGTCTTGGTCTCGATGGTCTTCTTATAGCCGCTGTTGGACGAGCCGGCGCCCTTGGCGAAGTTGAAGATGGCGGCCGCGGCGCCCATGTAGTCGTCGCGCAGGAACGCCATGCCGGCCGACAGCAGGCCCTGGGCGGCCTCCTTGGCCAGGTCGGGCTCCTTGAGCACGCCCTTGGTCGAGTAGATGTACGGCAGGTCCATGACCGAGCCGGAGTGGCACGAGTCGAAAATCGCCGTCAGCCGCACGCCGGGCTGCAGCGGCTTCACCAGCAGCGTGTGGATGTCGTCGTCGGTGATGTGGCCGTTGCTCTCGTGGTCGACCGGGTAGATCACTTCGTCTGAGCCGTCGTCTTCGTCGCCGTCGAGGTCCTCCGTCTGTCCACCGTGGCCTGTATGTATCATAGCAGCGCATATTAGCAAGGTGTCCCCCCCCCCTCGAGATTTACAGCTCTTGTAGAGCGAGCGGAAAGGAGCGTACCGGAGTAGTGGAAGAACAGCGAGTCGTTGGGCTGGGCACCCTCAACAAGCCACTGCATGCCACGGATGATGTTTGCGCGCGTGGGCATGCTGATGGGGTTCGTCTGGTCGTCGGTGAGCACAATCATGTCCTCGCGCTTGTAGCCGTGCTTGGTGGTCAGGAACTGGATCAGGTTCTGCACGTCGTTAATGCAGCCGCTCAGCGGCGCCGATCCGCCGAAGTAGTTGATGCCGACCAGCATGGCCTTGCGACGGCCGGTACAGTTGGAGTACTGGAACGAGTAGCCCTCGGGCGCGCCGTGGCCGAACGCCTGCGCATCGGTCGGCGGCGCAACGTGGTGGCCGGAACGCGCGTCTGTTGTACCGGGGAACATCAGGAGTGAGAGTGCCGCACCATGTTAGCCAAGCCGGAGATCACCGTATACAGACAGCACGGCTTCCAGCGGGCGTCGGATCGGACTTACGATGACCTCCGCCACCACCGTAGTTGCGCGGCACCCCGAACTCGTCCAGCCACTCCGGCGGCGGCTCGTGCGGGGGCGCGTACACCTGCTGGGAGGAATAATGGGTTTGCGGAGGAGGAGGGGCTCCGTAGCCGCCGCCGCCGCCGCCATAGCCACCGCCGTAGCCCTGGTCGGGAGGGGGGTAGCCGCCGTAACCTCCGGGGCCACCGCCGTGTCCTGGATAGCCGTACATGACTGTTGTGATATGAGGGGAAAAGGAAAAGAAAAGTCAGGGCTGTAGGGGGGGGCGAGGGGAAGGAAAAGGGAAGCTGAGATCAGAATGATGTCAAGGAACGAAATCCAGGTCAACAAAGCTGTGTGGGCTGCTGGCAGAAAAAGGACGAAAAATCCAGGAACGCTGGAATGGGGGTCGACAGCTTTAGGTGGTCTAGGCGGATTGATGGAGGGGTCGGGTCGTGGTTACAGGTACAGGAGGCAGCTGGAGCTTCCCCTAGAAGACGGCGTTTTTAGTGACTCCCTAACTACGAAACTGCTAGACTTGAAAGAAAAACGCCGGAAATCGAGGGGCAAAATGACTGTCCGTCCTCCAGGGATTGGCCCTGGCAAATACTTGCCACCAGCCCAGGGCTCAAGTGACGGGCCGGCGCGCGATTGCCCGGCCACTGGAGATATCCCGTTTGGAGATATCCCGTCGACTGGCTGGCTGGTCCTGACTTGGACTTTATTGCCCTGAATCCCAGTCACTGCAGCCAGTTGTGACGTCTTTGAGCTGCTGGAAATAACTCGACGACGAGAACCCGCGTCTCCATACACATCTGACTCTTCCGACTCAACAGAGACAAGCAAGCGGATGCGACTGACTGCCTTTGCCTGTATCCACAGCTCAGCCAGCCCATCTGTTGCCGAGACTCGGATATGCGGCACCGGCAGAGGCCTCCAAACAACAGCAGATCGTGCAGCCATTTCCGCTAAATGAAACATACATGTCGGATGCTCACTCACTTCTTCATGCTGAGTCTTTTGTTACACCTCTTCCGTTCTGATAGGAAAGCGGGGTTGATGGCTGCCTGTAAGCTTTGGCCCGCACCGCGTAGCCAAGCTGCTGCCACTTCACTGCATAACATGGTGGTGGCTCACGTGGTGACAAGATCATACGAATCACTTGAGACCTGCCTTACCGGATTTCCTGGTCGAAATATGCAGCCATCTGCTATTCGATATTGTTTGTTTCTGGCGGCTTGGACCCCGTTTGAAGAGAGCTCCTAGCGATCAGCACTTGGGCGTGATATTTGAAGCCAGTACAACATCGAACGCACCCAGGGCACCGATAAAGTAGCTGTAGTCATGATAAAAATATTCATAATGCTATCTATCCGCTCGCTGTAACCTATCCGTTTGGTCCGGGCTATTCATCATCGTACTCGTCGGCGTACTCTTCTTCGTAAGCTTCCTCTTCCTCAGAAGACGACGAGCTGGACGAGGAACTGTGCTCTTCCTCCTCTTGATGGCGGTATTCCTCCTCGCGATAGTGTTGCTCGCGGGACGCGCCCTCGTCATCGGAATCATGGAGAGCCGAAGCGATAGCCGCTCCAGCCGCAACGCCAACCAGGGTTCCGGCGCCAGCGGCGAGGACGGTCTTACCCATTCCTCCCGACTTCTTCTTATGACCGTCGGAGTTTCCACTGTACTCGCCTCCACCTTGGCCGCCGTAGTACTGCTGCTGGCCGTGGCCGTAGTCGTAGCCGCCGGCCGGCGGGTGCTGGCTGGGGTAGCCCGAGTAGCCGCCACCGCCGCCGGAGTGGCCGCCGTACACGTCGCGCGACTGCTCGGTTCCGGGGCGCTGCCACTGCGGGACTCCCGAGTCCAGGTTCACGTAGAAGTAGCGGCGGTGGCCGTAGTCGTACTGCGCGAGGAAGTTCTGTGGCAGACCCGGGAGGTGTGCGGGGATCGGCGGCGGCGGCGGCGGGTAATGCTGCTGCGGCGGCGGAGCACCGTAGGGATCGCGAGACCCGTAGCCGTAATCGCCTTGGGGTGGGTAGCCCTGAGGAGGGTATTGCTGTTGCGGCGGATATTGGCGCGTTCCATAAGGCACTGCCAACAGGACAGGTAGTTAGTGAGGAAGCTTAAAATATATAATCTAAACTCCAAGATCGACAGGAACTTCATGGTGAGCTTTTGAAGTTGCCACGACACTAGACGTGTCCTTACTTTTGTCGTCGTTCTTGTCATCGTCGCCCAGGGCGGCTGCAATCTTGCTGAAGAGCCCCATATTTGCTGGTGGTTGACGGGGTTCGACGGTGATGGAGTGTGAGGTGGAACAAGGAAAGGTGAAGATTTTCGGAGAAGCGAGAAGTGACTTGGCCGATTCAGTCCTGGGTTCCTGAACCAAGGAAACGGGATATAGAGGAAGAAAAAGCCTGGAGAGGTGGGGTAAGGGAAGGGAAAGGAAATGGATGCAAGAGTGAAGGTTTCTGCAGCTCTTCATGCAGGAGCTGGACTCGCATGGTTGACATGCAGGATGGAAAGAAAACTACGGGCAAAGCGACCACAAGTCACACCAACGCGCCGGAAGACTCACACTCCGAGCATTCAAAATCAACTAACTACCACCCGGGGTTTTGTTTCAAGACGACTTTACAAAACAAGACTCCCGAATAAATTACCTGGAAACATACTGCAGTGGCGTAGCTGGATCTTCTGTAGTTTCTCTGCCCACGACTGGAGGTCACGATTAACCCTAGTGACCCTAATGGGCGGGGCGCTCACCGCCCTCAATTCTGAAACAAAAGTGGAGTTTTCTGCCATTTCCAGAATAATACGATAACGATAAGAAAAAAAATCTATATTCCAGATCATTTTTTTCAATCAACTCCGTTTTCCCTGGTAACCGAGTAAACGACCTCAGCGCATATATCTAGAGCTGTGGACCATATACGAAGCTCACCATGGTGAAATCATATCTGTAAGTTGCTCTCAGCTTAGAATTTTACCGTCTTGGCCTGTTGTGCTCGCGGGGATCTCTAACACACCAGCAGCAAATTTTCGCCGGCGAAGAGCTTTGGCGTTGTCGCCTCGGCCACCTCGAACATCGTCTGGCACACCTCCGACCGATCAAACAGTGGCGCTGGATTCACGACCGTCGCCGCGAACGAGGAGGTTCTGTGCTGGGATATCAAGAAGGGCGAGTTGATTAGCCGATGGCGCGATGAGCGCTGTTCCTCCCCCGTCACCTCGATCGCCCAGAGCGCCACCGATCCCGACATCTTCGCTGTCGGCCACCAGGACGGCAGCATTCGGCTGTGGGACAGCAAGATCTCGACGATAATCGTTACTTTCAACGGCCACAAATCCGCCATCACCCAGCTCGTTTTCGACAAGTCCGGCGTTCGACTCGCCAGCGGCTCGAAGGATACGGATATCATTGTGTGGGACCTGGTTGGAGAAGTCGGCCTGTTCAAGCTGCGCGGACACAAGGACCAGGTTACGGGTCTCAAGTTTGTCGAGCCGGACTCGATTGCTCAGGAGGGCGAAGATGGCGCCGAGGCTATGGTTCTGGACTCGTCTGACAGCGAGGGCTTCCTGGTCACCTCCGGAAAGGACTCCCTGATCAAGCTGTGGGACCTGACGTCCAGACACTGCGTGGAAACTCACATTGCCCAGTCGAATGGCGAGTGCTGGGCGCTTGGACTCTCACCCGACCTCAGTGCCTGCGTGACGGCAGGAAACGACGGCGAGATTCGTGTGTGGTCGCTTGATGTTGCCGCATTGGCCCGGTCTACGAAACAGGTTGACACGACGACAAACCCCCAGTATCTACAAGACCGTGGAACGCTTCACCGACAAGGCAAGGACCGGGCGATTGAGGTTGTTTTCCACCCCCGGCGCGAGTACTTTGCCGTTCACGGCTCAGACAAATCGGTCGAGATCTTCCGCGAGCGATCCGAAGCGGAGATCAAGAAGGCTCTTGCTCGCAAGCGCCGGAGACGGCGCGAGAAGCTCCGCGACGCAAACGGGGGAGAAGAGCCCCAGGCCGCCGAGCCGGAGGATGAAGGAATCACCGAGGCCGAGATTGGCGATATCTTTTCTCTGTACGTTGTGGTTCGCACTTCGGGCAAGGTCCGGTCTGTCGACTGGGCCGTAAACAAGGGCGTGAAGGATCTCCAGATCGTGGTCGGAACCACGAACAACGAAATCGAACTATATAACATTCCCCGCAAAGACAAGGAAGCCAAGAAGAAAAGCAAGGAGGACGATATCCCAGATTACTCGCGGACTCTATCCGTCGAGCTTCCTGGCCACCGTACGGATGTGCGTGCGGTATCCCTCAGCTCCGACGACAGAATGCTGGCATCTGCGGCTAATGGAAGCTTGAAAATCTGGAATGTGAAAACCCAGACTTGCATCCGGACGTTTGAGTGCGGGTATGCTTTGTGCTGCGCGTTCCTCCCCGGTGACAAGGTTGTTGTGGTTGGCACGAAGGCTGGCGAACTTCAGCTGTTTGATGTTGCATCGGCGTCTCTGATAGAAAGCGTGGCTGCGCATGACGGCGCGATCTGGTCCCTACAGGTCCACCCGGATGGAAAATCGGTGGTCACTGGAAGTGCCGACAAATCGGCCAAATTCTGGAACTTCAAGATTGTCCAGGAGGAGGTGCCTGGTACCCGGAGAACTACGCCGCGGTTAAAGCTGGTGCAGTCACGGCTGTTGAAGCTGTCCGATGATGTTCTGTGCTTGAAGTTCTCCCCCGACGCCAAGCTCGTGGCTTTTGCTCTCCTTGACTATACCGTTAAAGTGTTCTTTGTGGATAGTCTGAAGCTATACCTGAATCTCTACGGCCATACCCTTCCAGTCCTCAGCATGGACATATCCTACGACAGCAAGCTTATTGTCACTTCCTCGGCTGACAAGAAGATTCGGATATGGGGCCTTGACTTTGGAGACTGCCACAAGGCCCTCGTTGGCCACCAAGACAGCATTCTCCAAGTTGCGTTTGTCCCCCACAACTCCGATGGAAACGGCCACAACTTCTTCACCTGCAGCAAGGACCGGACCATCAAGTACTGGGACGGCGGCAAGTTCGAGCAAATCCAGCGGTTGGATGGCCACCACGGCGAGATCTGGGCTATGGCGATCAGCCACAGCGGAACCAGCCTTGTCACCGCCAGCCACGACAAGAGCATCCGCGTGTGGGATGAGACCGACGAGCAGATCTTCCTGGAGGAAGAGCGCGAGAAGGAGATTGAAGAGCTGTACGAGAGCACGCTGACCACGTCTCTCGAGCGCGACGGCGACGGCGACGACAACGAGGCCGAGGTCGGCTCGGCGAACAAGCAGACCGTCGAGACCCTCATGGCGGGCGAGAAGATCGCCGAGGCCCTGGAGATGGGCATGGCCGATCTGGCGATGCAGGCCGACTGGGAGGAGCGCAAGCTCGTCGACCCGCGCGCGCCCAAGCCGTCGCGCGACCCGCTGTACCTGGCGCTCGGCGGCATCAGCGCCGCCACGCACGTCATGAGCGTGCTCCAGAAGATCAAGGCGGCCGCCCTGCACGACGCGCTCCTGGTGCTCCCGTTCGCCACGGTGCCCAGCCTGTTCACTTTCCTGGACATCTTCGCGCAGCGCTCGATGAACGTGCTCCTGGTGTGCCGGATCCTGTTCTTCATGCTCAAGGTGCACCACAAGCAGATTGTGGCCAGCCGCACCATGAAGGGCATGATGCACACCATCCAGAAGCACGTGCGCGAGGCGCTCCGCCGCCAGAAGGACGAGATGGGGTACAACATGGCCGCGCTGAAGATCATCGACGCGCAGATTGAGGAGCGCAACGTCAAGGACTACGTCGACGAGAACTGGGAGAAGGAGGATGCTGAAGGAAAGGCTAAGAACATCAAGAAGCGTGGGTTCGTGAGTGTTGCATAGAGCTGTTCTGGCGGTGACTCGGGATCATTTTCTGTTTTTTACATGGTACCAAAAAAGAGTGACGGCGTTTACCTGGAGTTTGGATGAGTTTCGTGAGAGATATATATCTGAGCTATGGGCTCGGCTTTTCCATAGCACCAAAAATACATGCGTTTTCACATGAACTGCTGAACTGCTCTTTCATGGCCACTGTTGCAGATATGAGGCCATGCATAGGGTTACTGTCTGGGTTAAACCCTTACATAAATTTAGGGTTATAACCCAAAGCGGTTGAGATCCGGCTAAATTACCTATGTGGAATTTCGCTATCAATCAACTCCATCTTCGTTGTTTGTATACACATTGAAAGAAGCCAACTTAGAACAATTTTGTGTCATATTGAAAGCGGACATCCTGGGTTCATTCCTTTATTCTAAAATTTATCAAGAACCGGACGCCCTTTTAGAAAAATTCTTCTTTCATACTTCCCACCTCCCACCCCCCAACTTTTCCTGATCCATCCTCTTTCGTGTCACAATGCTTTTCTTCAGGTGAGCCCCGTCCCTGAGCTATGTCTCGTGTGCTATCTGCTCCCACCAGCAAACCGGACCACCACCTGGAATCCGTGCTGTATCGCAACTCCCAGGCTAACCTGATTCACCGTCTCTAGCTTTTTCAAGACCCTCATTGACCATGAGGTCACCGTTGAGTTGAAGAACGACATCCAGATCCGGGGTACGCTGAAGAGCGTCGATCAGTACCTCAACATCAAGCTGGATGGCATCCAGGTGGTCGATGAGCTGAAGTATCCTCACCTGGTACGGCCCCTTTTCGTTTTCTTCCGACCTAGACCCGACCGTAAGGGGAAAGGACTGGCCAGCTAACTCTGCATCTCCTACAGAGCTCCGTCAAGAACGTCTTCATCCGTGGCTCCGTTGTGCGGTACGTGCACCTGCCCGCAAATGCTGTCGACGTCACATTGCTGGAAGATGCGACACGGAGAGGTAAGTCACAGACCCCCGTATTCAAGAGCTTCTGGCTCTTCATACAGCTTCTTCGTGATGATAGCATTTATGCTAACTTTTTTTACAGAGGCCGCTGCCCAACAGGCGAAAGCCAAATAAGCTGTGTTTTGCTTTTCTGGGATGGTTTGATTCTTTGGCGCTCTGATGGTTGGACCGGATTACTTTTTCTTTCACTTCAAAATGATGAATTAAAGCAATGATTGCTGTTTGTCCGCGTGCAGTGAGTGTGGGCTGGACAGCTTGCAGTTCAGCTCTTACTTTTGGCGGGAATTTCTTGGACGTGATCATGAATCTCATTTATATTCATTATGTGTATAGCTTGTGGCTTCTACAGCTTTTCCAAGTGACTGTATCCTAAACTGCCAATCTTCACCACCACGCTCCACCGCCCTTCCCGTCCTTGCCATCCCACAACGCCACGTCAGGGGGCGGTGCATCCTCGTTGCCCTCAAGAGGAACAACAAGGCCCCCACGATTCCGATCCGCAATCCACCGGTCCGTCCACGTCTTCATGCGATCCCGCGACGTCTCGCTGCCAACGTTGACGGTCGGCACGATGCGCTCGATGTGCAGGCTGAGGATAAACAGCGCGAGCTCGCGGAAGCTGCTGTGCTCGGAGTAAGGGACGCCGAAGCACATGGCGGTTTTCGTGCTGCCGCGCTGGGGTTGCAGATCGTTCACCGTGAGCCGCGAGCGCCATGCAGGGCTTTGCAGGAGCTGTGTGGTCGGCACATCGCTGGGCTGCGTTGCGGCCGTGATGGACTTGGAGGCGCCGTTGCTACTTGGCCGGTAGTTCCAGCCACTGGGACGAAAGCCAACTATTCGGCTGAAGTGGCCGCCGAAAGAGTCCAGGTAGTCTTGCAGTGTCTCGGCGCGGATGTCCATCAACATTTGCATGTGCACCTGGGCCTCCAATGGGTTGGAGGTTAGGAGCGCAGTGAGCTCGGGATCATCTAACATGGAACAGATGCGGATCTTTTGGGGTGATGCAAATATCTTTGTCTTCAAGCCTTGGGCAATCGCCTTGCAGATTCGTTCCTTGCCGATGGAATACGTGCCACAGACAACCAAAATGCGCTTTGAATTTTCAACTTTAGTGGGAGTACTAGCATTGCTAGTCTGTTCCACTCGAGGCGGCCCAGAGAAGTATTTGCTGACGCTGTTGACTGTTGAGGACTTCTTCGGCTTGTCCCAGGCATCATGCTGACATGCCGGGTCGGGCGACATGGCAACACAAAGATCGACACAAGCTTTGATGACATCAACCTGGGGAGGAAACGAGTATCGCGGACTGAGATACGTAGTATCGAGGTAACAGACGTCGATTTTCTGTCGTTTTGTTGCGGAGGTTGTGGCTTCAATGACCTCCGGCTTGAGCAGCGGGTGTCGAACGTGGTCGGAACAAGCTCGGAAATCACCACAGTGAAGGAGGCGTTGCTTCCGGGGAGGAGTTAGGGATCCGATGTTCTTCTCGAATAGGAACATCGAACTTCCAGGGCAATGGTTTGCAGGAATCATGGTAACGGACGCTCCGTTTGTCCCAGGAATTTCGTATGGCTTTTCAAATTCCAGCTCCACGACCCATTCCGAAGCAACACGCAGCTGCTGCTTCATCAGAGTGCCCGTGACCTTGCTGCAGTATATGGGACCATGGCACCATTTCGAAGAGAGCCCGACATAATGATCGCTGTGAAAGTGGCTGAGAAAATAGGCGTTACACCCTTGGACGGCTCCGTATCGGAACGCATCGACGCAGATGTTGAACCCGGGCATGATCTTGTAGAACGGACAGGTTCGTTCACGGGCAGGCTTTCGGCGTTCAGCAGTCTCCGATGCTGCGGCTTCCGCCCAGGCGGACTTCTCAGCGTTGCCAGACATCAAACGTGCAAAGACCGAGCCTTCTGGCGCCGGATCACTTGGTTTGAATGCTTTCATCTGGCCCAGACTTGAACCATTCGGTTTGGCCTTTATTTGACTTTCTGACTCTGTATGCAGGGGTTTGGCTGAGTGAGAGACGACCGGCTTTTGTGCCGGTGTCCGCAGCGGTATCGGGTTTCCATCAAGACAAGAATTGACGTGCTGGGTAGCTTCGTCCAGGCCGACTCCATCCAGACTGCAATTGCATATAGGACAACTGTTGGTCATGGAGTCATCAAGAAACCCAGAGACTTCGGTGTCATCATGACCATCTTCATCGAGCCGGTCCTGTTCCTTCATAGACATCATTTCTTCATATTCTTCACCGGCAAAGCCGTCATAATCGGAGACCGCGTCCTCGTCTTCGACGTTGGCGGGCTCTGATAGTGGAACGACGCGTGGAGGAGACATCGGATCATCTGTATCGTCTCTGGTGATAGTTTCCACGGATGCAGGGAGATCAGCAACAAGATTGCCGATCAGTCGGCTATGACTAGATACTGACGGTTTGGCTTCCTCTTCCTCACCGCTACTGCCATCTCCGTCGGAATCAACAATAAAGCCTCCGATGATCTGAGCGTCTCGCCTGGGCTGGGGTTGATCTGATTTCGGTTCGGCGGAGCCTGATTCTTGAGATACCGGGGAGGGCAGATCATTGGCATTCGCAGGAGCGTCTGGCATGAGCGTGTCACGGTCTGGACTTGACCGGATCTTCTTGACTGAAGTTGGATCTTCGTTAAATCGGCTCGAGTTGTCCGTGGCGGGTGTTGCAGCAGGAGCTGCTTGACGGGGGACCCCATCAGTGGAAAAGAAAAGAGTTTCCTCAATCTCGACCTTCTTGAAAAAGTTGAGAATGCTAGTATTGGGCTTCACCGGTTTCTTGGACGCGGGGGTGGTTCGTTTTGAAGACGAAGGCTTTGAAGACCGAGGGGTTAACGACGGGGGTGCCATCATGACTGGTTCGGTGGATTGAACGTGGAAGGTCGTTTGTACACCAGGCGAAAACACATTATAACGGAAGAGGAGGAAAAAGAAAAACGGCGTAATTGAATAATGGAGGGCTAATATAAACAGCAACAGGAAAGTGAGAAGCAGTCCGAAGGACTGGTGTCTAAGCGGTCTGGTCTTGGTGATTCTGGTGGATGAAGTCAGTCATGGAAGATTTTGGCGGCTCAACTTCCAAGCCAGCGACGAGAAAGGAACGCGAGGTCGCCGAGACGCCAAGTCACGTGATTGCAGATGGCCCGTGCACGAACTCCGAAGGCAGCCCAGCCAAGTGACGAAGCGCAAAAAAGAGCAACCGAAAAAACTGGGTGGATAGAATGGCCCCGAATTTTTTTTCGAGCTCCGACTGACTTTTGTAACCAACTAAAACTCCATCTTCATCCGTATTACCTTCACCTCCCCCCGACTCAACGACATTCGCATTTCCGATCTTCGCCCACTCGCCGATACCTCACACAAACACACATATTGAAGATGTCGGGCCGGAATCCAATGGAAGACTACGTTAACCGCCTCCGCCAGGTTGCGAGACAATCCGGCCGCGGTGGCTTCCCTGGTGGCTCGGCCCCGTTCAGGGCCGGCTCGGGCATGATTGGACTGGTCGCACTAGCAGCCGGCGGCTACGTGCTATCGAACTCGCTGTTCAACGTTGATGGAGGTCACCGTGCCATCAAGTACCGGAGACTGAGCGGTGTCAGCAAGGAGATCTACAGCGAAGGTACGGCCGAAGCTCCACGGACCCGCCGGAGATTAGGACTCACGAGTCGCAGTGGTGAACAGCCTGTCGACCGTTGGACTTGAACTGACTGAAATGCTATCTCTCGTATGTAGGAACCCATCTGGTCATCCCCTGGTTCGAAACCCCGATTGTCTACGATGTGCGCGCGAAGCCGAGAAACGTTGCCTCCCTTACCGGAACCAAGGACCTTCAGATGGTCAACATCACCTGCCGTGTTCTGTCGCGCCCCGAAATCTCTGCGCTGCCCCAGATCTACCGCACGCTGGGAGCCGACTATGACGAGCGGGTCCTGCCGTCGATTGTCAACGAGGTGCTGAAGAGCGTGGTGGCCCAGTTCAACGCCAGCCAGCTGATCACCCAGAGAGAAATGGTTGCGCGGTTGGTGCGCGAAAACCTCTCGCGGAGAGCAGCTCGCTTCAACATTCTCCTGGATGATGTGTCTTTGACGGTAAGCTTCTTTGGTCGGCCCAGACACCTGTTCTTTCGTTTTGCTGGTTGACGAGCAATCAATCAGATGATTATTCGGGGTTTCACTTGATATTACGCCTTTAACATCCGCAACCCCCCCATACTAACGACCCATTCTTCACTGTTTCCACGATAGCATCTCGCTTTCTCGCCCGAGTTCACTGCCGCCGTCGAGGCCAAGCAGGTTGCCCAACAGGAGGCCCAGCGCGCCGCCTTCGTCGTCGACAAGGCCCGCCAGGAGAAGCAGGCCATGGTGGTCAAGGCCCAGGGTGAGGCCCGTTCGGCCGAGCTGATTGGAGACGCCATCAAGAAGAACAAGGCCTACCTTGAGCTGAAGAAGATCGAGAACGCCCGCGTCATTGCCACCATTCTCCAGGAGTCCGGCGGCAAGAACAGACTGATGCTCGACTCTGAGGGTCTAGGCCTGAACGTTTTCGAGGAAACCTCGTCTTCTGAGGCTAAGAAATAAGCATGTACCATACATCCGTTCCTTTTTTTTCGTTTCTTGTCCTTTTTTTACCCGTTGGTTTGGTTGTCTGTACAGATACGCGAGAATTTGGGGACCGACGGGATAATGTGAGAGCCACACCAGCGAATCTCCACTGTATTTTATTCTAGTTCTCAAGGGAATCAAAAACTGTAATATTATCTGAACCGATCGGCGATGGAATGAGCGTGATGATGAGTCTCGGGGTGGCTGTATGTTCATGCTCTGAACGACCGCTCTGAACGACCGCTCTCGACGAGATATTTGGGGTTACACCCCGACAAAATAGGGTCAAACCCTAGATTTCAAAGCTTCAAAGTTCGGAGCTATGCCCCTCCTATACGGCCCTGAAATCCAGCAGTGATGTTGCCAGCCATGACCTAACTTATTACCTGCTTACCCCACCATCACTCATTTCTCATCCACTTCAACCAGCATCGTCATTTTCCATTCGCTAACAAGAGTACGCTGCACCATTATTGCTTGGTTATTTCATTTCCGGCCTGCCTTAGGTTTTCAGACTCTTCTCTGTATACTGCTCTTCCCTGTATCATTCGCCTAGATCCGCGACCAACGAACGATTCATCCACAATGCTTATCAAGTGCGTTTGTTCTCTGCTGCTCCGTGATCTTGTGCGCACGGCGCAAACACCAACTAGTACGAGCGGGCGTAGAGGCTGGCTCTGTCATGATCTCCTGGCCACTTTACCGGACTCATGATATGTGTGTGTGGCTACGGGATTTCCTGCTAACTGTTTCTCTTGTGTTTGTTTAGAGTGCGCACGTTGACCGGCAAGGAGATCGAACTTGACATCGAGGGAGACTACAAGGTTCGATCGAAACTCCATCGCAACACGACAACAGCCCCAGGTCCTCTCGTCACTGTCCTCTACCGGGCTATATATGCTAATATATACCATCGTCTGCTTCGTTTTGGCTGCATAGGTTTCCCAGATCAAGGAAAAGGTCGAGGAGAAGGAGGGAATCCCGCCGGTCCAGCAACGGCTAATCTACAGCGGAAAGCAAATGTACGCCTCACGCCCCTTGATCTTGGTGGCCCTCACCGGCAACTGCGGAGACCAGTCATGCTAACCCTGGTGGTGGCCCGACCCCGTGATATAGGACCGACGACAAGACTGCCGCCGAGTACGGCCTCACAGCCGGCGTGACATTGCATCTGGTGCTTGCTCTCCGTGGCGGGTGCGCGCTATGACTTATGCTATAGGCCTACGACAAGACATGGCCTGCCAGGTCCGTGGGGGAGGGCCTCGGATGGAGTAGCCAGACGAGAGCGGGAAATACTGGATGCATTACCCCCGATACCCCGAAGCGATACGACCAGAGACGCCGCCGGCGCGGACTTCTTTCACAGCGAGATAAATGCACATCGTTACTCTTTCAACAACACCAAGATCCCCAACTTCACCCATCATGAGTTCATACGTGCTTCTTGAATTCTTATTGATTTTTTCGTCAAACTGCCAGCCAGATTCATGGCGTTGCGTCGACACTCTGCTGAGAAGCGACACCGTTACATATCTACAGAAATAGACCCCCCTTTCTTCGACCAGACGAACCCATGAGATATGAAAAAAGTCAACTCGCTGTCGTGAAGTACAACTTAGATACTCGTAAACCCTCACACTAACGCCACCAATCTACATATGGAAATCGCTTGGGATTCACATGCTGTCCAGAATAAAACAAGGAACAAAAAAATAGCCAACCGAAAGCACCCGCTAAAGTTGACCTGTGTGCAGACGCCCACAACCGAAACGCCGAAGGAACCGAGACCCTGAACCAGTGCGGGTATATGAGTTGTAAAAGTGAAGCCCAATGATAAACCTAACAGCTTCATGACAGAAAAGAAGTGCTAGAAACGAAGAAAGAACGCCCCCATAAGAATAAAAAGAAAGAGAATATTCCAGCCATGACGTTTCGTGAGAAATGAGACGGGAAAGAAACTAAGGTATTTATTTCGGGTGTGTCATCGGGCGTAACATTTGGTATTCCCGTCGCTTGGGAAACATGCCCGGCGGGGGCCGGCGCTGGGGAGGAGTTGGATTCGGGGTCAAGGAAGATTCGGGTTTGGTGGGCGGAGTTGTAGTGGTGGCCCCGCTGGTTGTGGAAATGGGAGATATAGTTGAGGAGGATGGCGTTGGAGGGGACTTGAATTTTGAAACTGGAGGAGCAGGCTTAGGAGCCGCGACGCGCTCAGTGCGCATGGTTCCAGTCCATCGGGGAGCGCCCGGTTTTCCGGGAAGGATGCCACGGCGAGTCGGGTTCGTGACCGAAGTTGAAGGGAGAGGCTTTTCCGAGAAGCGGGAGGTAGTGGCATTGGGGGGAGAGGATGCTGCAGGACTATCGTCACTATCATCGATGATCTGAGCGTCTGGGTCCGCCTGCCACTTAGGGATCTCTGCTGGCTTGCGCTTGGGTCGGGCGGGAGCGTTGGGCGCCGGAAGAAGGGCCCGAGGCTTTGTGAGAACGGGCGGCCGGGTGAGCTTCTGAAAGGAGACCGGTTCCGGCAGGTGGGAGTTGCGTTGCTGCTGCACCGCATATGCGGGTGCCCGTTGGATCTGCTCACTGACGGTGGGAATCCGGGGGCCGCGGAAGATAGGCTCCGGCCGGGTCATTTGGCGAATCGCATTGGCCTCGCGACGGGCGAGGTCGAAATAGTTTTCGCCACGCTTCCGGACACCGCCGCCCGAAGCCGAGGTGGCAGACTTCTGGCTGCGACGAGCAGTGCGGCGAGTTGGGAGAAACCCCTTTTCCACGAGCATGGTTGCCGTCTTCGATCGCTCGTCGTGAATCTTCTGGAAGCTCGCCTTCATCCGATCCTGCGCGGCCTTAGAGTCACGCTCACGTTCAACTCGGTAACGCTCGTAAATTTTGTACCAGTTCGCCGGGTTTCGGGGAGCATAGTTCTTCGTCTTCCAGTCGTGGAAGTCGCGTCGAATTAGCTTGAGCCACAGCTCGCTGGTGTCGCCGACGAGTTGTGGCGAGTTCAACTCGACTTCGTGTAGCTGGAAAGCGGTGGGTATCGCGGACAGGATCTGTGCGATAAATGGATTCGAGAACGGGAGGTCGGGGCCGATGCCAGTGAGTTCGTTGATGTGCCGGATGCACTTGCGCGCGCACATGGCGGCGAGGGACGAAGCAGGCATCGTGAATGGATTCGAGATGGGCGACAATAGAAATAGACGTTGTTGGGGGTTTGTGCCCGGTTGATTGTTTCTCGGCAGATGGCTTGATTGATGAAATCGAAAAGGAGGGAAGGTGTCTAGAGAGTGTATCGGAAGATCACAGGCTCGAAGACAAATGTTATAAGGTGGAAGAATGGTGTCCGTCGTAGAAACGAGGACGGGTGGGTTACAGAAAAAGAAGATGAAGAAAGAAAAAAGAACTGAATAAGATGAGGGGAGACAGCAGATTTCCAGATTGTGAGTTGTGAGAGTAAAATTGTAGTAATACCTAAGAAAGAGAGAAAAAAAAAACTCTCCCCAAAAATGAGGCGCGAGTCAGTTCTTCAAGGAAGCAACGAACAACGAAGGCTATGAATCATAGACGATCGTTGCTGTTTTTAGCCGCCATGCTTTTAGAACTGACATGAGGAAAAAAAGGAAAACAGACGGAAAAAGGTATGGACTGTAGATGTAAGGAGGCCACGAAGGTAAGAAGAGAGGACGGGGGAGATTTCAAAGATATATGTAACACGGAGAAGATCGAGAAGAAGAGAGGTGAAGTTAGTCTTGCGCCTCGTCTGTTGCGGGCAGAACTTATATAGTGAGGAGACGGTTAGGGTTATGCCCGAGTCCCGGATAATCCATGGCGGAATCAATCAGGCATGTATACAAGTGAAAGTACATGGATATATACTTTAGGTCCGATGATGTTGACTGCCAAAGCATTGTTTGAAAGCCAACTTCACAAGCCAAATACATGGCAATTAATCTTCCCTTCTTTATGCCCACCATAAACTGTTTACTCGTTTTCTCATTCTTAATCCCTCCACTTGCACTCTCTCTTTCCTGTATTCATTTTACTGACGAATCACCTAGGACCGGATTGCCATTCACTTAACACCACGCTCATTCTCGTTTCTGCTCCGGCGCTTGTGACGAACGACAGCGCCTGAGTCTCGCTCGTGTCGTTCGTCGCCGTCTTGATCGAGCCTGGTCGCAGTCGGCAGCCCCTCTCGTTACCCGCGCGCACCAATCCAAAGAACCCGATCATCCCGATACGACAATCCTAATCAAGATGGCCGACGTTCCTATCAAGGCCGACCCCGACGCTTCGCCGTCTGCGACAACGCCCGCCGAGGACGACGACATCTACGAGGACGCTGGCGATCTCGAGTTCTTCGATACCTCAGGGGGCGGCCCGCAGTACGGCAACCTGTACCTTGCGCGCGTTGGAAAGGCGCTTTGGGAATCGTGGTCGAAGCTGGACGATGACGAGGAGATTGAAATCGGCACCCTGCGCCAGTGGTACGACCCTGGCGTTGGAGGTGGCCCTGCTGTGGTGAGTTTGCTCCTCTCGATTGGGTGTCAGGCTCACGTTTTGTTGGATGAATCGGTGTCCGCGACGGGTTCCTATCTTCCTGGCTGGACCTAACCTAACCCTGTCTCGTACCTTAGCCTCGCATGAAAATGCTGCTGAAGTCCTCCATTCCCCAGCACCAACTTCTCCCCAAGGAATACGATCTGAATATCGCTACCAACGTCAACAACACCTACGTATTCTCCGAGGAGGACCTCCCTAGCTTCAAGGCCAAGTCGAAGGCGCGTGCAGACGCCGCCGAGGCGGGCATTCCGTATGCGCTGCTGAAACCGAAGAACGAGCGCGAGAAGGTTGAGAAGCCGAAGTTTGATCGCAAGAAGTGGCGGCAGCAGCAGCAGACCTACTTCCGCAAGGCCATTCCGAGTATGCCATAGCCTCTACTTCTTTCTGTCCCTAAGTTTAGCTAGCCGTATTGAGTGCGACTGTTCTGACACTGCCCGACCCTGGCTCGGTTAACAGAGAAAACGAAGGTCCTCGGCCGGATAGCCTACGACCTGTCTTGTGCGCCAACAAATCCGGAAGAGCAGAAGCGCTTGCTCGCGCTGCAGTCACACGACTCAAGCACAAACAAGGTCAAAATCCTGGACCGCCGCCAAGGTCATGCTCTTCAAGTGGGATCGAACCGGACCGCCGCCTGGGAAACCTCGTTCATCGTATGTCTTTTTGAAATCCCCTTCCAGTCTACAAGCAAGCCTCCAGATAGCCCTTTTCTCAGACGATGCTAACCCTAGTCATTCCTCCCCTTGCAGAAATCCGGGCCCAAGCCGACCAAGGGCAAGACCACCGAGCTCAAGGCCGCGCGGATCCCCGAAAACGAACTGCTCGATCTGCTATGGAAGGCGTTCGAGAAATACCAATACTGGCCGATGACGGCGCTGCGCAAGGAGCTCAAGCAGCCCGAAGCATACCTGCGCCAGCTGCTCGAGCGTGTTGGCCAGCTTAACAAGACTGGCCGTTTCGCCAACCTGTGGTCGCTGCGGCCTGAGAACACCCGGCCGACGTCCACTCTGGGCGAGGAGGCTGCGCCCGAAGTTGTCGGCGACGACGATGAGGACGACGAGGTCATGGAGGACGTGTTGATGTAATTCCCGGAGCCGTGATCTTCTCACGGACGCCACGGATACCGATCTGGGCTTTCTCGAATGTGTTCCTCTCCCATCCCCCTCAGTGAACGTTGGCCAAGCGCACGTTCTAACCCTCAGCTCCCAGGCGCAACACCATATGTGTTGTCCCTGGGACAGCCATGACGGAAAACTCCTTTTTCTTTTTCTCCTGCCTCATTTCCATTCCACAAATACAGGTTCATAAAGGTCACTCCATACATAACAGTACATTCACGGCGCAATCTTTTGGGAAGGTCGTTATCACAGGACTGGGGCCTTTCCCCTCGTGGGTTTCCATAAAACAGAAAGATGAAAGAGAATGAGCACGTAGTCTCTCTCTAGATTGTCTGGTTCTCCGGGTTTCGCTTTTGGTTTGTGTTCTGATTTCATCCGTGTGCGTTTATTCACTCCTCATATTCCCCGTTTCTTGTGTTTATTGCCGATAGTTCAACCTTGACTTTGGTCTAGAAGATACCAAGATAGTCAGATCTAAAACTCCCATATCTGAGCCACCTCAGTATTAATGCCATCTATTTACATCCTCCATCTGTTCCGCATCACATGTGTCATGTCTCTTTAGACCCGGAAAACTCCGGCAGATGGAGGAAGTGTTCGCCAATCTCGTTGAAGTCCGTAGCCCAGCACACGCCGGCAGCCACGCCCGGCCCCACCCGCGGCACCGACTGCCCGGCCACCAGCCGCAGCTTGGCCACCAGCGAGGACCGGTCGGGGTCCTCGCACAGCGCGACGCCGCGACGGCCCTCGAAGCACCGCAGATCGGTAGTCGCGTCGCCGAAATACACCGCGTCGTCGCCGCCATGCGACCCGACGATGCGCGTGACCATCTGCAGCTTGTCGTCGGCGTCGATGATGGGGACGAAGCCGTTGCGCTCGTGGACGGCCAGCACTGCGCCGGACACGCCGCAGGCGTCGTTCGCAAGGATGCGGCCGCGCGGGATGTCGAGGCCGGCGGCCGCCAACACGCCGCTGATGAAGAGCGCCGACCAGCTCGCCGACACGATGTACACGGGCCACGCGCGCCGATTCGCCGCCGCCACGAGCTGGGCCGCGCCGGCCCGCACCCGCACGCGCCCGTCTCTAACCAGGGCGGAGCCGGCGGCGGGCATTTGGCAGTGGAGTTCCGGGCAATCGTCCTCGCACAGCGTGCCCGGCTGTCTGAGCTGGTCGCCGGGGGCGAAGATCCGCGATCGGTTCACGCGGTTCAGGGACGCGATCTCGATGCGGCGGATGGCGCGCTGTTCGGCGACGGCTGCGGCGTACGCGTCCGCGCCGCTTGGGGCTGGCGGCGCGGCGGCAAGGTTATCGAGGTAGTTGCTGAAGTCATTGCCGTAGGCTACGAGGATCTCTCCCCAGGCATCTGTGAGTCGGGCCTGCGCCGATTCCGGGTGGGCGGCGATGGCCGCTTCCACCACGAGAGATGTGGTGTCGGCGTCAGTTATGGTGCCGTCAAAGTCAAATATGAGAATCATGGTGGATGGGCTGTGTTGGGAAAATGAAAGACCGGGAAAGTTGTTCCCGGATGGGATGTCGAGAAGATGCAAGATCTAGCTCCGCTTCTAGTGATAAGCTTTCTTTTGCGTTTTCTTTATCTTGGTCCCAACTCAGCCACCAGAAGAGAATGGAATCCGGATCTTGTGAAGTTGCTAAAGGCAAAAACCTCTAAGCCACTTATTGTCTATGATTTCCTTTGTCAGTTTGATACATACCCTTTTTTTTCTCTCTTTGGTTCTTTCTTCTCTAGTTTCAGGTCAGCACATGGTACTATGTAAAGCTACCTACAATAAAGGGCCCATAAAGACTATTGTTCCATTGTCTCCTTGAGCAAGCCTCTATCCTTCTAAAGACTTCTTTATTACTCTAAGCCTTTCTATCTCGGAAGACACTGCTGCCGATTTCCTAACAAAAGACAGATCTAGACAAAGACAATGAGTCTCAACAAGGCCCCTCAATTCTCTATAAGAGAAGTAACCCCCCCTCTCTAGTCTTCACCTCACATTTCCATCTTCTTATCATTCTCTATCACCACTTCCAACCATATCAAGACCTCCAACATTCAACTGACCAGTATGTGCCATCACCGTCGCACCCTCTACAGCTGCAGCCACTCCGACTTCGGCCGGCTAATCCGGCCATGCGAGCTCGCCCAGCCCCACAACGCCGGGAGTGGGGCCGGTCTCTGCGAGGACATTCAGGCTCACGTTATCCACACCGTCCGTGTGGACCGTGAGTGTCCGTGCTGCCAGCGCCTCAATGCGTGTGTCGGGAAGACCCGGGCATGCCTGAACTTGATCACTACGGAGATGCGCCGACTGCAGCAACCCGCTCGTCGGCGCCACCAACAGCCAGTTGGCGACTCGGAGACCTCCCGGCTTCTGCCACCGCCCGACACAGAGGCCACTGTCCATGACCGCTGGGACACTGATACTCCCGTCCTCGGCCACTCGCATACTACTAACAGTATAGGTATCCCGTCTAACGAGCAACAACCCAAGGCCATAAGCGTCGCACACAGGCCGACTACACCTCAAGCTGGTATTTACTCTCTCCACGGGATGCATCCACCCGGCCGGAAGTCTCCGCTAACTCTGATCTCTTCTCTTCTCTCTATCCGCAGCTCGGACAACAGGCACTCCTAAAAGACACTCACTGCTCCCAGTGTATCGAGGCTTCGTGTCCCGCCAGTGTCCCACATAGACTCATCTCAAGCTGGTATCGCTTCATCTTCCAGGTATGCATTCCCTCCAACTCAAGTCTCTGCTAACTATGGGTTTTCTTCTTTCTTCTATATATAGATCTAGTAATCGACGTTGTCTCAGAAGAATCGACCATATCTCATCAAGCTGGTATTCATTCTCTCCAAGGTATGCATTCCCCGTTTACTAAAGTCTCTGCTAACTGTGATCTTTTTTCTTCTTTTTCTATCCATAGCTTCGATATCTACTCGTTCCATGTAAGCCGACTACATCTCAAGCCAACATTCAAGGTATGCATTCCCCTAACGCAAGTATCTGCTAACTGTGGCCTTTCTTCTTATTTCTATGTACAGGTAGGTCTAGCAACCGATATCATCTCGCATAAATCGACCATTTCTCAACTGGTATTCCCTCTCTTCAAGGTATGCATTCCCCGTTTACTAAAGTCTCTTCTAACTGTGATATCTTTCTTTCTCCATGCACAGCTTCGACAACCACTGTTTCGCATGTAAGCCGACAGCATCTCAATCTAGTACTCACCCTCTTCAAGGTATGTATTCCCCCCGAAAAATGTCTCTGCTAACCATGGCCTTTTTTTCTCTAACCACAGCTCGGATAGCTGGCCGCATGTCAAGCTGGTATCTACTATCCTCCAGGTATGTTTTCCTCCCCAAACGGATGTCTCTGCTAACTAGGATGTCTTCTATTACATCTACAGCTCCGATAGCCGGCATTGTCCCATATGAACTGGCCGCACCTCAATCCGGTATTTACTATCCTCAAGGTACGTATTCCCTCCTAAACGGATGTCTCTGCTAACTATGATGCCTTTTACTCTATCTGCAGCTTCGACAACCGGCATTGTTCCACCGAAGCCGACTGTATTTTTCTTCTCAAGCTGGTATTTTATTCTCTTCGAGGTATGTATTCCTTCTACCCGAAATCTCTGCTAACTATGATCTCGTTTCTTCTTGTCTTCTATCTATAGATTTGACAGTTAATGCATGTACTGTCCCGTATCTCTTAACTACTCAGGTTCGTACTACTTCTCTCTAAGGTATGCACCCCCTCTAAACGGAGTCTCCGCTAACCATGATCTCTCTTCTTTCCATTCACAACTCTTACAGCCGGTATTTCAAGAACCCATTCCCAACTCCCTCTATCTCGATGTTCCATGGCAATCTGGCACAACTGGAACAGCCCGATATTTTAAATACAAGGTATGACCCCCTATCCCCAAGCATCTCCGCTTATCTGATGTCCCCAAACAGTGGGACTGGATGACTGCTAAACTTTCATTTATTTTATCCCCTTGATGTGTAGTCGTCGTCGTAGACTATAACTTCTTGTTCTCTAAGTGACTTTCCTGTAACTTGTAGTTGTAAGCCACGTTTATCCCATGTAAGCCAGTGAGAAATCTACTAATACGGAGCACTAAATAGATAGGGAACTGCAATCCACGCTGTAGGAATACAGATACTTCTTTTTCTTTTCTTTTTTCTTGTTCACACGTTTTTTTCTTGAATAAAAACACTAGATACCGAGAGATTGTCTCCGACTTTGTAGCCCAAGTCTCTGTGATCGTCAACAGGGTGAGTAATGATACAGATAATTCCCATGGTGGAAATTGACGCCTTTTTACACCAGAGACTGGGATATGAGAGCTCTCATATCAAAAGGGCAATACCTCCTATCCAGCGCGGAAACCAGTGGCCCGATCCAGGTTGAAAGCCGCGCTGATGAGCGCCAGGTGGCTGAAGGCCTGTGGGGTGTTGCCCAGCTGCTCACCGCTGCGCGCAATCTCCTCCGAGAACATGCGCAGATGGTTCGAGAAGCTCAACATGTTCTCAAACATATTCACGGCGCGCACAAGATACTTGGGGTCGTACATGCTTGCCCGTGTCATGGCCTCGACCAGCCAGAATGTGCACATACTAAACGCACCTTCACGGCCGCCAACACCTATAAATGTGAATTTTGTGTGAGAATTCGCTCCGAGTGGCTTCTAGTTGCGTCATGTGAATGAAGTCGTAGAGTCATGCTTACCATCTTCAGACAACTCAGTATCGTACCGGTACACAAGTCCAGTGCTGGTCAGGCCACCCTTCTCAGGGGGGAGAAGGATGCGCTCCATGGTGCTGATGAACCGAGGGTCGTTGGGGGCGATAAAGAACACCAGGGGGGCAATCAGAATGGATGAGTCGAGCTTGGTGTTGTTCTCGTAGCTCTGGACGAATGTCTTGAGCTCCTTGTTGTAGCCTATAGATAGCGGCGCAATTTCATGTCAGTTACTGAGATATGAGCCGAACAGCGGCTGTGAGTATCTCGCATACCTTTCTCCATGATTTCTTCCATCAATCCGTCTCTAGCCTCCAACCACTTGGCGCGGTTAGGGCACGGAAGGCATCTCTTCTCGGCAAGGCGAATGCCACGATCAAAGGCAACCCACAGCATGATCTTGGAATAGGTGAAGTGTTGCTTATTGTTCCGAACCTCCCAGATCGACATGTCGGGCTCTGCAACTATTTGTTAGGATCGAATTTTCAAAAGACCAATAGGGGCTCGGGTACTAACCCTTGACCAAAGTCAAGACGAAATCTATGGGTGACAGAGCATGGAAGTTAGAAACGGTGTTCAATCATAGAGTGTAATGCATGCAGTAAGTTAGGGGTGGGCAGGGAGCAATACCAAGCATGTTGCGAACCATAACCCATTGGTCCCATGTGACCGGCTTGCCGTACTTGTTGTACAGGTATATAGCGTCCATCAGCTCGCCGTAGATGTCAAACTGCTGGTGGAACGCAGCTCCATTTCCAATGCGAACCGGCCGGCTGCTCCGGTAGCCATCAAGGTGGGTAAGTTCGAGCTCCGGGATGTCAGTTTCTCCGCGGATGGTGAACATGATGGGCAATGCCCCATCAGCACCACGGGAGCTCAGCATGCGCTCGTTAATAAACTCCATGTATGCGTCAGCTTCGGCGACGAAACCGAGACGCAGCAAGATGTACACCGTGAAGCTGGAGTCTCGGACCCATGAGAAGCGGTAGTCCCAGTTTCTAGACGCAAAACTTGGCAGAAAGGCCAGCCAGTCAGGGACTGGTCGATATTCATTTAATCACAGCATAATGGGCAATACATACCGAACGCCTCCGATATCTTCGGGGATCGAAAACGTCGGGGCGGCAATGATGGCTCCAGTGGGCTCGTAGGTCAGCATCTTGAGAATCATCAGACTGCGCGCAACAACCTCGCGCCAGCGGCCCTTATAGCGGCTGCGGTTAATCCACTTGTACCAGAAAGTCTGAGTGTCGTGCTGCTGCGAGTCGAGGATTTCGGTGGTGATATTCTCGGTGATATGCTTAGTCAAGTCGTTACGCAGAACAAACGAGATGGCCTGGCCTTCCTGCAGCGTAATGTGCGCCACAATGCCCTCACCCGTAGTTCCAGGGCGCAGCTCCTTTTTGAAGCAAACGGACGGGCTAGAATCGTCCTCAGCTTCGCCCTTGTCGATGGTGACATCCAACTGCAGCTTGACATCCTTGCTATGGAAGGTCGCGACTTTGCTGGTCTGGCCACCATGAATGTAATCTCCCTGCAGAAGAGTGGTGACGTGGGGATCTTGGGCATAGTTGAAGGCCGGGAAGATTTCAACGTCTAATTCGAATACGATGAGTATATGTCAGTAAATAGAAAATAGCTTGAGCTCTCCATGGAACGAAAGAAGAGGAGGGCGAGACTTGAGGACATAGATGGAGGGAAAGCCAGGGTTATACCCTTATATTGGTGTAAGTGCAAACGGTGAAACATCCCCACTCGTCAATCATATGCATGCTGACTTGGGAAATGGTTCTAGAGGGCAGCAACGAGGCCGTTTTAACTTACCAAGGGCAAGGCTTCCACGGATACACTCAACACGGCGAACGAGCCACTTTTTCAGTTCCTCCTGAACTAGAGTAGCCTCCCGAAACGCGGTGGCCTTGGGACCCTTCACAGGAAGCGCAGTGTCCTTGGGGCGAGGGAAAAAGTCGATCAAATCGACAACTCCATCCTCGTGAATATAGCGCGTCTGGAGAATGCACGACGACGGAAGATACTGCTGTTTGGTGGTGCACGAAACCGAGTCGGGAGGGGTGATGCTAAAGAAACCTCCCTTGTCCTTGTCGAGAAGCCGGCAGAACACCGAAGGGGAATCGAAGTCGGGCCTGGACAGAGTGGGTTTTCATGGGTTAGCTGTCGGCTTCACTTTCTGGACGGTCTAACACACGACTGCGAACTGAGAAGAGCACAGCCATATTAAGAAAAAAAAAGAAAATACTCACCAGCACATAAAGTCCACGCCGCCGTCCATTCCCACAAGAGCACAAGTGTGCATGTTTCCAATCATGCCATAGTCTTCAATGGGCAAATAGCCTCCGGACGAAGCCCGCGCGGACCCCGGGACACGAGTAGAGTGACCGGAACCAGCCATGTTTAAAGGGGTGCAAGAACTGGTGCAGACGTTCAATGCTCACAACGAGATAAGTAAAAGAAGAAGAAAAGCAATTGCTTTATCAAAGAAGGGGGGGAGGGGAAAAGAAGAAGACAAACAGACAGGAAGAGAGAGCAGAATTTGAAGCTTGAGAGCAACCCCGCGTTGGCAGATGAGGCTTTATTCTAAAGTCTCCAAGAAACGAGAGCAGACCTCAAGGTGGGGGGGAGAGACAGGAGATCAGAGTCCAGGAAGAGGGAAGTCCCAAAAAAGGACCGCGGGCCCAAGTTGGAGATATATATACTCGAGAGGGTTTGGCCTTGCTGCAGCCAAGTGGATGCGTTGTTGTCGTGGGATTTGTACACGTAAAGAGCAACCGGTAGAGTTTAATCGGTGACTGCCACCGACGATAGCTGTGACTGTGATGGCTTGGGTGGGATGTAAGAAGGAAGTTGCGGTCGGTAGAAGACACGAAGACCCTCTTTCCTGACTGTTAAGATTGGGGACCCTAAAGTTCACTTGTATGGTGTTGCCTGTCGGAGATTGACTGGAGACCAGAAATACCGACGGTGCCAGAGCTTCTCAGGTCTTTGCGGGGGGTGACGTCGATGGCTTTGAAGCTGACTGTGTGTGAGAAAGGAGGCAACCGATGCAAGGTGGATGCCCTAACCCTAAGATGACTGATCATTTCCCTACGATGACTAATCATGGAAATGATCAGTCATTTGACCCACATAATATTTCATGTACATTAACAATTCCTATTCCGGAATAAGTCAAGAAGAGAACTTAGCCTAGAACATAACAAGCAAGCAATAGAGTCTATTTTCATCAATTATCCCATTACTACGTAATATGCTCAGTGACAGGTTATAAGCCCCCCGCCGCTCCTTACTAAGTGATTCTTCGTAATTTACACTATCTATGTGATATCTAATTTACCTTCTTACGCACGACCGACCATAGCTTCTAGCAACAGAGCTACTAGACCATCTAATAATCCTCCACTAATCGAAGACTCGTCCCCCACATCCGCTTACCCAGACCCGACAGACGAAGAGATTAATTACCCCACTCTATTCTCTATCGACTAACCAACTCCCCTCCACCTCGAAAGTTCCAACACTCCTGACACCGTCGTCTACGATAACCCCACTACCTAACCCTATATACCCATTATGGAAAACGATATTAACATATTAACCCTACCTCCCACTACCGTACTACCGGGTATTAATGCCCGTATTATAAAGATTTAGAACCTTTCTCTTACCGATGTTAAGTATTGGAAATTTAGTATTAGAGATGATATACGCCTCTCTTCCCCTAAATAGTGGCTGTCCTAGTCTATATCTCTCGCTCTTACTCTCCGATAAATAGAAGTAGTAATATTTAAAGAGCTAAACCTACTCCCGTTCGGAGTTTAGGCCTTCGTTTAGGATAAGATACGTGACGCTTATACTGACCTACCTTAGAAGGTGGTTTTATTATCTAACTTACTATATAATACCTATATTAATCTTCGAGACACTCTCTTTAGCGATTTAACCGCCGTTCACACTAAGTTTATATCGTAAATTCGCGGTATAAGATTTTAGAAAGGAGAAACCCTAGCGGATTTTATTACCCGCTTTAAGGCTGTGGATCCCTAATAGGTCGGAGTGCATTGCAGTACGTTGCAAACGTATGTTAATGCACATGGATACTGCCCAGCGGTGAGCATTTAGGTGCATAAGTAAATGCACACAAATGCCTTAATGAGCTAGCAAAAGACCTATAAAAGGACGACGTCCGCCGCGCTTTTATAGGAATCATCTTAAGATAGAAAAAATTCAAGCTTCCCTTTTATATATTTCTCTATACGTACCTTATAATTATAACCTATTTATTAGTCCTTTAGACTATATACTAGGAAATTATAAAAAATTAATTTTTTATAAGCGTAATACTTATATTATTAATCTCTTATTAACCTTCCTTTAAAGCCTAACCGTCGTAATCGTTTACCTTTCCTCTAGGTTCGAGTCCTAATCGAGACGTAATTAACCGATATCTCGATTTCCTTTCTTTTAATCCTATATTTATTATAATCGATAGTTTTACTACTTACCGTTTACTTTAAATAACGGATTACCCTTCTTTTATAAACCCCTTTTTATTTAACCTCCTTTTAGTAACGAAAGCACGTTAAATACTACTATTCCTTTCTTTCAATTCTACCTTCACCGAAACAATAACTAATTAACTACTTATTACCTTGGTAAACGCCGAATTACTACCTTTACTAACTATCCACGCCTCTCGCATACCTTTTTCTTACTTCTAAAATCGTTAGATCCTAACGTTAGGTTCGAGTCCTAGCTATGGAACATTTAATAGCTATTTCTTATACTTTTCCCTTTATTTCTGCGATTTTCCCTTTATTTCTATGACTTTTCTCTTATTTCTACGATATTTCCTTTATTCCGGTAACTAATACCTCGGTATTCCTGCTATTTCGATTTCGATAAATCTCCGTTTACGGTTTTCTTCTTTACTTATTTTTCCCTTATTTCTAATTACTAATCCGCTTCTTATTACGAGACTAACCCGCTTTTAAACCCCTTTTACGTCCTAATCGACCCCTTTTACGTTCTAATCACCTCCCTTTACGCTCTAATAAACCTACTTTCATTTATATTAGCCCTATTTCTCGTTTTAATAGTTCTCTTTTTCATTATTTCTTAGTTCCCTAAATACGCGTTACCTTAATACTAACCTATAAATCGTAACTATCTAACTCCTTTTATTAACTACTAACCCCCTATTAACCTACCCTTACTACTATTTACTCCTACTTACCGCCCTTTATCCCTATAATTCTATACCGACGGTAAGTCTAGACCGCTAATATCTATTTTTCGTTCCGGATAACGGATAAAGAATAACGCGTTCTACGAAAAAAGGATAAAAGTATTATCTATAACCTTAAAGCCTTAAGTAAGGTAAGCGTCACCCCTAGCCTATAAAATATAGGCGAAAGTCCGTAAACCCCTATTATTAATAGTTAATCGACGTAACCGCTACCCCTATCTTCCGAAGTTACGGTAAAAGAGACCCATACCGGTGAGTCACTAGCTAAGGAGCTATAACTACCTACGGAAGTATAGCCTATTACACGTAATCGCCCGACAATAATAGGCCGAGGGAAAGGAAAGGCGGTAGATAACGGAACGAATATTCCACCGGCTTAGCTAGCTAGTAGTCCACTACCCTAAACCACCGAGTTATCCACGATTAAGGAATTAAAGTAAATAATAAAAACGCTACTATTAGACCGCGTTAAGTCTAATATTAAGAGATAAAAGAGAGATAAAGAGTATACCGATAATATAAATACGGTTATTACTACGATAATAGAAAGACTTCTAGAAAGACTAGCTAACGTTATAAGCCGTAGTAACTTACCGGCTATAGCTATAGCTACCTCTTTATCTTTTACTACTCCTACGTCCCCGACTAATAACCCGTTTATAATAGCACTACTATTATCTACTAATACTAATAGAAGAAGCCCCCTTACTAGCGTAACCGTAGCTAATAACCCCTTACTAACTACGAAAGACGTCTAATTATCTAGAACCTAGCCTATAGTACCGTATATATCATTACAAACACCTAAAGGTATAGGAATAATAGTATTAGAAGGATTATAAGGCTACGTATATAGATAAGGAGCCTATAATAGTAGTATATTCTATAACCCCCCGATACTATTCCAGCCCGCTTTATCGTAAATAATAATACCTAATATAATATTCTAAGTGAAGCTTTACTTAGGACCGGAATAGAAGCCGTTTAATAACGTTAGTATTAACGGCTTTTTACTACTATTAAGGCTCGCCATTAATAGCCGATTCCCCGGCCCTCGCTTAGTAAATAGGAATTTAGCCGTTAAAGGCGGACTAATAGCCTATAATAAGCCCTTAAGGAACGACGAACGCGTAACCGAGTAGTATAAATATCTTTAAGCGATATTTCTAAAGCTAATACTACTATTAGATATTAACGATAGAGAGGATCGTAAGAAGAACGGTAAAAAAGTAGTTAGTTAGCTATAAAGCGACTACTTAAGTAAAGCGGACTACATAGTTATAGTATAATTAGTACGTATTTAGACCTGCCTATATAAATCTATAATTCTATATACGTACTAGACGTCTCGAATACTACTAGTAATTAGAGGCGAATTCACACCCCTTTAGCACTTCGTTCGTAGGTACGCCGATATACTATAGCTAATACTAGTAGAATTAGTACTAATATTTATCTCTAGTCGCACTCTAATAGCCACCCCGTCGCGCGTATTCACGGCTCTCGTACTTAATTACTAGCATAAGTCCAAATATAAGGCTATCGAACTTCTAGCTAAAATAGTATAGAATTCTACTAATAACTTACTCGAAACGTACTATATTCGACGTATAGTTAAGGATATTCTACGCTATAATATTACGGACTTATAGTATAAAATAAGATAAGATATTAGTATAGACTCGAGCGTTCGTACTATAGTAAATACTACCCGTTACTTATTAAAGAATATATAATCGTACGCCGCTTAGCTAAATACCGTACTAAAAGTAGCCGAGGAGGAAGGAGAAACGCTATAATTCGGAATACGCGAAGAAGCCCTTAATTATATTACTTAAGATAAAGATAGGGATAAATCGACGTATTTCCGCTACGGAAAGACCGGTTATTAAGTACGCGAATACCTAGAACCCCGCGATAAGAATAACGACTGCCGATAAAAGACTCGTTTTATAATAAATCGCGGTCGATTAACCGATAATCGTAACCGTTCACGCGATAACCGCGATACTCGTCACTATTCCTATAATACCTCTCGGGACTAAGACCGCGACTATTCACGAAGGCCGTCTTAAGACCGAAAGGCGTACCGTTCTCCTACTCCCTACCCCTTTAGATATAAAGATAGATAAATAATAGATAAAAGCTAGCGAAACGATAAGAGAGGGGATGAGAAGCCCGCGAATTATAACACTTACGCCACCTAGAAAGAGGATTTATCTCCCGAAGGTTTACTTATTTCCGAAGATACTAACTTAGACGTAAATAATAACTACTTCGCTAACGTTACCTACTATTCTACGTTCTTTCCTACCCTATCGACTAAGGAATTTATAGCTATTAGTAAGATATTAATAAAATAGCTACGCCGCGAGGGATATCGCGAGCGATATCGCCTTTATACCGGTTTACTAACGAATAATAAATAAACCCCCTTCGTTATATTTATTAATACCGGAATAGTAAGCGTTTTCGTCTCTAAATCGTACGCTTATCGTTATTTAAAGCCGTACCTATCTTTAGACCCGCTACGCCTTAGTAGTTTAGGCGGTAATAGTAGCTTCGCTATTATTAACGATATCGTTATTTCCTTCCGATTAATAACCGTTAACGGTCTATTAAAGGTTATTTCTATAGCTACCGGTATTATTACTAACGGTACCTACCCCGCTAACCTAACTATTAGCAGAAGCGGCGCTACGAAGCTCGGATATACTAACGCTAATAGCGAGATAAAGCTTATACTTTTACGTAATTCCCCTATTATTCCTTATTTCTACCCTCCCTAACGACGCGATAATATCGCTATCACCTATATAACCTACGCCGATAACCTTCTAATAAATACCTCCCCTTCTACCGATAATCCTAGTCTTCCTTACGCTAAAGACCCCCCTTTACCCCTATCGATATATATTCATAGTATTTCGCTAGCCGACCCTAATACCTACGCCCTCTCCTACGTTACTTCTAAAATATTCGCCTTCGTTACTTATCTTACTAATTAGCCGTATAATAATAGCCCTTTACTACGCTAAGCGTTCCTACGGATAGTAAATATAGACCGCGTCACTATTAAATTTAATGAGGAACTACTACCTAAATATAAAAAGTAGCTATTACTTACGAAAGAGCGTACGAAGCACGATACTATTCGCGGTACTAGAGTTATTATAGAAAACTAATAGAAGAAAGCTAATATTAAAGCCCTAATAATTATACGAAAGGCCTTTAAAGATAATACCTTCGTCTTTATTCCCTAATACTTTAATACTAGACTGGACGTAAAGGCCCGTACTTAGTATAATATCGAGATAGTAGACGCTAAGCCTAGATCTCTTCCCCTATACCGCTATAGCCCTTACTAACGTAAAATTATAAGAGAATTTACCGATAAATTACTCTCTCTTAGCGTTATTCGATACGCTATTAACTCCCTATAGTCCGTACTAATATTACTACTACCGAAGAAGCCCCTCCTAGGCGATAACCGACTACGATACCGCTTTACGATCGATTACCGCGTATTAAACGAAGTTACCCGAAAGGCCGCCTATCTACTACTAAATATCGAGGATTCCCTATAATAAGCCGCCAGATACCGCTTTTACACCTTCCTCGACCTTAAGGATAGCTTCTAGTAAATCGTTATAGACCCTAAAGCCGTACTAAAGACCGCCTTTTCTATACTATTCGGATAATACGAGTGGCTTCGTATACTATTTAGCCTTATAAACGCACTAGCTACTTTCTAGCGTTTTATAAATAAGGTCCTTGAGCTAGTCCGCGCTTTTATAATAGGCCTTTTAGATGATATTTATATTTAGGGCGAGATAATAGCGGAACTAGCGGAACGGATAGTTACTATTATCCGTTAATTAAGCCGCTATCGACTATTATTAAACTTTAAAAAGTACGAATAGTTCGTTAAAGAAAGTAAATTCCTAGGAATAATTATCTCCGTCTACGGTATTCGCCTAGACCCTAAAAAGGCCGCCGCTATACGAGAGAGACTACCGCCTACTACTATTACTAAGATTCGTAGCTTTTTAAACGCCGCTAGCTATTTACGCCGCTTTATCCCCTACTTTATATATAAAGCGCGCCTACTTTATAAGTATACCGGAGTAGATAAGCTAAAAGGCGTATAAGTGTAGCTAAACGAAGAGTTATTATAGGTATAACGCGATATTCGCGATATAATAGTATCCCTTCCGGAGCTACGTAACTACGACTATACGCTACTATCGGTCCTAGAGACCGACGCCTCGATATCTACCGTTAGCGCTATATTATTCTAAC